>LR750800.1:205514-287883 GCA_902729485.2 Mus minutoides
TCTCTCTCTCTCTCTCTCTCTCTCTCTCTCTCTCTCTCTCTCTCTCTCTCTCTCTCTCTCTCCTGATTTTATGCAGGCTTTTCTTCTTGTTGATTCTTGTGAGAGTTTGGCATATCCTATCTCTGACTCATTCTGTCAAGTATTACTCTAATTCATCACTTTGTCTGACCCTCAATTAGTCATCATTGTTTGGCATTAACTGTGTGAACTAACGGCATGTCTCTTTTCTAGACAGATCATACTATAACACGAGTGTGTCCACATTCCAGCTGGATCATATAAACCTAGAAGGTTTTTCGATTTGGTCCCCTGCCAGAGCAGCCTTGTTACAGCCCTGAAACACAGAACACGTAATATGTAGTTTCTAAAAATCTAAAATTTTTGTAGCAAATAAAATGTACTTACAAATGTGTTTCTACATATACAGTCGTATAATTTTTTAAATAGTATCATGAATCCTGAGAATTCTGAATTTGATGTAGTCGACATATATTGCAAGAGCTATTCAATGTGAGATAATCTCTTTTTCCCCTGCTACACATATAGTTGTGTAGAATTTCTTTTTTTATTATTAGATATTTTCTTCATTTACATTTCAAATGCTATCCCAAAAGTCTCCTATACCCTCCCCCTGCCCTGATCCCCTACCCACTCACTCCCACTTCTTGGCCCTGGCGTTCTTTCCTAATGGGGCATATAAAATTTGCTAGAGCAAGGGGCCTCTCTTCCCAATGATGCCTGACTAGGCCATCTTCTGCTACATATGCAGTTAGAGACACAGGCTCTGAAGGTACTGATTAGTTCATATTTTTGTTCCACCTATAGGGTTGCAGACCCCTTCAGCTCTTGGGTACTTTCTCTAGCTCCTATATTGGGGATCCTGTGTTCCATCCTATAGATGACTGTGAGCATGACTACAGTCTAAATCACATTTAATCAAACCTGTTACAATTTCAAAAGTCCATTATTTTATTCCAAAGAAGACAGTACATCTTAACAGCATCTGAAACTACACACAATTAGAATGATTTGTTGAAAGTAAGTCCTTTAGACTATAAAAACTTTGGTTTTTACTTAATTGAATCTATCTGAAAATTTTGGCTAAAATTACTCTTTTCATCATTTTCAATGAGTTAAGCACTCACTCTAATTTTATATATTAAACTATTTTTTAAATTCTCATTTATTTTTCTCAACTAAAAACAAGTTACTATTTATCTAACATCTTCAGTAGGAAAAGAAAAAAAAAACACAGTAAAAATCCTTGATGTGCAAACTAATTTTAAGTGTTTTTTGGAAAATCTCTTGATAACTATATTTAGTCTATGATTTGTCATGTTGCTAGAAGTTTTCAAATGACCTCATTTAGCTTTTCAAATATAAACATTAGCTACAGGATGATATCATGGTTTTAGAGATGTTTATATTACAATACTTACTTATTGTTTTTTTTTGTTTTTTGTTTGTTTGTTTTATTAAATATTTTCTTCATTTACATTTCAAATCCTATTCCAAAAATTCCCTATACTCTCCCTCGACCCTATTCCCCTACCCACTAACTCCCACTTCTTGGCCCTGGTGTTCCACTGTACTGGGGCATATAAAGTTTGATAGACCAAGGGGCCTTTCTTCCCAATGATGGCCGACTAGGCCATCTTCTACTATATATGCAGCAAGAGACACAAGCTCTGGTGGTACTGATGAGTTCATATTGTTGTTCCACCTATAAGGTTGCAAACCCTTCAGCTCTTGGGTACTTTCTCTAGCTCCTATATTGGAGGCCCTGGGTTCCATCCTATAGATGATTGTGAGCATCAACTTCTGTATTTTCCAGACAGAGGCAAAGTCTCACAGGAGACAGCTATATCAGGATTCCTTCAGCAAAAATTGCTGGCATATGCAATAGTGTCTGCATTTAGTGGCAGATTATGGGATGGACCCCCAGGTGGGGCAATCTCTGGATGGTCCCTCCTTTTGTCTTAGCTCCAAATTTTGTCTCTGCAACTCCTTCCATGGATATTTTATTTCCTACTCTAGGGAGGAATTAAGTATCCAGGCGTTGGTCTTCTTTCTTGATTTTCAAATGTTTTGGGAGTTGTATCTTGGGTATTCTAGGTTTCTGGGCTAATATCCACTTATCAGTAAGTGCATATCAGGTGACATCTTTTGTGATTGGGATACCTCACTCAAGGTGATATCCTCCAGATACATCCATTTGCCCAAGAATTTCATGAATTCATTGTTTTTAATAGCTAAGTAGTACACCATTGTGTAAATGTACCACATTTTCTGTATCCATTCCTCTGGTGAGGGACAACTGGGTTCTTTCCAGCTTTTGGCTATTATAAATAGGGCTGCTATGAACATATGGAGCATGTGTCATTATTACCAGTTGGAACATCTTCTGGGTATATGCCCAGGAGAGGTATTGCTGGATCTAGCGGTAGTATTATGTCCAGTTTTCTGGGGAACCACAAGAGTGATTTCCAGAGGGGTTTAATGGTAGAATTCTTGCCATCTTCTGAGATTTTCTTCAATTTCTTTCTTCAGGGAGTTGAAGTTTTTGTCATACAGATCTTTCACTTCCTTAGTTAGAGTCACACCAAGGTATTTTATATTATTTGTGACTATTATGAAGCATGTTATTTCACTAAATTCTTTCTCATCCAGTTTATCATTTGTGTAGAGAAAGGCCATTGATTTGTTTGAGTAAATTTTATGTCCAGCTACTGCGCTGAATCTGTTTATCAGGTTTAGGAGTTCTCTGGTGGAGTTTTTAGGGTCACTATATATACTATCATATCATCTGCAAATAATGATATTTTGACTTCTTCCTTTCCAATTTGTATCCTTTGTATCCCCTTGATCTCCTTTTGTTGTCTATTTGCTCTAGCTAGGACTTCAAGTACTATATTAAATATGTAGGGAGAAAGTGGGCAGCCTTATCTAGTTGCTGATTTTAGAGGGATTGCTTCCAGCTTCTCTCCATTTACTTTGATGTTGGCAACTGGTTTGCTATATATTGTTTTTATTATGTTTAGGTATGGGCCTTGAATTCCTGATCTTTTCATGACTTTTATCATGAAGGGGTGTTGGATTTTGTCAAGTGGTTTCTCAGCATCTAATGAGATGATCATGTGGCTTTTGTCTTTGTGTTTTTATAGTGAATTAAGTTGATGGATTTCCATATATTAAACCATCCCTGCATCCCTAGGATGAAGCCTACTGGGTCATGATGGATGATAATTTTTATATGTTCTTTGATTCGGTTTCTGAGGATTTTATTGAGTATTTTTGCCTAGATATTTATAAGGGAAATTGGTCTGAAGTTCTCTTTCTTTGTTGGATCTTTGTGTGGTTTAGGTATCCTAGTAATTGTGGCTTTATAGAATGAATTGGGTAGAGTACCTTCTCTTTCTATTTTGTGGAATAGTTTGAGTAGAGTTGGAATTAGATCTTCTTTGAAGGTCTGATAGGATTCTGCACTAAACCCATCTGGTCCTGGGTTTTTATTGTTTGGGAGACTATTAATGACTGTTTCCATTTCTTTAGGGGATAAGGGATGTTAAGATTGTTTATCTGTTCCTGATTTAATATTGGTACCTGGTATCTGTCTAGGAAGTTGTCCATTTCATCCAAGTTTTCCCATTTTGATGAAAATAGCCATTTTTTTTTTTGTAGGATCTGATGATGTTTAGGGTTTCCTCAGGTTCTCTTGTTATGTCTCCTTTTTCATTTCTGAGTTTGTTAATTAGGATACTGTCCCTGTGCCCTCTAGTTAGTCTGGCTAAGGGTTTATCTATCTTGCTCATTTTCTCAAAGAACTAGCTCCTGGTTTGGTTGATTCTTTGAATAGTTCTTTTTGTTTCCACTTGGTTGATTTCAGCCCCGAGTTTGATTATTTCTTGCAGTCCACTCCTCTTGGGTGAATTTGCTTCCTTTAGTTCTAGAGCTTCTAGGTGTGTTGTCAGTCTGCTAGTGTATGTTCTCTCTAGTTTCATTTTGGAGGCACTCGGGGCTGAGTTTTCCTCTTAGGACTGCTTTCATTGTGTCCCATAAGTTTGGCTATGTTGTGGCTTCATTTTCATTAAACTCTAAAAAGTCTTTAATTTCTTTCTTTAGTTCTTCCTTGACCAAGGTATCATTGAGTAGTGTGTTGTTCAGTTTCCACGTGAATCTTGGTTTTCTATTATTTATGCTGTTATTGAAGATCAGCCTTCGTCTGAAGTGATCTGATAGGATGCATGGAATAATTTCGATATTTTTGTATCTGTTGAGCTCTGTTTTGTGACCATTTTTAGAATAGGTACCATGAGGTAATGATAAGAAGACATATCCTTTTGTTTTAGGATAAAATGTTCTGTAGATATCTGTTAAATCTATTTCTTTCAGAACTTCTAATACTGTCCATGCGTCTCCATTTAGTTTCTGTTTCCAGTATCTGTCCATTGGT
Organism: Mus minutoides; assembly: GCA_902729485.2. Classification (NCBI taxonomy): domain Eukaryota; kingdom Metazoa; phylum Chordata; class Mammalia; order Rodentia; family Muridae; genus Mus; species Mus minutoides. The sequence goes on from LR750800.1 coordinate 209,968, forward strand.
GGTGGTGGTGGGGGGGTGCGATGATGTGTTCCACTATTATCGTGTGAGCTACAATGTGTACTTTGAGCTTTATTAAAGTTTCTTTAATGAATGTGGCTGCCCTTGCATTTGAAGCATAGATATTTAGAATTGAGAGTTCATCTTGGTAGATTTTACCTTTGATAAGTATAAAGTGCCCCTCCTTGTCTTTTTTTATAACTTTTTGTTGGAAGTCAATTTTATTCGATATAAGAATGGCTACTCCAGCTTGTTTCTTCAGACCATTTGCCTAGAAATTTGTTTTCCAGCGTTTTATTCTTAGGTAGTGTCTGTCTTTATCCCCGAGGTAGGTTTCCTGTGAGCAGCAAAATGTTGGGTCCTGTTTGTGTAGCCAGTTTGTTAGTCATGTCTTTTTATTGGGGAATTGAGTCCATTGATGTTAAGAGAAATTAAAGAAAAGTAGTTGTTGCTTCCTCTCATTTTTGTTGTTAAACTTGGGAATCTGTTCTTGTGGCTGTCTTCTTTTAGATTTGTTAAAGGATTACTTTCTTGCTTTTTCTAGGATGTAATTTTCATCTTTGTGTTGGTGTTTTCCATTTATTATTCTTTGAATGGCTGGATTCTTGGAGACATATTGTGTGAATTTGTTTTTGTCATGGAATACTTTGGTTTCTCCCTCTATGGTAATTGAGAGTTTTCCTGGATATAGTAGACTAGGCTGGCATTTGTGTCTCTTAGTGTATGTATAACATGTGTCCAGCATCTTCTGGCTTTTATAGTCTCTGGTGAGAAGTCTGGAGTAATTCCTATAGGCCTGCCTTTATATGTTACTTGATCTTTTTCCCTTACTGCTTTTAATATTCTGTCTTTATTTAGTGCATTTGTTGTTCTGATTATTATGTGTAGGGAGGAATTTCTTTTCTGTTCCAGTCTATTTGGAGTTGTGTAGGATTCTTGTATGTTCATGTGCATCTCTTTCTTTAGGTTTGGGAAGTTTTCTTCTATTATTTTGTTGAAAATATTTGCTGACCCTTTAAGATGAAAATCTTCATTCTCATCTACTCCTATTATTTGTAGGTTTGGTCTTCTCATTGTGTCCTCTATTTCCTGGATCTTTTGAGTTAGGATCTTTTTTCATTTTTCATTTTCTTTGATTGTTGTGTCCATGTTCCCTATGGAATCCTCTGCACCTGAGATTCTCTCTTCCATCTTTTGTATTCTGTTGCTGATGCTCACATCTATGGTTCTTGATTTCTTTCCTAGAATTTCTATCTCCAGCATTGTCTCCCTTTGGATTTTCTTCAGTGTTTCTACTTCTACTTTTAGATCTTGGACGGTTTCGTTCAATTCCATTGCCTGTTTGCTTGTCTTTTCTTGTAATTCTTTAAGGGATTTTTGTGTTTCTTCTACCTGTTTAGCAGTGTTTAAGTGTAGTTTTTTTAAGGGCTTCTACCTGTTTAGCAGTGTTCTCCTGTAATTTCTTGAGGGATTTTTGCATTTCCTCTTTAAGGGATTCTACATGTTTAGCAGTATTCTCCTATGATTCCTTGAGTGATTTTTGTGTTTCCTTTTAAGGGCATCTACCTGTTTAGCAGTGTTCTCTTGTAATTCCTTGAGGGATTTTTGTGCTTTCTCTTTAAGGGTTTCTACCTGTTTAGCAGTGTTCTCCTGTATGTCTTTAAGTGAGTTATTAATGTCCCATCTTAAAATCTTCTTCTACCATCATTAGATAGTAAATCCGTGTCTTGCTTTTTGTGTGTGTTGAGGTATCCAGGACTCATTGTGGTGGAAGTACTGGGTTCTGACCCCGAGGTCCTGCAGCATGGAGAGCACTCTGGAGCCCTTAGAGGCCTCCGCTGGGTTAGAAGGAAGATGGCAGGGGTGGCCCCGACTGAAATGAGTCAGTCTTATTGTTATAATGAATTACAACATTCTTCGGTGCCTTTACCAATAAAAATAGATTGATATCTCATCATCTAATCTCAATTCTTTATCACTACCATTGCAACATTTTATCCTGATTTTGTCAGTAATGCTGAATGTTATATCCATTGATTTGAAGCATTTCTTTATATTCTAGTAATGTCACATAATAGTACAAGTTACTCAAGTACCTAGAAGTATTTCTAAAGACTTTTACTTTTATTCATATGTATATGTTTATGTATATGTATATGTATATGTATATGTATATGTATATGTATATGTGTGTATAAGCCTATGTGTTTAGGTTCTTACAGAACCCCAAAGAAGGGAGAATCATAGGCATCTGTTAACCATATGATGTGTGTACTGGGAACTGAACTCTGGTCCTCTGCAAGAGCTATTTGAGCTCTTAAGCACCAAAACATCTCTCTTTCCCCATCTTTGACCTCGTTTTAGTGACTCCAAATTTCTTGGTGGATCCCTCATTGCCTGAGCCTAATCAGTAACACTTGTAAAACTAAAATATCTTGCCAGGGGTATAGTTAAGGCATTGAAGGATTAGTAATTCTCTTCACGAGTATTTTCATTGTTTTTGAAGGTAGCAATTCTTTTTTGTTTTTGACCTTTACTAACCCTCTAAATGTGTGCCTAAAATGAAAGCAGTAATATTGCATGCTCAGATCATAACACATTCATCCAATATATGAAATTTAGCTTGAATTTGGGTTCCTATGCTACTGATTTTTGACATTTTTACAATATCATAATACATGCTCAATACAATATTTTTTTAATTTTGTTCATCTGTTTTATATTAAAATCATAAGCTCTCCCTCTCCCCCTCCCCCTCTCTCTCTCCTTCTCCCTTTCCCTCTCCCTCCTTCCATCTCTCCCTCCCTCCCTCCAGCTCTCTTTCCTTCCCCTTTTCCTCTTTCTCTTCCTCAACCAGGCTGTTCTTAAAGTCTAGTTCTTCGTGAATATTGGAATCATAAATGTTGTGCCTGACTTCTACTATAAATTTTGACAGGCAATATCAGTACATATTCAAATAACATATTTACACTGTGAATTAAGAGTTGTTACAATAAAAATTCAAAAGATAAATAGAAATTAGAAAATAAAGGCAATAACTGGCTTTGAAAGATAATAGACAACACTAGTTAAAATGACTGAATGCAGTAAATAGCTCAGCCAAAAATCAGACAGTCAGAATAAATTGAAATACTGATTTTAGAAATTATGTATATTATCAAATTACTTAATCAAAATTTGTAGTCTCAAATATTTAAATCCATAGAAGAAACCAAGAACAACTCCAAGAACAACTTTCAAAAACGTAAACTTATAATTGCTTTCTAATGTAAGAAAAAGTAAAACAACCACAAAATAACAAACTCTTTGCATGTTTAATAAAGACATATGTATAAAATTAACATGAACTTTCAGCTTATTCCAAATTTTCATACTTATACATTGGGAAACTTATTTTTGATTTGGGATAACTAAAAGAATTTTAAAGCATTTTATAAAGTTAGCAAATATCTACAGGATATTAGTAAATGCATATCCACAGAAAAACAAGCATTCTGGAATAGAACACATTCACTGTCTACTAAATTATTTTCCATGTTGTACTCAGGCATCCTGCCGCTTTCATTGATTTCTGTAGAGCAGAGAAACCATACACTGGTCTGTTAAGGTTTACTTTATTACAGGAACATCTGGAGTATAATTTCCTTGAACAACAAAACATACAATATATTTATCACGTTCACCTTCACTGAAAGGGAGCAAAAAGTGATTCAACAGCTCTCTTACAAATAATAATAAAGATATAAACATTTAATATAATAAAAATTTATGGTTACTGAAATAACGATATAGCATTATACCTTATAAATTCATAAAATATAAAATAGAATGCATAATTTTAACATATGACTACTCTAAGATGCTCTGTGTGGTATAGAAAAATATTCTAGAATAAGTAATGTAAAAAGAATAAAAGTTTCACATCTGAGTAAAACTACTGTTTTCATCCACAAAATTGATGTCAACAGAAATAACTATATATTTTTTTTTTTTTTTTAGAGAAAGGCTTTCATGTAGAACAGGATGACCTTGAACTCACTATGAAGTTGAAGATGATTTTAAGTGATTTTAGCTTCCTGTCTCTTTTCCCCACAGACACTGCATCCAGTTTTCTATACTAGTGATAAAACCCATAGCTTCATACATGGTAGTAAGCTCTCTGCCAGCTGAATTACATCTCCAATTTTCCAAGATAATTGATGATAATAGATTTGAAGGTGGAATGTAGCTTATAAATGTAAGAAGAATACAGCTCTAATGTTGTACAGGAAATGCTGTTAATCAAATAAATATCCACTAGGGAAATAAACTGAATAGAGGCTTTATAGAAAAAGTTAAAATTTTAAGCCGATCCTATATTTAAGGCAAGTCAGGTATGGGGTAAGGTGACTTTTCTTTACATTTCACATTAAGACAAAACAAAAACAAGCAAGCAAGCAAGCAAACAAACAAACAAACAAAAAGAAGAGACAAAAAGCAAAAAGTACCCCTATGCTTCCATGTTCAGGAGATCCAATAGTAAAAGCTAATTCTGGGCAATGGATTTGGAGCAGAAGTGGTGCTTGCAGCCCATGAGTGCAGACATACACTACTTTACCTGCTCCAACAGAATGCCTTGGAATCTACTTATCATTTTGATGATGCAGAGGATCTCTGATTTAATTAATATAATCTAAACACTTGGGCTTACAGTTAATCCTAAGTATTGTGGGTACAGGTTTCCAATATGAACTTCTTACTCCTTACTGTGATCTCAGGAAATCGGCATATAAGAGCTGCATATTCTCTATGTCTAACCATTTTCTATTGGATAGAATACTTAAATTCAAATATTTGTCTCTCCATTTATCAGTTGTACAAACTAGAACTAGTAATCACACTTGTCTACCTTAAAAATAGGATAAAGAAGGCAGTAAATCCAGCAGTCATTTGGATATAATCAAATATGTGAAATAATTTAATAGTGTCTAGCACAAAACAAGACCTATCAGGTTGCATGTGTTTACTAAGGGCTCAATAAGTTGAGGCTACTGTAAGTATTGCCCTAATTCTTCACCGTTCATTTAATATTGCATATGGAGTATGGAGTTGTTAAATGTATGTGTCTGGGTGCTATTTGATTGGAGTTAAAATCCCATCAAGTAGAATTATATGCAGGTCCTGAAAATATGCCCAAGAATCCATGATTGGGAACTTGCATGCCCCAAGGGTAAACCTACCATTATTATTTTGCTGCTAAGGGGACATAATATCAAAGTGTCCTCTGCACTGATATTCCTCATGGATTAGTGGAGCTGTAAGACATCATCAGAGAAGTTTCTTTGTGCATGATGGTGGTTAAAGCCAAAACTTATACACAGTCAACCTATAGAGAATTAGTGTCAACTGATTGCTAACCAGAAATGGGCTATCTATATCACATCATCCCCCAAAGTCTCAGAGACCATCTCCTGCAGAAAGTGAAAGAGTCTAAATGCCAGCGATCAGTAAGGACAGGAGATAAACAGTGCCTTCTGAACATGACAGGACTGCTGTGTTCATGACCTCACAACAGTTGTAGTTGCCTGCACAAGAAAAGTCAGTTAATATTATAGCATGGATTTGCAAAATAGTCATGAATAGTCAACAGTTAACAGCTTTAGGGGACAGAAGGCTAGTTTTCTATAAGGTTGTGTCAGTCTGCTGGTAGGTAAACCATGCTCCAATTGATGGTATCTCTCCCTCAGAATATAGAAAATAAAACTGAATTTAATGTGTAATGAGGAAAACAAAGCACAAAATTGGGGCTAAGGGATGTGGGAATAGATCTTGGAGAAGTTAGGGAAAGAAGTGTTAAATGAATATGACCAAAAAATTATAAAAAAATTTTTAAAAGTATTTTACCCCACCAGGGGGGATCCATCCCATAATCAGTCATTAAACTCAGACACTATGGCATAGGACAGCTAGTGCCTACTTAAGGGACCCTGATATAGCTGTCTCGTACAAAAGTGGATGCTCATAATCATCTATAAGATGGAACACAGGGCCCACAATGGAGAAGCTAGAGATTGAACCCCAGGAGCTGTAGGGGTCTGCAACCCTAGAAGAGGATCAACAATATGAACTAACCAGAACCCCCAGAACTCGTGTCTCTAGCTCCATATGTAGCAGAAGATAGCCTAGTTGGCCATCATTGGGAGGAGAGGCCCCTTGGTACTGCAATCTTTATATGCCCCAATACAGGGGAACTCCAGGGCCAAGAAGTAGGAGTGGGTGGGCAGGGGAGCAGGGAAGTGGGAGAGGGGGGAGACTTTCGGAATAACATTTGAAATGTAAATTAAGAAAATATCTAATAAAAAAATTGGGAAAAAAGAAAATCGAAAGAATTATCACAAATTTGTTTTTAATCCCAGCACTCGGGAGGCAGAGGCAGGCGGATTTCTGAGTTCGAGGCTAGCCTGGTCCACAGAGTGAGTTCCAGGACAGCCAGGGCTACACAGAGAAACGCTGTCTCAAAAAAAGAAAAAAAAGAAAAAAGAAAAAAAATAGTAAAAAGAGAAAAAGGAAAAAGTTTTTTCATTTAATTAAAATCTATGAACAATATTTTTTATTTAGGGTCTTATATGAATTTTGACTAAGCATGTTAATAGCTGTTTAAAGTAATTTGGGCGCAGGGCTTTATGGAATGTCTGATCCATAATAGTATTTTCTTAAAAGACATTTTATGTTGGGAGATGGTTTTGTACATGGTGTGCTCAGATGCTGATTTCTATGCCCTCACATCTAGTTGTAGTCCATACCTTGGCATGGTCAAGTATCACTTGTCTCTAACCTAAATTTAAAAAATGTTAGCAATTTAAATGTAAATGAAGAAAATATCTAATGAAAAGAATTGTTCTCCCTCACCTCTGATTGGTTAGTAAGGTGTTGATCAGCCAATTAGCTGGGCAGAAGAAAATAGAGCAGCACTTCAGATCCCAGTCAGAGGATCCCAGAGAGATGAGAGAGAAGAGGGATGAATTTCTGGGGAGGCCACTTGGACGGACCAAGGGATTTTCCATGAGTTCATGGTAAGAGAGCAGCCATGAGGACACACATGGACCAGAGCAAACCAGGGCAAGACCAGTTGGCAAGTAATGGGGCATGTGGCTGGGTAGTATGCAGCCCAGTCAGGTTAGAGTAGCTCAGCTTATTTCTATTACCACAAGGTTGTTAATAAAAATACCAGGTGTCTGTGTCATTTATTCAGACATTGATATGAGACAGAGAGAGGGAATAAAAGCATGCCACAGCTATTTGGTCTCAATGAGACAACAAAGACCCTCAAAAATTACATTTAAAGTTTTCTAGTTAATGAAACTAATCTCTCAGTGTTTCTAGTGGCATGAGATTTTTGGCTTACGGACTGGATAAATGGACTCAAGCATTCTTCCGTCACTCATTTTGATGTCTCCGTATCAGTGAAGACATGGCACTCCAGCCACATAAGGGAAAGAGTAAAGATGGGTGGAGATGCTGGTGGAAAAATGAAAAGTGGCGTTGAAATCCTGAAGAGTGGCCCCTCCCCACTTGTGCTCCCTCCTCTTCTATGCTCACCACTGAGATGACTGAGACTACACTCATACTTCTAGAATACTTACAAGGACCTGAACATATCCACACTCACTTTTGTTCCACCTTTAATTGAATTTTCAAGGACCCATATCATATAGTCTGTATTTGACAAGTGAGCCCTTCTCTTTTCTGAATATAGGCTTCAGTTCTCAAAAATATTCAAAACAATTCATTCAACTTCTACAGAACTTCTAAGAAGCATACACTCCTTGCCTTTCAGATGGAGTACTGCAGGGAGGACAGTTACAAGATACTGTATTTTCCATTTTAACTATAAAGCACATGGGTTTTAGATAACAGCATGTCTTCTCTTGGAAATCTGCTCTGTATTAGAGGGTCTTCATGTCAAGTGATTTTGCCCATAGAATCTATTCCCATCCTAGTCTTAGGTGGGTGCCTTCAGTACAATGTGGTTTTAGCATCCTGGAAAATCAATCACTTCTTAATTGTTGAGCCTCTCTGTGTCTCCAACTCATAACTCTTGCTTTCTGGCTGTCACTTCCAGAGCAACCTCGATTACAAGGGGCCTTAGTGCATGATAGTGCTAAAGGTTTGAATTCTGCTTTTAGTATATATTTTTTCTCTTACATTGTTATTAGTTACTAAGATAAAATATGCTGTATAAATGTGTGTATGCATATATGTATATATATATCCAGATTCTATTTTGTTAGTAAGTTAAATTATTACAATATGCTAATGAGAAAAGTTTTGACTTGTTCTTTCGGGGTTCTATGAAACAGCTGTGTACTTTATTTGACACACTTCAATATAAATTATTTCATGTCTCTTTAAATACTTTAGAAATCACAAAGCTTCCAAAATCTGCCTTAATATTTTTGAAGATAGATGTAGAAAACCCATTAAACACTATATAACATTGTAAGTAGGTCACATGGAACTCCCTGGAGGGAATACAAACTGAATCATTTTAATATGCTTGTTACTTGAAGCCCATCTTATATCTTATTAGTGCTGAGGGTGGGGAGCTTCTTGATTTCCCCTTTGGCTGATAACTTATTTACATATCAACTTGTTCCATGGGACTTGGATGGGACAATAAATGGGCATTGGATCAAAAAGAAAAATACAGTGGCATTCAGAAACGTCTTCTAATGGAGATCCTTCTTTTGTTGTATTACCAATATGAAGTGATCACTGTGTCATAGACTAATTACTAAGTGGCAAAGGGCTTCTGAATCAGCCTTGTTCATGGAGGATCACACTGCGCTGGACTTGCAAATGCAAGCTTTGGCTCGTGCTGGCTGAGTGTAATGTATGAAAATCACAAATGGGTATGTCAAACCAAGAAAATTCAGCTCTGATTTTACATGCATGGGTAGGGCTGATTTGTGTGGGAAAGTCAAATGCATGTAGTTGTTCTCTTAATATTTTTATATAAGATCTTTATGAAATAAAAGATAGATACTGAGCTTTCCCACTCAAATTTTATCTGTTAATAGATAATTATGCTGGTAATGCAGTTACTATAAGGTAGAACATGAATCACAATTCATAGATGATTTACAGATATGCACCTTTCCATACACTCTATCTGCCACTATTGATCTGCTCACAAATAAGGTGATCACAAACTAAAACAAGTTTTGACTGAAGCCCTCTGTTCCATGAAATCAAAATTGTTACTTAGTTTGTTACTTACCTTGTGCAGTAAAACAAATTGAAATAGTATCCCCCCACAGCAACTTGTTGCCTAATATACCTTACTGTATCTTAGTGACACCTAGCAATTGGCAGCTACAAATACATAGCACAGAAGTATAAGTTAGAATGAAAATATTTCCAAATAACACCACCCAATATAAGTGTGTGTGTGTATATATATATATATATATATATATATATATATATATATATATATATATATATATTACATATTATATGCTAATGGATATTGCCATGACACAGATTTAACTCTGTAGAATAAAGTAACTTCCCAGCCAACACCCAACTATTCAGCAAATGATTCTCATATAGATAGTGATATTTTAAAACAGTACATCGTGATATCATAATCTACTCAGAATGAAGAGGTAAAATTTCAGTTTCAATTATGTATAGAATCAAAAGATGACAATGAAAGATATCTTAAGTTTGATTAATTTAGCCTGCCTGAAAAGATTACATATATTGGGCCTTCTGACTATATGAAAGATATCCTAGGGTTACTTCATTTACATTTTTTTCTGTGATGATATGAGATGTTTACTTCATAAATTATTGGAGAAATCACCTATCTTGCACAAATTTAAATAATTTATGAAGGAAAGAGCCAGAATTGTATTTCAGGACCCTGTCATATAAGTATGCTGGTGTATTTTTCCTGGCCACTGCAGACTGAAGGCAATAAAATTAATGTATAATCATTATATGTTAGCTATTTCTGTAACAAACAAATACTCAGTTGTAGTTTCTGATCAGGAAATGTCTGTAATTCAACCGATTTTGATTCCCTAGCTTCCAGATTCCCATATTTGTTGGGAGGAATATTGTAAAACTGAATGAATAATTTCAGTCTGTAAGTGGAGTTCGGGCTCTCAGGCATGCACTGCTTGTGCTTCTACCTGCTGAACCACCTCAGCTGACCATTTGGAATGGGTTTTAAGAACCAGGCATTGCCATTGTGAAGGACAAAAGATGTTTTCTGGGTTTGTTTCAGAAACAAAATTTGGCACTTTCGGAGAACAAATCAAGTTTACCAGTACAATGAGCTTATAACAGAAAAGGAAGAAGTAAATTAGCCATGAGCATATGTTGTTACTTTTATTTCTCTTTAACTAATAACTTCTCAAATACCAAAATTCCAAAGGATTTACCTCATCTAAATTAGCACCTGAGCACAAAAATAATATCCTCTCAATCATATGCTATTTCCCAACTCTATTCCTCTCCTCTCCTCTCCTCTCCTCTCCTCTCCTCTACTCTCCTCTCCTCTCCTCTCCTCTCCTCTCCTCTCCTCTCCTCTCCTTTCCTTTTCTTTTTGTTTTTTTGTTTATTTGTTTGTTTGTTTGTTTTCAAGATACATTTCTCTGTGAAACAGTCCTGGATATCTTGTAACTCACTATAACCTCAAACCGACAGAGATCCACCTGCCTCTGACTCCTTAGTGCTGGGATTAAAGCAATGCACCACCACCTCTTGATTTCCCAAGTCTTATTTATCTTTGATGTCTATTATTATATAAGAGTATAATGTACTCAATGCCCTTTACAATTCATAGTGAACCAAAACAAAGGTAATGCTCACTAGATTGTAAAATATTTTCTGATTTTCATTTCTATATTTAATTTACTGAGTTTAGTCTGACTTTAATATTTCAAAATATGCTCTAGAAATATATATTCTTCAACTTTTTTATACATGTCATCAAATCCTAGAAGAGAAACTTTCTGATAATTTACCAATCATATATATATATATATATATATATATATATATATATATATATATATATATATATGTATTCCAAAATGAAACTTTAATTAAAAAATTATTGTTGCTTTCTCAAATATAGTATATAATTTTCCATGTTATAATTATAAAGGTTCCAACATATATTTATACTTTCTTTAACTAAATGTCTCCATGTTTATTCATAAAACTTTTCTGACAATTGTATGTCAGGCATGTTTTTGAAGAATTTTTTTTTTCAGAATACATTCCTCTGGAAATCTTTTTCTACAGTTATTTGACTTCTATTTCAAAAAATTTACGATATTTGATATAGGGAAGAAAAATACCTAGTGAAATTCTAAGCTTCCATGAGTAGTACCAAAAATATATTCTGCTTTTCTAACCAGCAGGTTTTTCTTTACTTTTAGCTCTCATGATAGTTTCAACTATAATATAAGGTACATGCATGATTTTTTTAAATAAATCAAGTCTACATAATTATTACATCATTTTTTTTTTGAAATCATTTTGTTTTCCCACAACTTGCTTGGCTATTCTGTCAGAGTATTTGAAAACTACATGAGCTGTTTTGTTAGTTAAATTTTCTTCTATTCTTTTCTCATAGGAGAAACCATAGGGTCTATTGTCTACAAATATCACAATGTCTTGATTACTTCATGAGTATTGGGATTAATATCAAATACAGCAAATTCTTTAAGCTTATCCTCTCAATTAATTTTGCTCACTTGCTGTATAAATGTTAAACATGGTGTGTCAGTTTTCTCATAAATTCTTTTGAGGTTACTGAAGATGCATACAATCTACTCATTACATGTGGAAATAGAAGCATTCAAATGTAAAACTGTGTAAGAGCTTGTCATGATCTTTATTTCTCATTTTGTTCATTTCCCCTTGATCCCACAAATACTAATAAGTATGAAGTTTGATTGACAGGACTTTATTAATTTTATATGTTGATATATATGTTATATGATAAATAACATATAACAATTGTTATATATCTCTCATAAAGTGTACTATTATATAATATAGCTTGTGTTTTTGAAACTTTTAGTCCTAAAAGTGTTGCTTTTTAACTTATTACTCTATAGAAATTTGGTTGATATTTGGATATTGATTAAGTATATGTTGTGATTAATTTTTGCTAGCAACAACGTTGGGTTTGGAAGCAACTGGCAAATATACCTTTGGGCGTGTCTCTGAGCATATTTTCATAAATTCATAGAGGTTTTACTGAAGAGGAATGTGAGTATTGCCAACCTACTAGTGCTGGGGATACTTATCGGAATCACAGAGGACAACTCTCACGTTGTCATCAACTGACAGCAAGAACAAGGCCTCTTTGAAGGGACTGTTATAAAGTCATTACTACATTTCATGAGGTTCCCCACCCTGGGTGACCTAGTTACCTCCCCAGTGTTCTCACTTAAATAAAGTCACTTGTAATAAATTTCATTTCCTATCTGAAATTTCAGCTAACACATTCAGACTGTGGTTCTGAGTAACCTGAATTGCTAATGGATTCATTTACGATCTCTTTTCAATTTTAAAAGTAGATTTCTAATTTTATTTTCCCAATTTAATCTGATATTATTGAGACATAGAAATAGAGTGTGCATGCTGACATCGTGACCTGCAACACTGCTAAATTCCCTTTTAACCTCACTGGCATTGCTTGATAAGTTCTTCTGAATTTGAAAAAGATTTTCTCTCCAGTATTTCTATACAACTTATTTCTTTTCTTTGCCATGCAAACTGCCCAATATCTCCCTATAATGTGGCGTTACAAATTAATGGTGTGTCCTTCCCTGGGAAGTTTATTCCTCCCATTCTCATAACTCCTTAGTTGCCTATACTACACTATGCAGGAATTCAGGACTCCTGGGTTTCCCCCAGTTCACATTAACATGTCTATTTTGCCTGGACTTGGTTAACTCTTGTTTAAAGAGTAATACTGATAAGTGTTTTTAGCTATATCATCTGGAAAGCCTTGGAGAATCAATCTTACAACAAATTCCCTGATCCTTTGGCTATTACAACCCTTTCACCCCCTCTTATTCAATGTTTCCTGGCCATATACAAAAACATATTTTGGTCAGTCCTGAAAACATACATACAATCATAACATCATATAGAATGAGAAGAACTATATGAAGGACACATAGCTGAGAGAGAGAGNAAAAAAAAAAAAAAAAAAAAAAAAAAAAAAAAAAAAAAAAAAAAAAAAAAAAAAAAAAAAAAAAAAAAAAAAAAAAAAAAAAAAAAAAAAAAAAAAGAGCTAGCAAGGATACTGAGCTTGACCTGGGATTTTGAGGTGAGTTCCTTCCCTAGTCTACGCATGAATAAACAATTCACAAAATTAAAAATAAAGGATTGTAAAACTCTTTGCTATGTTCTTTATTTCATGAAGAAAATTGCAGAGTATTTGGCTCTGGCAGCATTGGACCCATACAGATGCAGATTCTCACAGCCAACCATCAGACTGAGCCATAGGATCCCAATGGAAGAGTTAGGGGAAGGACCGAAGATGATGAAGGGGATTGCAACCCCATAGGAAGAACAATATCAACTACCTGGACATCCCAGAGCTCCCAGGGACTGAGCCACCAATCAAAGAGTACACATAGAGGGACTCATGGCTCCAGCTACTTATGTAGCATTGTTGCCTTATCTGGCATCAGTGAGAGGGGATGTCCTTGGTCCTGTGGAGGCTTGATGACCCAGCATAGGGGGATGCTAGGCAGGAATGGGTGGGTAAGGGAGCACCCTCATATTGGCGGGGAGGTGGAATGGGAAAGGGGTTTTGCAGAGGCTAAATGGGAAGGGGGACAATTGAAATTCAAATAAATAAAATAACCAGTAAAAAAGACATTTAAAAATGACATTACTTTCAGCAATATTTAGATGCTTCATAAAGTTTGAAATAGTTCATTCCATCCTTAAATGAGAAATTTCTCTGAACGGAATCTTTAAGTTTGTCATAAGTGTTGATGAATTGAGGGGTGTGTATACTTTTAAAACTAATACTGTAACTATATTAAATGATCATTATATATTGTCATGTATTGGGTGAAAGCAACATTTCTGGAACAAACATACATTCTTGAAATTTTTATGATGCAAAGAATTCAGTTTGCTAATAATTTGCATATGTTTTGGTTTTGAGAAAAAAATAAGAATATTAGCTTCATTTGTCCTTGAAATCCTTCATCCTCAGGAGTACTCATGCTTCATCCTCCAGTGTGCTGGGATTCCATATATGTACCAATTTGCTAGGGCACTGTTAATAATGTTAGCATTGTATTTACTAAGAATATCTTCAGATTTAACAAATACTATTTTCTGATTTACAATAAAAATATACTTGTCTACTAAGTTCATAGCACTCTTTATTTCTCAACTTTGTAATAATTTTCTAATATATAATCCTGTAGTATATTTTGTGTAATACTGTTTCTATCAACTGGATTTTCTTATTTTTTAATTTCTTACTGTGCTATTTATTTCTGTTAGTGAAATTTGATATATATATATACTCTGCATAAAATTTCTTTGAATATTCATAGCCTCAATTCATGATTTGCTTATCTATGCCTTGCATTTTTCTAGAGAAAATACCTTTTATTAATCGATCAAGCGTCAGACCGCTCCTTTGCTGATACTGTCTTCTCTTGACTTCCAGGATTGATACATTCCAATGGTTTCTTTATTTTTTTTTTTCAGGTTTCCTATGTCAGAGGCCGGGATCATAAACATTACATAGTTTTATCTGTAAAAGTAAAAATGCAGTCTCCAAATGCCTTAAATTACTCTCTGTTGGGCGATAGATAAGCCTCACATACAATAAAATGTGTTTTCATTATTTTCGATTTCTATTATCACGTATTTCTTGTCTTGTTTTTTTTTTTTTAATCCATGGTCTAAATATTGATTCATTTCCACAAACTTGATGTTTCTTTTTTTAAAACTTACCATTATTTATTTCTCATTTAATCCCAATGTGTTCAAAGATCCGTCTGTTACTGTTTTCTCCTTGAAACCCACAGAAACACATCCTGGTATATTGTACTCACTTTGTACAATTTTCAATTCTATTAAATAAGGTATTTCCTTTCAACTTTAAATATATATGTTTTATCTTAGTATGCAGCAATAACAGGAACAAGGAATTGGTACCTTCAGTAATGTTGGAATTTTTTTTTTCCTCAATTTGATCTGTAAATTCAACACAATCTCAATCAAAGTCTCAGCAAGCTTCTTTTTAGATGTCCTGGTGACAAATCATTCAATATTTGTATGGCAAGATGAAGTGCTAAAATAATGAGAACGACTGTTCTCGGGAGAAGTGTGAAGCCTCACACTATCAGCTTTTCAAGCCCACTGCAGAAATCAGACTGCTATCAATACCAGGACAGACACGGTGATCAATGAAACAGAATAGAGACCTCAGAGTAGACTCCTACAAATAGAGGCAACAGATTTTTGCCCAAATGCAAAGTAAAATAAGGAAAGTAAGTAATTGTGGCTCCATATGCAAATAAATGAAGCTAGACACATCTCACATTTTATGTCAAAAATGAATACATATTGATCACAGACATAAGTGCAAAAAATGCAAACACACAAACTTTTAGTAGAAAATATATATCAAATAGAGTTTACAATGAGGTTTGACCATGAGATTTTAAGAAGAATAATAAAATTAAAGCAAATAATGATAAATCTTATTCAATGATTAAAACTTTGTACTGTTAAGGAAACCATTATAGAAATGAAGCTTCAAGTCAATGGGGGAAAATGTTTGCAAATGGCATAGTTGCAAAAGGCTTTGTGTATAGAGCTTGTATATATGTATATATTCACAAATATGCAGACATATACCCTGATGACAAGTAATTCAATGTTTGCATAAATGTTACTAAAATAATAAAAAACAGTTCTTTAAAGTAAAATGAAATTTAGATTCACTCGACCTCAATTTATATTTATTACCAAGCTTCAATAACCAAAATCATTACTGACAAAAGGATAAACATACTGATCAATTGTGCAGAATAAAGAACACAAGATAGACTCATACAAATCTGACATTTATCCTTGAAACTCCAAGAAGTTGATTAATAGATAAACAAAAGATCCGAGCAGACACTTCATTAAACGTTTCAAGTGTTGCCAAGGATTCAGAGCAGGCAGAACTCTGATTCATTGCTAATAAATGCACACGGTGGCGGCCACCAAGGCACTTTATAACGTCTTACAAAGCTTACCAACAAGTGTGTAAATGACGTTCCTTGATGAAGTTTGGATTGATGCATGTCAAAAAAAAACAAAAAAACAAAAAAACAAAAACAAAAACAAAAACAAAAACAAAAAAAACGCAAGCCAAACTGAATGAGCTCTATATGTCCAGTGTTTTGACAATCTGTGCAGTTAAAAAATGTGGTATTGAAAAAATAATGTGGTATTGAATTATAACGCAACATATACAGCAAAAATCTATGAGTTTTTACTAGTAAATATAGAAAACGAGATTAATCCACTTATATGGCTTTTAGAAATTACAACTTCTCATAAAAATAAAGCTCCCAGGTATGGCCTAAATGTTCCCAAATATTATATTAATTACATATCTGGGCAAATCTCAGGAGGTGGAACCATTGGAAAGTGATGAGTTGCCTTCATAAACTGATTGTGCCTTTAAAGGAAATGACTTAGAAATTTCTTCATACCTGTCCTTCTCCTCAGAAAGCAGGGAGGTCTTACTTGAGAACAAGAGTACATCCCACTGATTAATTTCATCCTCCAGAGCTGAAAAAATAAATGTGTTTATCCTCACTCTTTGGTTGTTGAATCAGCCTGAACAGTTAATACTACTGAATAATGGACAGTGGCTTACTCTCAAAGGAACATTAGGACAGGAAAAAAATCTTTATGCGTGGGAGATCTGCTAATCAAGGCTTTGGCCAGGTGAGTCAGGCTAGCATTAAAAAAAAGCCACAACAATAGTTTGATACTCTATCCAATGAAAAGGGTATTTGCCAAGCAGAGTATTTTGCCACAACCCATTTCCTGTCTCTTCCCAGTTTTGCTAACACTAAATTTGCATGAACAGCAACAAAAGCCTTCCTTGTTATTCCTGCTGAGTTCCTCTTTATTATTCACAGGCATTTTCATGAATAAACATATTTATCTCTACCTTGAGTAAATATCTCTAACTTCTCCCCTGCCTTGTGTAAACTTTCTAGAAAAGCCAAATGGCATTTGCTTTTAATGTATAATTGCTATGTTTGTGTTTAAGTTCACTTCTGTGGTATTTGTTTTCCATCTCTAGAGTGGATTGCTCCATTCCATTCTGTCTCCTCTGTTGATTTTTAGTTGTGTCTCTTTTGTTATTTATTTCTGTAGTTTTCCTAATCCATCTTTAATTTACTATGGTTGATCCTCACAGCCTACTTTTCTTTCTTTTCTTTTATTGGATGCTTTCTTTATTTACATTTCAAATGTTATTCCCCTCTCCCAGTTTCCCCTCCAGAAACATCCTACCCAACCTCTCCTCTCTCTACTTCTATAAGGGTCCTCCCTCCCTTACCCACTCACTCCTGCTTCCTTGCCCAGGCTCCCAGGGACTAAACCACAGCCTACTCTTTACTCAATACTTTGTGAACAATGAACAAATCTTAAAGAAACAGAATGAATTTACACTGCCCTGTTCTGTGTACTCTCACCATCTATTTAATCCCTCCTATGATAAGACACTACATAAGAGTAGGATTTATTCAAGCACATGCAGTCTTTATAGTCACTTACTTGGATGCTGCTGCTTCTGATGCTGCAGGTTGGGGTTGTGCTGGGTTAAGCTTAAGTTTTTCTGTCACTTACAAAGTTTTAGCCTGCTATCGTGCATATTTGCTGCAGACAAAAATCTTTGAACTTCTGCCTATATGAAAATATCTTATTTTACCTTCATATTTAATGAATTTTGATCTATAGATATATAAGTCTTCACGAGTATTAGTTTTTCTTAATTTTGTTTAGATGCCATCTCAACACTTCTAGCCTCAATCTTTCATTGGTAATGTCTTTGTTTCCTAAATCTTTCGACTATGACTGACTCTTTCTTTCTTTCTTTCTTTCTTTCTTTCTTTCTTTCTTTCTTTCTTTCTTTCTTTCTTTCTTTCTTTCCTTCCTTCCTTCCTTCCTTCCTTCCTTCTTTCCTCCTTTCATCCTTTCCTACTTTTGTTTTTGTAGAACATGATTCTTTTTTCTTTTATTCATGCTTTTAGTATTTCAGTTTGATAATTTCCCACTGACCTGAATGTGGGCCAATGATTCTTAAGTATATTTTCTGTTATTCAGTCTGTTTATAGGCTTATCAGAAAAGTTCTTTAGTTCTGGGTTTTCATATTTTTGGTTGCTTTTATTTCTACTGCTATTCATAGTTACCTTCTCCTACCTGTTGTCATCTTCCTTTTGCATACAATGTTTCATGCATTTTTCATGGCTACTTTAAAATAGCTGATATTTCATAAGATCTTTTAAATATATTAGTGTGGTTATTTTTAAACTACTGATTTAAAATTTATTTATTTTGGGTTGGTTTTCTCTGAATTAGCTTCACTTGATTATTATTCATTTATCTAGTAAAGTTTACTTATATACCAGAAAATAATTATCAATATATACTTCTATAAATACATATTCATATAATATATTAAATATATTATATAATATGAACAATATATATATTATAGTTTATGAATATAAACACACTTAATTATACCTGACAAAAGTAACCTAAGAAAAGGTTCATTTTAAGAAATGATCTAAAGTTATGGTCCATCAGTCCATCATGGTGACAGAAGCCGTAGGCAACTGGTCACATCGTTTCTGTAGTCAGGAAGCAGAGAGAGTGCAGTGCTGACTCTCAACTCACGTTCCCCTTTTAGCTCAGTCTAGAACTCAGACCTGCGGAATGCTGTCATCCGGATCTTCTCACTTTGCAGACAAGCAGAGAGATTCGTCTCCAAATTAATTCTAGATCCTGTGTAGTTGACTACCCCTCTTAACTACAACATATGTCTGTCAGTGAGATGGGTCAATTACTTTTCATTGCTATAGTTAGAGTTATTTCAATATAGATATTAATCTACTAGAGAGTGGATTCTAAATATTTCTTCAGGGGGGTGGAAAGATAGCTCAGAGTTTAAGAGCATTCCCTTATGTCCCAGAGATCTTCTGACTTTCTTGGGTACCAGGAATGCTGGCACTGCCCATATATACATATAGACAAAATACTTGTACATATAAAGTTAAAAATTAAAAAGAACCCACAATGTTTCTTTGGCAAATATGAAACTTGGATATTTAAACATTTGTGTCTCCCTGTCCTAAGCCTTCATATTCACAAACATTGGAGAAGTGTGGTGTATATGTGTGTGTGTGTGTGTGTGTGTGTGTGTATTTGTGTGTGTTATCTAGGTATGTATACTTTTTCATGTACGTGCATGTTTATGAAGATACCAAGGATCAGAGTTTAGTGTCTTTCTGTGTTGTGGTTTACTTTAATTTTTGTAACAGGGCAACTCACTGAAACTGGATCTCATGAATTCAGCAATATTTCCTGACCAGGGAGCTTCAAAGATCCTCCTATCTCTTCTTCTGCAGAGCTGGGAACATAGAATTGTGCATCATGCCTGTCATGACTTTTCACAAGGGTATGCTATATCTCAACTCAAGTCTTCAGGCTTGGTTGGCCATCTGCTACTTAGCCATCATCCCAGCTCCCAAACTTTGAAAAATTTTATTATGCTTTGCGGTATTTGTAATACCCAACATTTATGGAGAGATTCTCTCCAGTGTTCTGTGTGGTCCTCAGGCTTCAGAGATCTCTGCATCTGTCTGCACTGTAAGTTTACTCACAGGTATTTCCAGTTCTATTACCTTCTAAACACAAAACACAGCTAGGATAGATACTCTCTCCTAACTATCTGTTATATTTTCATGACTTCTGTCTATTATATTAGTCCTTGGTGAATACCTGCATTGTATAAGTGGGTTTCTCAAGTGTCTTGCTTTCTATTTAGAAATTTGCAGCCCCTACACATCTGAAACTCACAAGGAAAATGACCCAATTATTCTTTTCTGCCTGCATTCTTTCCAATGCTTTTTCAGTGATGTTAAGAGTTCACATCATACATACTCTGTTTTCTCTAAAGACACCATACTAACATCAGCCTTTGGCATCTTATTAAACATCTAAGCATTTTTTCCTTATTCATAAAAATAGTGGCATCTCCTCTCATTAACTGCTTCATTGTGTATAAAAGCAATAATGAATGCTCAGACTGGGCTAAGTACTTTGTAAGTTATAATTGAGTCTTCCTTTACATGCTCAGAGTACTGATGAGTTTAAGAAATATAACTCCTAGCTTGGATGGGAGGAGCCTCTTTTTCCAATTCTCTGTGTATCCTAAGTAGAATCACCATTTGTCTTCCATTGTTTATAGTGAACTAATAATGCCTTCTTGATTATCTTTAAACAATAGTTCAAGAATTACTTCATGCCAGGTGTGGTGGCGCACACCTTTAATCCTAGCACTCGGGAGGCAGAGGCAGGTGGATTTCTGAGTTCGAGGCCAGCGTGGTCTACAAAGTGAGTTCTAGGACAGCCAGGGCTATACAGATAAACCTTGTCTCAAAAAACAAAACCAAAAACAAAATAAAAAAAAAAGAATTACTTCACATGCTTGAGTCTCCAGAGTCTTTTTGATCAACAGCTTATGACACTGCAGCTGTACTACAAGCCCACCAAGCGAAAGAGGCTGCCCCGAAAGCAGTGACCAGTGCCACTGCTGTTCCAACTATCTAAATTGATCAGGGACCATGAGCAGAAACTCATGCTTCACTGAAGAAAAATATCTTAAACATCGAAAAATTTAAATATTATGAAAAGAAATTTCAAAATATAAAATAAATTTTAAAAAGGAAAAGGAAAATTTGAAACTTATGTACCAATCAAACAGCTCTAGTCCTAAATTACTTGATTTAAAATAACAAAAATACAAAAAAAAATGTAAAAACAAATTATGTTTTATAGAACCTGGGCAAAACATTTTCAGGAAAGTACAAAATTTAAAGCATTCCTTTCTTTAATTTTGTAATTCTTTACTGTGGAATAGCTTTCAACATCAGTTCTGTTTTAAGGAGCAGAAATGATTGATGACTGAGCAAGAAAATGCAATTTGGATTATAATCTTCTTGCTTTAATAAAAATTCCTTAAACAGTAAAAGAAAAAAAAAAAAGATGTTTTAAATTGCAAGACTATGGTTTATTTTATTAGTAAGGGTTTATGGATATCAATCTAAAACCATTAAATTGCAAATAGTTGATGCTTTGCTGTATATGCTATGCCTTGATCCTAAGTTTACTATGTCCCAGTGGTAAATCTGATTTACACTAGCTGAAAAGTACTAACATGGCTATGAACTACTAAGAGAAAATTTTGGCTTCACTCTCTCCATGAGTGAAGAGGAAATTTTCTCTACATGTGAAACTGGAACAATATTGCTACAGAGCTTAGAGAAGATGAAGAATTCTAAAGTGTAAGTACAAAAGTCTAGGTAGGATTAAGGTAATTATGCAGACATGAAAAGTCACATTGAATACAAAGATTTATTGCTTAAGCCTAATCCTCAGGATAATAGAACACTAGTGCAATTCATTGAAATAATGAAGGGTCCATTCCTTAGACCTTATGTAAAGCAATGTTTAAAGCTGCAGAGAAGCTAAATAGTGTGCTTGACACAACCTGAATATTAAATACCATTTCTACTTTTAAAGATATCCCTTTGAATACAAGCTTAATATCTTCAGATTATAAATTCTTAAGTGCTGATGAATTGCTTCATTGTTGAAATAAATTTATTCAATAAATTCCTCCAATGAATAGCCAAGTGCATAAGAAAGTTGGTGCTACTGTTTCTCAACAATGCATTTCTAGGTTCAAGTCATGTACTTTCCTATTATTCAAGAACATTCTTGAATACATATTAAGAATCACAGTTTAAAAAAAAGGAAACAAATTCTTACTGAAATCTGAGTACAGATACATATATATTCAGTAGTTAAGGTTAATTCTCAGTAATTAAAAGAACTTCTTGTTCTTATTGAGGACCTGGGTTTAATTACCAGTATACACATGATGGCATACAGCTGTCTGTTTTCCTCGTCCCTTTGTGGGCATTGCAAGTGTGTGGGTTACAACCATTCGGGCAAAATATTTATACACATAAAAGTAAACAAAATAAACCATATTTATAGCCATAGTCGTTAGCATTTTGCCTAGGCTAAACCCCACAGTTACCTGGCAACAGCCAGATGTGCCTAACTCATGATAAAAGCAGCTACTTGCCCTCTCTGCTCTCTCTTGCCTTCTTGCTCTTGCTCTGTTCACCTGCCACCCCATGTTCTCACAGCTGGCCTCTACTCCACTCCTCTCTCTCTCTCTCTCTCTCTCTCTCTCTCTCTCTCTCTCTCTCCCTCCCTTATCTCTCCTCCCTCTCTCCCTTTCTCTCAAGTTCCTTCCCCATGTCCTGAATAAACTCTATTCTACACTATACCATCCTGTGGCTCTTCCCTCACAGGGAAATGGATGCCTGAGCATGGGCCCACAGGGGCACCCCCTTTCCCCAACCCTGACTGCACATTCACCAAACATATTTCCTCTCTCTTTATTTTTTATAAAACACAACATAGTAAACATAAAGGAAACAAGATAAGCTTTATTTTACTAGGTAACTCTGCCTGGCACTGTCAGACTTTGACTTTGGACTGGGAAGCATCCACAGTTGAAACTGGTGACTCAGAGATCAGCATGCAACCTGAGGCAAACACTCATGTTAGTTTCAAAATCGGGTGTGGACAATTTCAAATTCTATATATAAGGGGAAACATGATTGTGGCAGGATCAGAAAGATAAATAGATGAGATCTGACTTTAAATATAGTAAGTTTTCTCCTAACTCCCCCCACCCCCCCAACAGACTTCAGGTTGGGGAAATGCAATAAAATTCCCCCCATAGATCATTAAATCAGCTCTTTGCAGAGAGAAAGGATTGCAAACATCCTGGCAAACCTTCCCAGTGGTTATCTCACTGTGAAGCAACTTAAACTGGGATTTAAGGTTACCAAATTCCTGACATCTGTGTCTGGGAGAATCAATCAAGTGAGGTATAAAATTGCCTAGGGACACTTTATAAAATAAACTTTGGTTAAAATTTAGCTGGAAATCAGCAAGTCATGCTCAAGGCAGTGAAAGAGTTGTCTGAATTTAAATACACAACTCCCAGACAGTGAATGAGTAGGAAGACCTTCGATTTAAAGACATTGGATTACCCTAAACTACTACTCAGCTGGGAAAGAGAGCATGCTTTCATTCCCTAAATAATGACCTTCCCGAAGCTATTGTCTGCAGGCATTCTTTAGGAAAGTAATTAAGTATCAGCTTTATATGGTTTAATAAAACACTTAATTATGCCTGCACTGAATATATAGTGTCTCAAGAGAGGGATACATATTTAGATAACAACTCTTTTATTTATCCCACTAAAATGTGAATATTTTAATAAAACAATTAATTGCTATACTGAGGTATATCATAACAAATTACATGTTCCCTAGAAATAGAAAATTGGTTTTTAAAAACTTAAAATGTACATTTAAACATACATATATAAAACCAAATTAAATGAAAAGTATCCTAACTTGGTGAATTGTTTTCAATATAATTTTGAAATATTTAAGTTTAAATACTGTTTTCTAAGAAGAATTATATTTTCTTCCTTCCTCCTACCTTTCCCTCTTCCTTCTCCCTCCTCTTTCCCCCTCTCCCTCTGCCTCTCTCTGTTTCACTATATAAGTTCAGGTATCACTATACAACTCAGGTTAGCATCAAAGTCAGTCAGTACATGTAAAATACACCCCCACACCCCCACATAATGCTAAGGCCCTGAAACTGAGCTCAGAGTTCCAGTAAGTCAGGTATTTGAGTATTCCAGTCCCTGACACCCATTGATTAATTTCCTTAGACAACAGATTCTTCAGTTGTCTAAGGAAAACAATTTCCTGATGAATACCACCCTTACCAAAGCCCTATTCTTAGTTCCAAAAAGTCCATCCCATCTTGCAGTAATCTGGATTCTCTTGAATTCTTGGCAGTGAGTGAGTGACTCCTATGACCTGATGATAGCATGGCGAGAACTGGAGATGCCACCTCTCTGGTATTAAATAGAGACTGTTCTAGCTGTTCTTGGTCATCCGAATGTAGCATCTTTTGTTTTTCTTCCTGCACACTTATTCTTCCTTATCCTGTCTGCACATACTCAGCTTTTCCATTGCTGCGATCTTCAGCAACTACTACCATGCTGTGTTTGGAAGGTTTATTTCCTTTAAAAGCTCTGCCTATGAATACCAGACAAATGGTTTGATGATAGTTGTTTCTTTGGGTATGATTTTATTTCAACATGTATACCAGTAAAATCAATTCTAATAAATTTCCAAGTACTGCTTCTTTTTCTCACATAGGGACCTTGGTTTAAAAGAAATAAGTCTAGCTGTATATGTTTGAGAATTTACCTACAAAGTTTTTAGTTTTGGAGCCAGGGGAATAATTTTCCTGTAAGTAACAGGAAAGAAAAAAAAAATAAGCAAGGGACTTCCATTTCCTTTACCACTGGAGCAGATACTCTCTTCATTATGTGGCTCACTGCACAGAGAACCAAAGTAAATAAAAATTCCTGTTAAACATGTAAGTTTAACTCTTACTTGTATAAAATTTCAGATGACTGTTCCATGTTTAGAACAGAGATCTACAGAATTAGATGAATACCATGCTTCCACCATGCTAGGCTATTTTGATTCGATTCTATGATGGGCTGTTTGTTTTAGGATTAGCCCAGTCCCACTCCCAGTCATATTGTCTTCATTCAAGAAAACTGTAGGAAAAGTGAGACAAAATAAACAATTCTTAGTAGAAAATCTCCTGTTAGAATTTCAGAATGTGACAATTAGAAATGAAGCAATGTTGACACACAGATACTTTCCTCTAAGCAGTGTAGTCGGCAGACAAAATTCAATCTGTTACTAAAAGGACAGATTAGACTGCCTTATTTCTTCAAATTTATTGTTTTTGTGTAAATTATCATATGATAGTCATTGCTTCAGACACAAAAAATTCAGGAGGTTTCAACAAATTGAAGGATGGAGAGAAGGAAAGAGCTATTCTCACATACATTTTTTTAACCTGAGATGTTTTTACCTAAGGCGGTTTCCACTGTCTTCAGGGGGTCTTTATTTGCAGCTCACTGGTTATGACTAAGTCCCAGGAACACCTACAACAGTGAGGTTTGCAAACGTGAAGATTGTAAGGCAAAATGACTTTGCCTTAAATAATCCCAAATAAGGTTGTACCTCTTAGAGTAAGAACATTGCTATTGAACTGAAATTTCAGTTTGGTTGAGAAGCAAAACTTATGAGTAAGGTACTGGTTAAGGCAGCCACAGTACTTACCACTGGAACAACAATGCTTTGCTGGTGCAATGTAAAATTTCAATGAAATAAAGATACCAAAAATAAAATTACAAACTTTATTATTGTATTAAGTAGTATGAAAGAGCAAATTTAATTACAAAAGTATCTGTATATATTTATTGAACAAGCTACTTGAATATGTTATAGACTTTTAAAATTTAACTAAACAGAAAAATTCCACATGGTTTTTTAAAAGTATTTATTTATTCCCATATAACCCAATATCAGCCCTTCCTCTCTTCCCAGTGCCTCATGACATACCCCATTCCATCTTTCTGCTATCTTTGAGAAGAGAAAGCCTGCATTGGGGTGTCACCCCCACCACCATTGCCATCCCCTCGCCCCACATACCTTGCACATCAAGTCAATGCAGGACTCTCCCACTGAGGCCAGACAAGGCAGTCGACTTAAGGTAACAGGATCCACAAGCAGTCAGGCAACAGACTCAGGGACTCAGTCCTTGTTCTAGTCATTGGGGAACCTGCATGAAGACCAAGCTACACATCTGCTACATATGTGAAGGGGGACTAGGTCCAGCCCACTCTTTGGTTGGTGATTCAGACTCTGGGAACCCCCAAGGGTGTAGGTTAGTGTCTCTGTTGGTCTTCCTGTAGAGTCCCTGTCTTCTTTGAGTTCCTCAATCCTTCTTTCAACTCTTTCATAAGACTCTGGAACTCTGTCTAATGTTTGAGTGTGAGTCTTTGAATATCTTTCTATTGGCTATTGCTTAGACCCTATCAGAGGGCAGTTATGCTAGGTTCCTATCTGTAAGGATGAAAGAGTATCGTTAATAGTGTCAGGGATTAGTTTTTTGCTCATGGGATGGGTTTCAATGTGGGGCAGTCATTGGGTGGCATTTCCCTCTGTCTTTACCACGAACATTTTGTAGGCAGGACACATTTTGGGTCAAAGATTTTGTGGGCATATTGCTGTCCTAAATCCCTCCACTGGGCTACAGGAAGTCACCACTTCAGGATCCATATGTCCTACTGCTAGGAGTCTCAACTACAGTGACCCTCTTAGACCCTCTGGGGCCTCTCCAATCCCATATTTCTGGCACATGCTAGAAACTGCCCCTGCCAATTTCCCTTCTCTCTCCTATGCTCCCCCTACACCTGATCGCCCTTTCCCTCCCCCTCCTTCTCCCACCAAATTTTCTCCATTTTTCCTAATATCCCTCTATTCTAATATCTTTTTTATTTCCCCTCTAAGAAAGATTCAATGATTTTTCCCTTGGACCCTCCTTGTTATTTGGCTTTTTGGGGTCTACTGATTATAGTATAGCTATCCTGTACTTTATGGCTAATACCCATGTATAAGTGAGTACATACCATGTTCTTTTGTGTTTGGGTTAACTCACATAAGATATTTTCTAGTTCAATCCATTTGCCTGCAAAATTCATGATGTCCTTGCTTTTAATAGCAAAGAAGTATTCCCTTATGGAAGTGAACCATATTTTCTTTATCCATTTTTTCAGTTGAGTGACATCTAGGTTGTTTCCAGTTTCTGGCTGTTATGAATAATGCTGCTATGAACATTGTTGAGCATGTGTTCTTGTGCAATGATAGAGCATCTTTTGGGTATATGTGCAGAAGTGGTATAGCTTAGTATTGAGGTAGAACTATTCTTAGTTTCCTGAGAAACTACCAAATTGATTTCTAAAGTGGTTGTATAAGTTTGCACTCCTACCAGCAATGCAGAAGTGTTCCCCTTGTTCCACATCTTGCCAAAACATGATCTCTCTCGAGTTTTTGATCTTAGCCATTCCAATGGGTGTAGGATAGAACAACAGATTTTTTTTTTGATTTGCATTTCTCGGATTACTAAGAACTTTTACATTTTCTTTAAATGCTTCTCAGCCATTTGAGATTCCTCTATTGAGAATTCTATTTAGCTCTGTATCCCATTTTTAATTGGGTTATTTGACCTGTTGGAGTCTTTATATATCCTAAATATATACCCTTCTGTCAGATGTAGTGTTACAAAAGATCTTTTCACAGTCTGTAGGCTGTAGTTTTGTCCTAATGACAGTGACCTTTGCCTTACAGAAGCTTTTCAGTTTTATGAGGTCCCATTTATCAATAGTTGACCTTAGTGTCTGAGCCATTGGTGTTTTCTTGAAGTTGTTGTCTGTGTCAATTAATTCAAGGCTATTCCCCACCTCTGTTCTATCATATTTTGTGTATCTGGTTTTATGTTGAGGTGTTTGATCCACTTGGACTTGTTTTTAATGACTGAGTAGTATTTCATTGTATAAATATACCACATTTTCTCTATCCATTCTTCAGCTGAGAGACATCTAGGTTTCTTTTGGCTATTATGAGTAAACTTGCTATGAACATAGTAGAGCAAGTTTTCTTGTGGGATGGTAAATAATCTTGTGGGTATATGCCCAGGAATTGAAAGTTAGGGCCATTGTCAGATAAACTCACAATATGAGACAGCATGCACAAGATCAAGCCAGCAAATCCCAGTATGTGGGATGAGCTTACCAAGTCCCACTCCTAGCTGAGGCAATAGAGCTGATGGAAAAAGGAGGGTCTAGATTTTTCAGGGAGACAGCTCTTTGTAGGCTATTCATGCTACAGTGGATGACCCTTCCCCTGTGCACATACCTGCATTACCAAGTTGACCAAGTAGATACACACACACACACACACACACACACACACACACACACACACAGAGTATATGAAATTGGGAGAGAAACTTATCAAAGAGAACAAGAAGGAGTCGGAGAGTGGGAAGTAGAATATGGATTTGATCACATCTTATCTTCATGTATAAAATGTTCAAACTTTAAAATGTACATAAATATTTGTGTACAATTCCTATACATATGTATATTAGAATAGATGAAATAAGAGTACATAAAAATATATCTTTAGATGATAAAAATATTGGTAAGTGGTAAGAAAATTCTTATTATAATGAATACAGAAACAATGCCTGAAATAACCACCATTATTCAATGCAGTATAATTGAATTTATACCATCCAATATAACTCAGATTGATGAATTTTCCTAGAATATGACCTTTACATGGTTCCTGAAACTCAATCTGGAGAGACTATGCAGAAGGCAAATAAATAGCTAATCTTATAAACAACAAATGTGTCCTAAGTCTGGCAATGTATATCAAAAGATACACATTGAAGCATTATGGCTAGGCAAAATAATCCATGGTTTTCATTATCCTCCTCACATATAAACAAAATCTATAGGTCCAGTGGACACATATTCCATGAAATAGCATGAGGCAGAGCTGCTCTTCACAGTAGATAATTCCACTTGGAGAAATTGTAGACACTGTTTTAAGTGACTAATAGTTCCACTGAGCCAGGACCGGTAAGCCAAATCATTAATTGTACAGGCCCAGTAACACCTCTAAGGCAATTTTTGAAATCATTGTTTATTTTTATTTTATTTGTATATGTGAGTGTCTGCATGTATGAATGTGTGCTGTGTGCATTCTTGGAACCCAAGATGGCTAGAAGATAATATCAGATTCCTTGGAACTGCTGTTTCAAATGGTTGCATGCTACCATGTGGGTACTAGGAAGAGAAAGTTCATTCTCCAAGAACAGTAAGTGCCCTTGATCACAGAGACATTTCTACAAACATCTAAACCAATTGTTTCAAGTTGAGAAATTTATTCTAACACTATTCTGGAACATTAAATCAGTAAATTCTAAAGAATAATTAGGAAGAATTTCCCCTAACTAAGTAAACTAAGAAATATAAAGCAATTGTAAACAAAAGACTGAGCCACAGTGTGATACAAATTGATCAAAAGGAATAAAATAGGATGACACAAACAAGTTCACAAGAAAGTGCAGAATAATTCTGTGAGGTCTTGAAAGACATGATACGTATATTATGGTTTAAAAGTCATTTCTAAATCCCATGCCAAAGCTTGAGAATGTAACAATGCTCAAAGGTGGAAGCTTTAACAGGTGATTAGGGTACAAAGGCTCTCTCTTCAGGAATGACTTAGTGCTATTATTATACAAACACATTAGTCATTACATTAGTCATTGCAAGAGTAGAGGCAGGATTAAAAAGTATGCATTCAGAACAAACACATGGTAGGCCAGCCTTTGCCATGTGGGCTACTCAGAAAGCATCTTTCCAGAGTGGCATATCTTTAATTCAGGGCTTCCCATCTTGAAAATTATGAGCCAGTTTAAGTATTATTTGTACAAGTGTAAGGCATGTGCAGCACACGTGTGCTTGTATGAGCATGTGTGAGCCTGTGTGTGTGTGTGTGTGTGTGTGTGTGTGTGTGTAGAGGCAGCACTAAGTAGAGACTAGAGTACAATCAGGATAATGTTCCTCCAGCAATCCTAGGTTTTCTGCAAGGATCTCAGACCTTACCAAGTAGGCTAAGCTGATAGACTAAGGGAATCCCAAGGCTCTGCCTGCCTCTTCTTCCCCAGCACTGAGATTACAAGCATGTCCCCCCCCCCCCCAAAATCACTTTTTATACATGGTGTCTCATGATGAAACTCAAGATTCCATGCTTATAAAGCACACAGTTTACAAACTGAGCTATCAGATGGCCACAGATAATTTTTTTATTGCTCATAAATTATCTTCTTTGTAATGTTCTGGTATAGAAGCAGAAAATGAACTGTGACAAAGTGCTTATAATATAGTATAAATTGGACTAAAACTTTAAGGAAAAATATCAGTTATATCTGTTTCTTGTGCCATAAGGTAAACAGGGAAGAAACAATGAGTTACTACTAAAAATATTAAACATTGCAAAGAAAACTACAACACAAATTATTAGAGTAATATATGTGAACCATTCTGAAAGTGTGTTTTCTAGGTTAAATTTGTTCAGAAGCAATGAAAGAATGTAGTAAATTGCTATAAAGCATCTAGCCTTAGCACACCATTAGAAAGTTCAGAAAATCTTTGAAAGTTTGAGAAATCACATTTCTTCACGTCTGTGTCTATTTACTCTTCTACTTGACACTTGACAATTTGAGATCTTCATCAGTCATTTAAAAAACAAATGGCTTATTCTTTAATGTTCTTACATAAGTTTTTGATTCATATATCCATTGCATTTCTAGAACCAAAGTGATTAGCATCTTTTTACATTAACATCCTATCTTCAATTTATCACAAAATGTGTACACAAACATCTTAAGAATTTTGTTTATCCTTTACTAAATTATTTCTCTTTCTGATTAGATTGTGCGATATTTGTCTTTTATTATAAAAATTAAACTTAGCAACACAAGCATGTTGCAACTCTATTAAGCAATTTTAGCATAAATTATTCATCTAAGAAAATGGAATGTGTCATCTATGAGAAAAACAGGTCATCAAATCCCATGTCCCTTGAACCTCTTCTTCCGTGAGCCAAACCAACCAAGGTGAGAGAATTGTGGCAAGAAGTCACAGGGTCCAACCCAGAATGTTCTAATAAAGTCACAAGTGCACTGGGGACTGAGCTAAATACTGTCATCTAAAGAGGGAACCTGATTCCAGCACATATATAAACATTCAATCACTCAATGGAGTACTGTTCACATATACAGGTAAACTGAATGTGAGAAATCAGATCTTGGGTTCAGACTCCATCTTAGAGAACCTGACCTAAGGCTGAACTGGAGTTAACCAGCAAGCCGGCACCTAGCACCCCTTTCGAGGTTACTCCCCAGCAAACCTGTGTCTAGCACCAATCTCCAGGTTATTCCCCAACAAACCTGTGACTCCAGGTTACAAGCCTGCCCCTGGCACTTCACTTCCTAACAATCACCAATTGGAAGGAAAGAACTTAGTTTATAGTCTGGCTCCCAGTACCAGCCAATTATTTTTTTATTAGATATTTTCTTTACATTTCAAATGCTATCCTGAAAGTTCCCTATACCCTCCACCCTCCCTGCTCCCCTACCTACCCACTCCCACTTCTCGGCCCTGGCATTCTCCTGTACTGGGGAATATAAAGATTGTAAGACCAAGGGGCCTCTCTTCCCAGTGATGGCCGACTAGGCCATCTTCTACTACATATGCATCTAGAGACAGGAGCTCTGGGGGTACTGGTTAGTTCATATTGTTGTTCCACTGAAAGGGTTGTAGACCCCTTCAGCTCCTTGGGTAATTTCTCTAGCTCCTCCACTGGGGGCCCTGTGTTCTATTCTATAGATGACTATGAGCATCTCCTTCTGTATTTGCCAGGCAGTGGCATAGCCTCACTCGAGATAGTCATATCAAGGTCCTTTTAGCAGAATCTTGCTGGCATATGCAATAGTGTCTGCCAGACCCAGCCAATTATTTTAAAGGGCAAAAAAATTCCATAATAGCACCCCAAGCAGATGTGTGTCAGGCTAGAAGCCCCCTTCCTTGTT
Source organism: Mus minutoides (assembly GCA_902729485.2). Lineage (NCBI taxonomy): Eukaryota > Metazoa > Chordata > Mammalia > Rodentia > Muridae > Mus > Mus minutoides. The sequence goes on from LR750800.1 coordinate 241,949, forward strand.
TGCTTATCTTTATAAGTGCTTGCTTGAAACTGGGCTCAGTTTCGTCCTGCTGTATCAGAGATGGCAGTGTCACCCAAGCTAGAACTTGAATAAAGACTAGTGCAACTGCACTAGGAATCGGCTCTTTGCTAGTCTTTGGGAGCTCAGAAAACGGGCACAAGAAATGAACAGTCATTGCAAATGTAGTCTAAACTGTAAAACCCCCCAGCTCCCTCCTCTGCTACAAGCAACACTATGTGACCATGCCATGGACAGAAGTAGTGATCTAGGTTCAGCCAACTGAACTACTGGCCTTAGCATACAGGATCTGTGGGTACTATTTAAACTTTTGGCCCAGCCAATAAGAAACCCTCCTGATCACTGCTGATACCATTGAAAGCTCTGCTTCCTTGGTAATGGTAACTTGCTCTCTCCTGTTAGCTTCTGGACTAGTAAATTATATTAAACATTAAAAATATATCTAATAAAAAAATTGAAAAAAAAAAAAACCTTTTATCTCCAATGCAACTTCAGGGTGTGTTTGTTTGTTTGTTTGTTTGTTTTTTCTCTTGGAAACCTACCCCACTGCCGGACTCAAGCTGTCTTACAAAGAAGTTACTGCACTTCTTAAGACTGATAGGGTTGTTTTTCTGTTAAGGATGAACGACAGTTTAGGATGAAACTGATTCATATTTTCCCTTTATTTCTTTTTTAATAAAATAAATAAAAAGTTAGCATTAGGTAGCATTAATATCATGTAACATTTTCTGAAAGGTGAGACACAACCAATACAGATAGTAATTTCATAAATTCCAGAGGTTCCACTTCAGAATAATTAATGTACATGAGTGAATTAATGGCATGTGTGGCAATGCAGTGATAAAGTAGAATGATTTTTTTATAATGGAAATGAACATATTAAGTAGTATAAGAATTATGCTAACTCTTCATTAATTATGGATACATTATTGCTCGTTTGTATGTGCAATTTGATAAGTGTGCTTGTTAGATTGTTTTCTTTGTGAACTTGACACAAGCGAATCTGGAAGAGGGAACATTAGCTGAGGAGTTGACTTGGCAGATTTGCCTGTAGGCAAACCTATGGGACATTTTCTTTATTAGTTATTGACGTGATGTGAGAGGGCCCAGTTTACTAAAATGGTTCCACCCCTGGGAAGGCAGTCCTGGGTTGCATAAGAAAGCTATCTGAAAAGCCTTGAGGAGTACGCCAGTAATCAGCGCCAGTTCCTCCATGATCTCTGCCTCATTTCCTGTCTTCCGATTCCTGCCTTGAGTTACTACCTTGACTACCGTTCATGAGAAACTGTATATTGTAAGATAAAATAAATCCTTCCACACCCTCCAAGGTACTTTTAGACTTTGTGTTTTATCACATTACATCCCAATCGCATCCCCTCCCTCCTCTCCACCCAGTCCTGCCCTTACAAATCCTTCCTCCGACTACCTCTGCCTTCACCTCAGAGAAGGGAAGTCCCTTGGAACCACCCTGCCCTGGGACCTCTATTCCCTGAAGAATGAAGCACATCCTCTCTCACTGAGGTCAGCCAGGCATCGGTTACATTTTAAAATATCTTCGTTGCCTTACCACTTTGATTTTACGTTTTGAAAATGCTTCTGCTTTGAGGAAAGAAACTGAAAATAGCTGAAGGGAATTCCCTAAGTCTAAATCGGGGTCACAAAGGGAGTAGGATATTCTAAATATCCAATGATATCTTTATGTTTTCCTCAAACTCATGGGATTCTCATGTAGATGTAATGCATTCCTAGTTAGTTGGTAGGCGTTAGACAAGGACATGCTATTAAGAGAAATTTTGCCACAATATCAACCTTCCCATATCAGATTAGATTCATTTTATTGTACAAAAGATCAAGTGTTCTTTTCTAATGGGCAGTTTGCATGGCACACGTACCTCACTCATAAATGCCATATTTCTGACACAAGTAAAAACACTAATCTCCTGGGTTGGCATGAAGTAATTAAATCATTGAAAGCTAGTCATGCTACTTTAATGTTCAAAGATTATCAGACAATGTGTTTTCTTGATGAAAGCCATCTCAGAAGTCTGAAGAGTCAGGTTTTTTTTTAGGATATAGCTGTCTCGTGGGAGACTATACCAATGCCTGCCAAACATGGAGATGAAAGCTCACAGTCAGCTATTAGATGGAACACAGGGTTCCCAAGGAAGGAGCTAGAGAAAGTACCCAAGGAGCTGAAGGGGTCTTCAACCCTATAGGTGGAAGAATAACATGAACTAACTAGTACCCCCTGAGCTCATGTCTCTAGCTGCATATATAGAAGAGGATGGCCTAGTTGGCCATCATTGGGAAGATGTGACATCCATTTAGTCCCCAACATTCTGCAGATGGAGCTCAACTCTATGGTTAATCAAACATTAAGGTCCAGTGAAATATTCAGCTGCTGGTGGTAGGAGGAGTTCCCCTGGCTGCCTATTGTCACACAAGGATTGCAAAAGGGTAAAACTTCCTGCAGACAATAGAAGTTTGCCATCCTAAAGTCCTCTTTCTCTCAACTGTGCCCTGCTGATCTCTTCCCTTGGCTGCTTGTCACAGTTTCTTTCTTGATAGCATGGCACAGCTGCATGGTTTAAGAATATACTTTCAAGGAGAGCTGTGATTTTTACCTTTGTGTAATTTGCTCAGAATTTTGCTTAGATTTGGGAAGACTACAACTTGTAACTGGCAACTGGTAGCAACAGTGAGTCTGCTCTTAAGGACTGTGCCTCATAACTCGACAAGAGTCCCTCACATGTCACAAGTCCACTAGAGAGAACCTTGTTGTTAATGATATTGTAGCAAGTAACAGTGAGTGCAGGGATACTTGAAGAACTTAGTGTCAAAAAGCAATGTGCCTTCTGGCTAACAAGAGATATATGAAGTAGACAGAAACTATGACTTCCAAAGGTACCAGTGGCTGAAGGAAAGAGGACTCCTGATGCCAGAACCTGTACAGTGAGGACATATTGACTGGAAGTGTAACTGGCAGATAATAACCTGTAAAGACACAGCAGAAGAGAAGATCTAGCTACCTGAAAGTTTGAAATCATTACCAGCAGAGAATGGTAATGTTACATACTGAACCTGAAATGCCCGTCGAGACTTGTGTGCTGAATGTTTGAGTCTTGAGATAATATTGATTGATTCAATCCTGAGGGCTGTGAGGTAGCCAATGGATTATTTCATCTATGAAGTCATGGTTTAATGGCATTATTAGAAGGCAACTGAGCCTAGAGATTGGGCTCTGGCTAGAGGAAGTAGGTCACTTGGCTTGTCTTTGAAGTGTGCTATCTTGTGCCAACCCTTTCTGTCACTCTCTCTCTGCCTCCCAGCTGCCAGGAGACGATCAGTTCTGATCCATCCAGCCCTCTCTGATATTGTGTTCTGCCTTACTTCAGTCCCATAGCAACGGAGCCAGCTCATTGTGGGCTGAAACCTTGAGGCCATGAGCTAAAGAAACTTTTTCAGTTTTAAGTTGCTTTTACAAATATTGTGTCAGACTGAAAAAAACCAAACAAACAAACAAACAAAAACCCTACGCTATGGCTTCACAGGTTTGCTCATTCTCCATTAGGCTTATTAGGTTTTCATGATTCATAAAAAATGATAAAAATCTTAGGAGTGCAGTCTAGCACTGCCTAATAGAACATTGAGTCTGCTAAAAGCACTATTGTGTATTCTAGTTAATTTTTTTACATCAAATTAAAACTTCAGTTACTTTGAAATTTACTTTCTTCTAAGAATTGTAAATTATCAAATACCTTATAGTCAACTGAATTAATTTATGTAGCCATATGTAAAATTATATATGCTTAAGCATTTGTTAACTATTTAGAGAAGTTACAATAGTATTTAGGCAATGTACATTCAGCAGGTTAGTTTAAATATTACAAAAGATAAACTCCAGTAAACATACATGATTTATACAATGGAGTTGAAGCATGCAGTATAGTCTTGGGTAGGTCATGATTTGGTGTTTCTAACAAATTCAAGCTCAGTTTAAAAGACCATACTTCGAGCACCAAGGGGCAAATATTAGAACTATTTGGAAGCTGCCTATTATATTGTACTGAATGTAATTACATCACTCAGGAGATGAAGCAGGAGGACTTCAAGTTCAAGGCCAGCCAGAGCTTTACAAAGACATCATGTTACAAAATTTAATAAGAAATTAAGTGACTAAAGTATGTTGATTCAAATATGTAAACATATGATCAGTGAATAATTAACCATTTCACTGATTTACATCTATGATAGTAAATTTCTAAATAATATTTTCATGTAATAGGATGTACCCGTAATCCAAATTTGTTTTCAATGATTTCCTGGTTAAATTTTGTCAGCACGATCTAAGTAAGCTCATCAAATCAGATTGTGGACAAACCTATGGTCATTTTCTTAGTTAATTACTGATATAGGAAGGCATGACCCACTGGAGGTGCGACCATCCTTGGGTAGATTGTCCATGTAATGACAGAAACAAAATTGAGCAAGCCATTAGGGGAAAGTCAGTAAATAGAGGTCCTCCACACCTTCTGCTTTAGTTCCTGCCTCCAGTTCCTGCCCTGCTTGAATTCCTGCTCTGACTTGCTGTTATTTAGACTTATAAGATGAAACAAATTCTTTCCTTTTCAAGTTTACTTTGGTCATGGTATTTTATCACAGCAATAGAAGCTTTACATAAGACATATATTGGTCCCAGGTTCATGGTCTATTGCTGTGACATATATAACCTTGTGTTTGGGGGATAGATAATGTATCATTTAAATTATTGGCTAGAAAAGTACGGAGTGTTCAGTTGGTGTTTGAAAGTTAAGAATGTTGATATCAAGGCAGGTAATAGATGACTGGTTCGTGATGTTTCAAAAGAAAGCAAAGACTCTATCAGAGGCATATATGCTATTTTGAATTAAGAATATGTGTTTCTGGTTTTCTGTAGCTTAAAAATATGGCTACCATTAACAAGAGAATAGATCCACTAAAGTGGAACCTTTACTTAGACAACTCCTGAGGTTCTGGTCTGTTGGGGCTCAGGAAACAGCTGTATTTAGAAGAGGCCATCATACTTGAGGCAAACATTTGGGAAATGCTTCTTCAGGGCTAGCACACTGAAACTATGGTCCAGAAAGAGCTGGGGCTTTGTGCTGACTGCCAAACTTAGTAATATGTAAGAGTTTTCCAGATGGTACTTTTAAAAACATGAAGGGGTGATAGGACTCAGGTAAGGTTCAGCACCATATGAAGCCATGAGAGGCCACTGAGGAAGGTGTATAGCCTCAGTTGCCTTTTATAAAAGCCTCAGGATTAAAGGAGTCACAAAGCGGCTTGGCACCAAGTGCTAGGGTCAGAGTTCCTGAAAATAGACTAGAGCATAGATGATTGCTGAAGAAACAGATCAATTACAATAGAACCTTCAGCATGTTAGCGATGCCAAGACGGCTGCAGCTGCAGTATGGGGTTGGCTTTGTCCTTGGCGATAAGCTTTATGTTCTTTAGAGGGTAGGAGAGGAGAAAGAGAGCCTCTAAGACCCTTTGCGGTGGAGAAGATCTTGAGTCCTGTAAATCTGACTCAGAAGTTCACACTGCTACACTTTGGCTTTGCTTTGATAGATACCTGGATTCTTCTACCTTGAAATAAGAAAGTATTTAATTTATTTTTTATAGGAGGCCATGGTTGAGTCTTTGGATATCTCAGAGAGATTTAAGTTTTGAAAGAGACTTAAGAAGTTTTAAAGTGTATGAATTTTTAAAGACTGTAGGATTTTTAAAAGTTGAAATGCATTTTTCCTAGTGAGATACTGATACTGATATGAGTTCTTGGAGATAAACAACAAAGCAAAGCTTATAGTTTAATAGTAATAGTTATGTAATGGTGTGTCAAACTGACAAATTATCCTAGTTTTATTTTTTTTATTTTGTGTTGTTGTTGTTGTTGTGTTGTTTTGTTTTGTCAACTTGACATAGTAATCATTTGGGTGATCAACTGAGAAATACCACCATACAACTATCTTGTTGTTGCCTGTGAAATTTTTATTGAATAGCGACTGATAAAGACCCAGCCCACTATGGGTGTTGGCACTCTTGGGAGGTGGTAGTCATTGGTAAGAAGGCAGGCTCAGCCAGCCACAAAGAGCAGAAACCTAAAGCAGCATTCCTTCATGATTTCTGCCTCCAGGCTCCTGCCCTGACTTTCTTCCGTAATTGACTGGTACCTGGATATATAAGATCAAATGAACCCTTTCCTCCTTCAAGTTTCTCTTGTGTCTGGTGTTTTATCACAGCAATAAAAATCCTAACTAAGACAAATGTTAAAACTGTCCAAGCCTGCCAAGGAAAGTCATCCAAGCTGCTTATTCAGGAACTCCCACTGGGTGACAAAAGATACTTAAGAGCTGTCAGGAGGAAATCAATTGAAAATCTAGTCAGCAGCTTTGTGTATTTTCTAGTACTAAACCCTATGTTAGGTATTTTCCATGCATTGCTTTAAAGGAAATGTAAACTGTTGATGATATCTGATCAATATAGTGGTTTGTTAGAAGTACTATTCAGAGGCATTATCTGCCCCCTCAATCCACACTTTACCCTCTGAAGTCTGAAAGATAGGACGAAGAGGCTTTTATTTGAACATTTAAGAGAGTTCAAATTAAATGATTTTTACATCTTGATATATATATATATATATATATATATATATATATATATATATATATATATATTTTCTATGATACTACCTTCTTTTGGTTCTAGAAGTTGCCTTACTTTAATTGCAAAGCCATAGTCAGACAAAATATGTATTTCTAATGGGCATAGGAGTGTTGTGCAATTTCTCCTACTTGGAGTTACAGTGCTGTGAATGACAGCAGGATGACAAAGGAGGCTGAGGTCCAGTGCAGCTCATTAAACACACTCAAGGAAACGGGTAGAGGAATGTGATCTGATATTTCAGCCAGCTTCTTAAATCATTGCATTATGGCAATAGATCTGAACTGAAGGAGTGCGGAGGAAACAAGAGGAAGATGAAGACAAGAGAGGAAGATGAAGACTAGAGGGAGAGAATAAAAACAGAAATTAAACAGCCCTTGATAGTCCAGATTGTTTAAATCATTTTCATCAAATTTCACCTGTGTAGGCAAGGTTGTGCTATTTAACATAACAGTAGAGAAGCAAGTGGTTATTATTGATGGTTGTACGGGCTTTTTCAGCAGGCAGCAAAGCTGAGCACCTCTCTGCTTTGGAGTCTTATCTCTGTAAAGCAGCAGCCTTGAGAACACAACTCCCTCTCTCTGTGTTATATGTTCTGATCCTAGCAGCTGAGGAACTGCAGCAGGTGATAGACTCCTAACCCCTGGGGAACTGGAGCAGTCAGACAGCAAAGGAATAAATAATCGGCATGAATACTTCCTCCCATCACCTGTGTTTTCACACAGGACACACTGGGAGATGCATGCCCTACACCTTAGGTCACCTCATTTCTGAGGCTGTTGCAGAGTCTGGCTGATAGCTTACATTTTATAGATTCAAGAACCTTTGAATAATATGTCCTGGATGCTTGTTTCATTTCATTATAAGGGACAATGCTGGCTATCTGATATGTTGCATTTTGTATAACTGTCCTGTGTGCACAAACATGGTCTTTGAAGTCTTGTCCAAGCAATACAAAGATCCTTTCACTAGCTGCTGTTTTCAAATTGCTTCTTAGCTGTTCATTTGTTATTGTTGTTTCAGGGTATTTTGTTGGAGGCACGGCTATTGTTTTTGGTTTTCCTGGTTATTTGCTGTGACAAATGGAAAGAGAATTGGGTGTTCTTACTTCACACTTTTGTCACCTGATAACATATTCAAGCTGGAAAATGCATATGGTACGGCAACTTTGGACTTGGTGACGGATCTGTATAATTCTCGTAGGTACTGTAGGTACTCATTTTCCATATATTTATACAGCATATAAATATATTCAATCTTTTCAGGGTATGTATACTGAATTATGTGAAATAAAATTCTGCTTTCCAATCATGAAAGATTGATGACTTAATGACTGAGCAAGAGAAGTAGAAAGGATTCTTGTGAAGTGTAGGTTGCCAACAGGGTGAGTGAGGGAGTCAAGAGCAGATGTTAGAGCTATGATATATCAAGCCATTTTCCCAAATGAGCATACAGATCTGCAGACTTTCCTCCACATACAAATGCTGAAGATGTGGAGAAGAAAAAATAGCTTCATAGTTTTCTAAGTTCATGACTAAAATTTCTCCAAACAGCAAGTATACAAGGAGGAAATATTGATTTATTCATTATGTAACACAAGAGTCTTTAAGCTTTATTTATTTTATTTTGTATAGATACGGAGGCTTTGCAGATGTATATCATGCTTGCCTGGTGCTTTGGGAGAAGAAAGCATCAGATCAGGTATTTGCAAGTCACCATGTGGGTGCTGGGAACTGAAACAAGGTCACCTGCAAGAGAAGCAAGTGATCTTAATAACTAAGCCATCTCTCTTCCATCCCTAGAAGTCAGGAAATAAAAGCCAAAAGATATTTGGAAAAATTACTTCATACTAAGTTTATAGAATTAACAAGTTGTAGAGAAATGTGTCCAGAAAAAAGAAGAGTATGAAGAAATGATAATAAAGTTAGCAAGGACTTAGCAATATGTACTTGGTTAGGTCCTTTTTGGTTTTCATTAATTAATTTGTTCACTTTACATCCTGATCACATCCCCCCACCCCCACACACACACTACTCCCAGTCTGGTCTCGTCCTCAATACGCCTCTCTCCCACCCCCTCCCTTTCTTCTCTGAGAAGGGGAGGCCCCTCCTGGGTATCACCCCATTCTGGCACATGAAGTCACTGAAGGACTAGGCATATCCTCTTACAGTGAGGCCAAACAAGCCAGCCTAGTTAGAGGAACAGGATCCACAGGCAGGCAACAGATTCAAGGACAGCACCCTGCTCTTGGGGGACTCACATAAAGACCAAGCTGTATATCTGCTACATATGTGTAAGGGGCAAGGTAGGGGTAGGTGCAGCCCCTGCTTACTCTTTGGTTGGTGGTTCAATCTCTGGGAACTCCTAATAGTCCAAGATATTTGATTCTGTTGATTGTTTTGTGGAGCCCCTATGCTCTTTGGGTTTGTTAATCTTCCCCCAACCATTCCACAAAATTCCCTGAGCTACATCTAATTTATGGCTGCATCTGTTTCTGTTGATTGCTGGGTAGAGCTCTCAGAGGATAGCTATGCCAGGATTCTGTCTGCAAACATAACAGAGCATGATTAATAGTGTCAGAGATTGGTTCCTGCCCATGGGATGGGTCTCAAGTTGGGCCAGTCATGGGTTGACCATTCCCTCCATCTCTGCTCCATGTTTTTCCCTGCATATCCTGTAGGCAGGACACATCTTGAATCGAAGGTTTTGTGGGTGGTTTGCTGTCCCTGTCTCTGCACTGGGAGTTCTGCCTAGCCTCAGGAGGTGGCCAGTTCAAAGTGTATATACCCCACTCCCATGAACTCTCTGGGGCCTCCCCCATCTCAGGTCTCTGACATGCCCCCCACTGCCCATCCCCAATTTCCAATTTCTCTCCATCACTCTCCCTACAAGTGATGCAAGCTTGCCATGTTCCCCTACCTATCCTCTCTTCCATGTAGCCTAACTAGCATCCTTCCATCCACTTGCGATGTATATTTTATTTCTCCTTCTGAGTAAGATTCAAGCTTCCTTCCATGGGACCTAGTTACTGCCCAGTTTCCTTGTGTCTGTAGATTATAATAGCATGGTTATCCTATACTTTATGGCTAACATCCACTTACAAATGAGTACACACAATACTTGTCTTCCAGGCTCTGGATTACCTCACTTGGGATGATATTTTCAAGTTCCACCCTTTTGCCTGCATAATTAATGAAATCTTTCATTTTAATAACAGTCATATTCCATTGTATGAATGAACCATATTTTCTTTTTTTCTTTTTCTTATTAGATATTTTCTTTATTTACATTTCAAATGCTATCCCGAAAATTCCCTATACCCTCCCCCCAACCTGCTCTCCTACCCACCCACTCCCACCTCTTTGCCCTGGTGTTCCCCTGTACTGGGGCATATAAAGTTTGCAATACCAAGAAAGAGGTCTCTCTTCCCAATGATGGCCGACTAGGCCATCTTCTGCTACATATGCAGCAGCTAGAGACACATGCTCTGGGGGTACTGGTTAGTTCATATTGTTGGTCCACCTATAGGATTGCAGACACCTTCAGCTCCTTGGGTACTTTCTCTAGCTCCTCCATTGGGGGCCTGTGTTCTATCATAGAGATGATAGTGAGCAACCATTTCTGTATTTGCCAGGGACTGGCATAGCCTCACACGAGACAGCTATATCAGGGGAACCATATTTTCTCTCTCCATTCTATAGTTGAGAGGATTCTGGGTTGTTTCCTGTTCTGGATATTATGAATAAAGCTTCTATGAGCATAGCTGAACAAGTGTTGGGTATATGGCCAGGAGTTACGGTATGGGTGGGTTTTGAGGTAGAACTATTCCCAATTTTCTGAGAAACCGCCAAATTGATTTCCCGCATAGTTGTACAAGTTTACTCTCCCACCAGCAATGGAGGAGTGTTTCCTTCCTGTCACATCCTTGCCAGCATCTGCTGTCCCTGAAGATTTTAATCTTAGCCACTTTGAAGGGTGTAAAGTGAAATCTCCACATCATTTTAATTTTCATTCCCCTGATGACAAGGGACACTGAACACTTCTTAAGTGTTTCTCAGCTATTAGAGAGTCACTCTAATAGTGGTTAGAGTTGGTTAGATCATTTTTATGTTGCTGGGTAATGCTCCTGGGAGGGAACATCTATCTCCAGAGCTTAAATCTACTCATAGGGGAAGATCAAATAGAGGTCAGGTGACCATTTCAGGAGCAGAGGGGTAAAGTAGGAATTATTTCTTGTCTTCATGATTCACTTCATGAATGTGGGGGGGCATAAAAGAGAGAAAGACTGAGGAAAATATAAGCTGTGTATTCTAAATTACTTCCCATTCAAATATTCATCCTTCAGGATAGTGTAACCCTATATCACTGTGTGAGAGTTGGGTATGGATCATAGTCTGGTTACAACCCTGGTTCTCCACATTGAAACATGAAAAGGGAATTTAGGAAGACAGTTATAAAAAGTAAGTAAGAAAATTATCAGTGTATTTTTTAATCGTATCATCTAGGTATGCTTAGCAATGCTAATTCTTGTTTTGACCCACTCATTTCTCCACTGGCACTATGTAATAAAACCAACTAACCTGAATTATCAGGCCAGTCACTAATTCCAATCCTTGGTATTTTGTCACAGAAAAATTTATTTATGTTCTGCAAAGTGTATTTGTTGTGTATTTCGTAAAATTTGCATCCGGCACTACTCCCCTGTTCACTCCAATCTTCAATGCCTGTCATTCAGGTTTCTCGAAGCAGACAGGGCCTTCAGGAGGGAATAAGTGTCAACGCAAACAGGGCAGCATTTGGCAGATGAAGAGACTTTTGAAGTCCTTTGTGGTATTGGTACACATTGCCTATTTTAGATTTAATTAAGGACTTAATTTTCTTAGAAGTATTCTTCTGATATCCGCATCCAGACACATTACTTTATAAATGACGCTAAGTCCTTAGGAGAAAGTCATGCAATTTTGGTCTATTATATTCTAAACGTGGCTTTATGCACATTTTGAAAAGAAATAACAGTTATAAAATGTTAAGAAACTACAAAAGAGCTTCACTTGTGCATCTGCAGACTGATGTTTAAGGCTTAATAGTCTCTGTTTTCTTTTAGCTAGCCAAACTCTGCTTTTCTGTACTGAATGGACTGGGTCCACTTAGCTGATTTTCCGTCTTCAGAGTGAGTGCACGCTATGGATTCCTCATTATTTACAGATGACTGGAAGGTAAGCTACTCTGATTCAGTGGATGAGAACATGCTAGTGGGAAAATGTCAATTTAGAATCAGCTAATAAAAACAGCTTTACCTATTTTATAATTTCCCAAGTTCTGCTATTTTCTCTGCAGGAGCTTTCAAAGCCACTTGTGAAAAGGAGACCAGTGGGGACACGGAACAGCAACAGTGTTGGCAAGGAATGAATTCCAGTCAATTAGGCCACTGAGACATGGGGAAGGAATGGTGGCATTTGGTCACTACGACTCTGGGAGTTAGAAAAAAAAAAAAAAAAAGTTGTTCTACTGTGCCCGGCAGGAAATACCTGAGCCAGAGGACAATGAAAACAGACTTCTCCTGTGGGCACTGGTACAGTACAGGAACCTTTCCCACACTGAAACAAAGGCAGAAGTGGAGGAAACAAAGAAGAGGAGGCTGACAAACAGGTACTAAGTTTCAATTCCAAAAAAAATGTTTAGGTGTGCCATTGCATAGAGAGATGGCTGTATAAACAGATGTGCATGTCCAACCTTCTAAAATTGGCAGATGGCATGCAGTGTTCTTCTTCTTTTCCCATTTTTATTAGATATTTTCTTCATTTACATTTCAAATGTTATCCCAAAAGTCCCCTATATCCTCCCCCATCCCCCGACCTGCTCCCCTACCCACCCACTCCTACATCTCGGCCCTGACGTTCCCCTGTACTGGGGCATATAAAGTCTGCATGACCAAGGCGCCTCTCTTCCCAATGATGGCCAACTAGGCCATCTTCTTCTATATATGCAGCTAGAGAGCTCTGGGGGTACTAGTTAGTTCCTGTTATTCTTCCATGTATAGGATTGAAGACCTCTTCAGCTCCTTGGGTACTTTCTCTAGCTCCTTCCTTGTGAGTCCTGAGTTCTATCTAATAGCTGATTGTGAGCGTCCACTTCCATATTTGCCAGGCATTGGTATAGACTCCCACAGCTACATCAAGGCATTTCAGCACTATCTTGCTGGCATATGCAATCGTGTCTATGTTTGGTACCTGATTATGGGATGGATCCCTGGCTGCTGCAGTCACTGGTTGGTCCATCCTTTGGTTCAGCTCCACACATGATCTCTGTAACTCCTTCAATGTGTGCTTTTTTCTTAATTCTAGGAAGGGGGCATGCAGTCTTCTAAGTTCACAATCAAAACCTACATAAGAAAGTTGCAGTCTCTGTCCCTCTCCCTCTCCTTCTCCCTCTCCCCCTCTCCCTCTCCCTTTCCCTCTCTCTCTCCCTCTATTTCCCCCCCACACACACACAAAAGTATTTTTTATTGCTTCAAATCATTAGGCTTTTTAAAAACATCACATATTTTAACAATACAATGTGTATCATTTTTTAATTCCCCTTCTTAGAATTGTGCATTTAAGTTTTACTAATTGACTTTACAAACCGAGTGGGGAATAACTAACAACTTTGCTTACACTGTCTTCTTATCCATCAATGAAAATTATGCCTGCATTTATTTAGTCTTACTTTGGTTTAGCAAAATTAATTTTCCTGTATAGCACTTGTACATATTTTCTTGAGAATATAGCTAAAAATTAACATTTGACTATAATAACTTAAATGGTATAATTTTTATATTTCAAACTCAACAAACTGTAGGTCTCTTTTGAAACATTCTAGATTCTTCTTTCTTCCACCCTTCTCTTTCCGTTCTCTTCCATGATTTCAATCCCCTAACACTAGATAAAAGAGAGAAGAAATGATACAGGGGAAAGAGAAGAGGTCCCTGAATAAATTCAGGAGTTGGAAAGAGGGGGGATTATTGTTAGACTTCTTATTTATGATTAAGGAAGGTGAGTTCTTTGGGACAAGTTTGATCTTCACTGTCAGGAAACCTGATTCTTGTTGTTCTTTCTTTGCACATAACTAATTAACAAACCACAACCAACAACAACCAAAAACCAACCAAAAAACCACCTATCCAGGCTTTAGCATTTACAAACCCTCTGAAAAGTTTCCAGATTTACAAATGTCATACAATCACAGAAGCTATCTGCAGCTGGCAAAATCATGCCCCTGCTCTAGAGCACAAGGCAAATCATAGCAGCTATGAACTGTCTGGAGCATCCCTATATCCCACACCCAGGATGAAAATGGAAACATATTCTTTTAATATTTCTGTGTTTTTCACAGAAAACAAAATTCCAAAATTCTCACTACAAATTGTTGCTGGTATATGGAAAACGTGATTTTATTTTTAATGCTGGCTTTTACAATTGTTTTTGAGATTCCAAGATACCTACATAATTTCCCACTCCATTATTAATTTTACTTTTTGTAAATGTTGTATGAAACTATGGGAATCTTGTCTGCTTCAGTTTCTTCTGCTCCCTTGATGTTGGGCTGAGGTCAGCCCTCATTTGCTTCATTCTCCCTTAAGCTTCCCTAAGTCTCCCAGGACAAGGTTAACAGAGCATTGATGAGACATCATAGAGTGAAGAGAGTTGTGTAAGGTATGATCCATATTATCTTCCTTTGGGGGCTTTGTGTGTTTTATTTACATTGTGATTTTGCATTTATGAGTTCCCTGTTCCCATGTTGACTTAAAGAAAAGACATTCTTCATCTTTGTCACAACTGTGGTACTTAAGGAAATATTTCTAACATTTTTCTCAGATGATTACTACTATAGAAAGTTGCCAGCTGTCATTTCTCAGGTTAATGATGCATCCTATTTTTAGGCTGGGGGATTTTATGAGACAAACATGGCAAGTTTTACTAGAAGCATTTTTACGTTACTAGGATAAGTAATATTCCCAATAACCTTTTTTAGATATTATAGTAATTGACTTTCCAGTACTTATATACAATATCATTTTATAGTCTAGCTTGAATTAAAACTCTCAATATTTTATTTGAGATATTTTCCTTTCATATGTATAAATTTTTCTTACTGTATTATGACTTGGTCTATATATATATATATATATGCATGTATGGTATATATACTTGGTATATATGTATATATATACATGTATACACATATGTACTTGATATATATATACATATATATATATATATGATATATTATGCTAAAGTTTAAAAATAGAGGTTCTATTTTTAAAATTCACGTGGTTTGTGTATAGTATAAATAACTTATTTCTTAACATTGTGATTGCTTTTACTATAAAACAATTGGCCCTGGAGTTTTTTTCTTTTTCTTTTTCTTTTTTTTTAATAAGGAGAACATTACACAGGGCCAACAATGGAGAAGCTAGAGATAGAACCCCAGGAGCTGAAGGGATCTGCAACGCTAGAAGAGGATCAATATGAACTAACCAGAACCCCCAGAACTCGTGTTTCTAGCTCCATATGTAGCAGAAAATGGCCTAGTCGGCCATCATTGGGAAGAGAGGCCCCTTTGTACTGCAATCTTTATATGCCCCAATTCAGGGGAACACCAGGGCCAAGAAGTGGGAGTGGGTGGGCAGGGGAGCAGGGAGGGGGGAGGGGACTTTCGGAATAGCATTTGTAATGTAAATTAAGAAAATATCTAATAAAAAGATTGGAAAAAATAAGGAGAACATTAAATTTTAGTACAGTTACTGAAGCTACTGAAGTTACATTTCCTTTCATTTTAAATGTTATGCATCTCCAAGCACTTTTTTCCTTTTTGTATCAAAGTTTTGGTTTTCTGTTTGTTTTATTTTTAATTTTTTTATGGTTTGGTTTGTTTCTGTCCCTTGTTTGTGAATCCTCTTTTTCAATAAAATTCTTAGGCAGATGCTCTAGCTCATGGGTCAAGTACAAGCTCATACTTCAAGAGGACCTAGGATCTGTTTCTAGAAATATGAAAGCGAAGAGCAGAGGGAGGACAGGATAAAAAAAGAGGGAATTGAGGAAGGGTTCTCCTTTCCTAAGGTTCTTCCTTTCTAGGAAGAAGGATCGTTCACTTGCTAGGCAAGAGCTGTTGATCACTCTGGTGGATACCCTATTACTTTTGTTTCGAGACATCCTCTCTAGAAGGTTCCCAGACTGGACTTGAGAACTCTGTGTAGTAAAAACAGACCTCAAACTTACCATGCTCCTGCTACTGTGAAGTACCTTGGATTATAGGTTTCCACTAAAAGGTCCAGCTCTCATTACTAAAATTTCAGATTGTGTTGAGACAAGTTGTTCCCACACTTAATAGCTTCAAGGTCTATAATGTTTTCTTTTCTCCTTGTGTGTGTGTTTGTGTGTGTTTTCTTCTTTGTCCAAAACTAAGTGGGAACAGCTTGTTTGTTTCATTTTCCAAATCAATCCCATTCCATAGTCCTACTTACTGTGTTTATGCTGAAAGCAGGCTGCATTTATTACTACAGTTGTGTAGTATAATATGAATTTGTATATTTAGTATTACTATGGCTATTCCTGAAAAAAATTAAAAACAAATCTACCATATGATCTCACTATTTCATCCCTAAGCATATACACAGAGAAATCAATATCACCGTAGATATGTGTCCTCTTGACTTATTGTGTTTCAAATAGAACCAACCTAGTTTTCCATCAACAGGTGAATGTATAATTTAAAAATCTGTTACACATATAAAGTAGAATATGTACAGCTCTAAAAAAATACCACTGTTAATAGTAGCCTTGCTCATAATAGCCAGAAACTGGAAGAAACTCAGATGTCCTTCAACCAGAAAGGATACAGAAAATGTGGTTTATTTAGACAATGGTATACCATTTAGCTTTTAAAAACAAAGGCATCATGATTTTTGCAGGCAAATGGATAGAACTAGAAAATATCCTGAATGAGGTAACACAGACCCAAAGGACATCAGTGGTATGTATTCACTTATAAGAGGTTAATTAGCCAAAGAGAACAGAGCACTAATGATACACCTCACAGGCCCAAAGACAGTAACCAAGAAGGAAGGTCCAAATGAGGATACTTGAGGGAGGAGAAAATAGTCGTAGGAGGAAGAGGGAGGGAGGTACCTCAGAGGGAGGGGAAGGAGGGGGGTAGAGGGACAGAATCAGGTACAGGGAGAGAGGGGGAAAAGGTCCAGGGGCCAAAAGAATGAGTGGAAATATGCAGCTACCAGAGGTGGGGCCCTGGGGGTGGGAATCTCTAGGGAGTCACAAAGACCTGAGATGTGCCAGACTCCCATGACTCAATGCAGGTGACCTTAGCTGAAATGCCCAACACTGGAGAGATGGACTCTGAAGAGACCATCATCTCCAGTAGTCAAACAAGCCCTCAAGTTGAGAGATGGAGTCACCAAACCATACAAAACTTTCAACTCAAAATTGCTCTTGTCTGAAAGAAATGCAAGGACAAAAATGGAGCAGATACTGAAGGAATGTCTGACCAGTGAGAGGCCCACCTTGGGATTCATCCCATGTTCAAGCACCAATCCCTAACACTATTACTGATGCCATGTTGTGCTTACAGTTAGGAACCTAGCATGGATATTCTCTGAGAGGATCTACCCAGGATCTGACTGAGACAGATGCAGATACCCACAATCAAGCATTGGATGGAGGTTAGGGACCCCATAGAAGATTTAAGGGAAGAATTGGAGGAATTGAAGGGGGTGTCACACTCCACAGGGAGGCCAACAGTGTTAAATAACATAGATCTCTGGGTGCTCTCAGAGACTGAGCTACCAATCAGAGTGTAGAAGGGCTGGATCTAAGGTCCCCAGCACATATGCAGCATAGGGCTGCCTTGTCTGGCCTCAGTAGGAAAGGATGTGTCTAGTATAATGTTAATTAACATGTATTCATAACATGTATATGTAACATGTAATATGTAGCATGTAACACATGGGCTGGAAGAGAATCCTCAGATGTGAACTCAGATCCTTTTTTTATCCAAAGAGAACTAAAAAGTATGTTGGTACCATTCTTCTGGTCAGAACAATAAATGATCATCCTTTGCTTTATACATGGTCCATCATGTGTTAAATTACCAGAATTCTAAATTATACTGATTGGATAGGTATGATCTTCTGTAACATAAGAGAGATTAATTTACTTTTTTCTATGCTGATATTTGCTGTCTCAGTACCATTTTTCTCATTAACTTATATTGACAAATCAGATAAAGATTCACAGGTTAAATATGCATGTACTTTTCATGAATATATTGTTCCATCAGTCTAAATATGTCTACATATGCTGATATTTCACTTTTTCTTCACTTTTCTTTTACTGTTACAGTATGAATCTTTTGATCAGATAAAAATAAGTTCTTCAACCTGATTTGTTTACTCTTAAAAGCACTTTGATGATACTTAATGGTTAACATTTCATAAAAGTTTTAGAATCTGCTAGTCAATTCATATAAAAGTCTTGGTGATATTTTAGTTGGAATTCTGTCTTGTGTGTAGCTCACATTAAGAAAAATTATAATAGCAAAGTTGAGCTATGAAAACTTTAAATGCTGTACATCTTCATTTAGAACTTTTACCCAGTTTTTTTTGGTCTGAGATGAATATTGTATATTTTATTTTTATTTTCACTTTTGTTCTTTACTTAGTACCTCTAACCTCTGATGATTTTTAAAATAGTTCTCCTGTTTACAAAATTTTTCATGTTGCATCTTGATAACTTAGCAAAAGTACATACTAAGTTACAGTTTAAGAAAATCTTACTCTCTCATGCTTCTTCTAGCTTCTCCACCTTTCATTTAGTGTTAACATTCCTTTCTCTCCAAGTGTTAAAACCATTCGGAATGTATTGTTATTTCTTATTTTAACTGGCAATTAATTTCTATGTATTTTTAAAATGAGGATCAATATCAAATTTACGCACATGTATAAGCAATATAATCTCATTGTTTTCTGGTTTGAAAAGTTTTATGTAAGAAATGTTCTAATATCCTAGTTTTGCCTATACAGTAATTAATATGAAATTTGTATCCAGGAATTTTTGTGCGGGAAGGGAATACGTTTGGAGTGGTACACTCATACCCATGGAGGCAGGAATGCAAAGCCTCATGTCTTTCTCTATGTTACTCTACCTTGTTTATTGAGACAGGCTCTCTTGAATATGGAGCCCAACTTAGCTCACAAGCCCTAGGGAACCTCTGTCTCCACTTCCCTCATATTAGGATTGCATGTTCACACACAGAGACATTTCATATGGGCTCTGGTTTTCACTTCAGACCTCCTGCTTCCCCTGGAAGCACTTTTCAGGCTCTGTCTTCTCTGTAGCACCTGTCTAGTGACTTTTAAGTTGTGCTCCTAGTGATTTTCATTTATGTAATTATTATGCTCCTGGATGTGATGTTTTCCTACTCTTCTTGAAGTCATCTGAGGTTATAGAACTTAGGACTTTATAAAATTCATTTAAAAATCGTAATTCTTATAGAATGAGGCTTATCTTTTCACTTTGAATTGACTTGTTTTGCATTTACCCGGTCTTTCAAACTTGGATGATATTTTTTGAATCATTGGTCCTTCATTTTTTAATCTATATGAGATTAGAAGTCAAGAGTCTTTTTATGTATGTGTTCTAGTTTTAGATTTTTGTCGCTTTTCTTCAAATACATGAATAAAAATCATTTTTGAAGTCTCTCACGTCTCAAACCACTATGCCTTTAAGTTCTGTTTGAACTGACTACTTTTATTGATTTTTCTCATGGTCATGCTACACAATTGTCTGCTTCTTTTCATATATAGTTTCTATACAGGGATATCAATTCTGTGGACAATATTGCCTATTATTTGAGCTTTTTCCCACTTTTAAAATGTTTATTTTCCCATACAAGCACATAATTATGGACTAGCAGGATCCCTGAAAGTCTTGTTTTAAAACTTTTCAAGTTGTAGACATAATGGATCCTTTACCTAATATCTGTCTTAGTTCTCTGTGAGCGTCTGTCCCTACCCTGTGATGCTGCCACTAGATGCCCTGGATGTTCAGTGTGTTGTAGATGATTGCAGAGCAATGCTGCCCAGCTCTGTCTGAGCTCCAGGAATGACTCAGCCCAAAGCTCTCAGCACACTGACTTCCCCATGCATGAATGATTTCACACTTAGTCCCATGCTTGAGAGAATCCCTTTCATGTTCCTGGGGGTCCTTCTTCTGATACTTACATTCTTTTGGTAATCTACTCATACTTCATATTGTATGTACCTAGGCTTTTCTAACCCATCTGTCTGGTTTCTTCATCCTGAGATTATAGAAAAGTATACGGATCACATGATTTCCTTTCTTTGCTTTATACCATTCCTGTGTTACCTATCATGGTATATCTGAAAATTTGAAATCATATTCTTCACATTTTCAAATTGTTTTAAAGTTTAAAATCACCACAGCCAGAAATTGAATACCATGTCTATTCATTCTCAACAATATTTTGTTATTTACTGTTGTTGTGATTTTACATATTTTATTTACTGTAAAAGTAGTAATTCTTGCTGATGCCTACTGTTTCAGTCTACCAACCTAGGCCTAGTTCTGCAAGCTTCTAGCTTCTGTACAATCTAATCTAGGCCTAGAATGTTTTCAGCCTCCACGACCTACTTCTGAATAAGCTCATCCTTTCTTGTTCTTTCTGAACTCTGGCAAGCTGGTCCACCCAGCTGTTCTGGCTCAAACCATCTCCAAGTTGACTGGTTCAAACTGGCTTCTTTCTGTCCTCTAACTTCTTGCTCTGCTTGTCCTCACACTAACTGTGGCAATCTATTCTAATCTTCAGTCTTTTCATGCCCTGTCTTCACTGTTGTCTATCTTGTTCTCTCTCTATAACCTGTCTTTCTATAACTGTCCCTGTAAAACTGCCTCGTTCTCTTTTTCTCTCTGTACTGCTCCCTCTTGAGTAGCTTCTCTTTCCTTTCTCTTCTCATGAGAGTTGGGCATATTCAGTTATGTCAGACCTTTGATTCATCACTTGGTCTGTAAGCATTTACCTTCATTGTTTGGGACTAAAGGTGCATACTAAGGGCTTGTCAGTATTCCAGCCAGAGTGAGTGAAGGTCTGTGCTAAGGGCTGAGGCATACCATGACACAATCTAGAGATTCACAGTATGATCAAATATCCTTCAACAATTTACCCAGAAAAAAATGTTTGCAATCATTTTTCTTCCATTTCTGATCCTCTCAACATCAGAAGCCCTTAGGAAGTTTAATTCTGTGTATGCCACTTGTTTCTGCTTGCTCACAGTGACTTCTTCCCTCTCAATCTTTAAATCCTAGGTTCACACTTTGCTCTAGGGAGTATTTTAGATTATTTCTGATAGGAGTTTAATGTAGCAAGAAGCAGGACCAGTTTACAGATATAATGCTACATTGCTTGGATCAGGTGCTTTGGATCTAATCTCCAGATGCTAATACCAAGAGTTTTCTCAGGCTAGTTGCAAGGATCTCGTGGTGTGTTGCAGCCAACATACTGTCATTTAATAGCTTCTTGAGATTCAGGTCATATATCTTTTATGTGTTTATTGGGTTATTAAAACGTGCTCATTTTCCTATAAACAACAGACTCATATCCTTATTTCAGTGCATAAGCATTGAAATGCAATGTGGATTTTGTAGATATTATGGATCAACCAGTAGTTTTCCACATAGTTCATTTATGTTATTTTTGAAGACTTTCTGTCTTTTCTACTTTGATTTTTATGACAGTGTCTTATGACAGTGTGTGTGTCTGTCTGTGTGTGTGTGTGTGTGTTTATGTGGTGTTTTTATGTGTATGTGTATTTATATGTGTATGTATGCTGGTGTGTCAGTGCATGTATTGCTATTTGTATGTGCTTTGTGTGTATGTTATATATGTGTGTGCTTGTGTGTGTCTATGTAAATTTTTAAATAATTTTTAAATTTATTTTTTTACATTCCATATTCCATCCCCATGCCCTATCTACCCTCGGACTGCCCCACATCCCACACCTCCTCCCAACCCCACCCTGTCTCCATGTGGATGCCCCCAGCCCCTACCCTCCATACCACGTGACCTCTAAACTCCCTGGGACCTCCAGTCTCTTGAGGGCTAGGTGTAAATTTTTATTCATTTTATCTTCCTCCATGTGTAATGTTCTTTTCAAATAGTAGGATTCCCTTTACTTATTTTAAAAAAGAAACCTGATACTGACTCTCTGATATTTTGATCTGTTACCTCATTTTCCAGATTATGTTCTTTATTAAACATGCCTTAATGATTTTGAAAGTCCTTAATATCGTCTCCCTGCTAATTGGCACAGGAATTGTCTTTTCTGCTTCTAACCATAGCCTTAAAGCATACAACTTTCTCTATTCCAATCCATATCTACTTGCAATATTTATACAATACAATACAATACAATACAATACAATACAATACAATACAATATTTAGCAGGTACAGCATGTTCTCAAATATAGTTTCAAGACTTCTTGGCAGCTACTTATGTCCAAGTTATGTCAAGATTCTTGGTAAAAAAATTAAACTTAATATGTATAAATTCTGGATAGCAGTTTTGGAAGGATAAAGAAAGATCTTCTCATTCTTACTTCCCATTAAAAGAGACTGAATTCCTTCTACCTTTCCAAATGCATGTGTTCAAACTTATCCTAAATGATGATATTTAGAAATGATGCTTTCAGAAGATGATAGAGTCAAGGATACAGGTTTTCTAAATGAGACACATTTCCTTATGAAGCAAAACAAAAACAAAACAAAGCAAAACAAACATCCCAGTGATGGGCACATTAGGACACACCTATGAATCTCAACACTCAGGAGCTGGGAGCAGGGAGGTCAGAGGTTCAGGGCCATCATCTATGTAGAAAGTGCAAATTGAGTTCAGTTTGAGCTATATGAAGCCCTGGATCAAAAAGATAAAATTAGTAAAAGTAATGATGGAAAGAAGGAAGGGAGGGAACAAAAGAGAGAAAGAGAAGGAAGGAAGGAAGGAAGGAAGGAAGGAAGGAAGGAAGGAAGGAAGGAAGGAAGGAAAGAAGGAAGGAAAGAAGGAAGGAAGGAAGGAAGGAAAATGGAAAGGAGAAAAATATCCCAGATAGCAGTTATATGCCATGTGAGTATAGACAGAAGTTAATTCTATGTAAGCCAAGAAATAACCAAACACTGAATCCACCAGAACCTTGACAATCTCAGTCACTAGAAATGTAAACAAATGTTACTTAAGTCGTTCAGTCTATTTGATTTGTTGTAATTACTTAGACTGATTCCGACGTTCAGATGTGGGGAGTACAGAGATGATGGCTGGATGTGGAGGAACCATTCTGGGCACAGACATAGAAACTTATTTGGCATGTAAGAATAAGTAAATTGTTTTCCTGCCAATGTAGAAGTGTTTTATTAGTTGCAGATATCCTAAGTTTCTTACATTTATTAAAGTGACAGAAAAAAATATTTGAACTGCTGTTGATTTGAAATTGTGTCAGAGCTACCTATATTCTAAGTGTATACCAAAGTAATAAACTGTTACATGGGAAGATTTTCCCTTATTTAATATATTTCCACCTTTATAACTTCTCTTTGACATCTCTTCAAATATGTCTGCATTTAATGCCATTTAATTCTTATCACAATCGATTTCTTCGTTCTTGAGACCTTCAATTTAAAGCTACTTATTTTATAGTCCTTGTGTCAATCAAAGGTTTATCCAAGAAATAGAAACAGAAGATTTGTGTAAAATAAGGGATTTATGATAAGGATTTGTCATTTGTAGTTTTGGGTTCTGGGTATAAAACCTTCATAGTCATATTGTTTTTGTTTCAGGTGCTGGAGTCATTTGAACAAGCAAAGAGAAAAAAATAAGTTGGAAATGTTGGTGTCTTAGTAGGGTTTTATTGCTATGAACAGACACAATGACCAAGGCAACTCTTAGAAGGACAATATTTAGTTGGTGCTGTCTTAGAGATTCAGTCCATTATCATCAAGGCAGGAGCATGGCAGCATTTAGGCAGGCCTTGTGTAGGAAGAGCTGACCATTGTACATCTTGTTCCGAAGGCAAGCAGGAGAAGACTAACTTCCAGGCAGCTAGGACAAGGGTAAAGTCCATGCCCAAAGTGACACTTCCTCCAAAAAGGCCACACCTACTCCAACAAGGCCACACCTCCAAATAGTGCCACACCCTAGGGCAGACATATTCAAAGCACAACAGTTGATATCAGAACTTCTAAAAGCACACTAGAATCCATACACCATGCCATTGCTCCTAGTATCCAATTCCAAGTTGGGATAGTCTGCTTGAGTTGCTAATGTGAGCTGAAATGCACCTGTCTCACAAGACAGAAATATTTAAAAAGGGAGTCTAGCAAGAGCAGTATTTCTGTGGCCTCACACCAAGAAAATGAGCCAGCTAACACATAGCTACATAAGTAGCTACAACAGAGCTACAACACTAGCTGGAAGGTACAGAAAGAACCAACTTCATTTGTTTTCAAATCTTATGCAAATTATCTATACTGTCCTTCAATAATAGTTTCAAGAGATAGGAAATTCTAAGACAACGTCTCCAGGTTTGTTAAGTTGGCATTATACATGCCCTTTATAGTCTCTTCCTAATCAATTTCATAGATCCATTCTCCCCAACACACACACACACACACACACACACACACACACACACACACACACACAATCCCACACATTTGCTTTGCAACATGCTTGTACATTTAATAGGACTGATCAATTTGACAAAGGCTATTTCAGAAGTGACAGTATGTGATTGAGTTGGCTACCCCAAAGAGAATATGACATTCTTCTTCATGGTCTTTTTCTCACACATTCTGGGATAAATCAGCAACCGAATTACAAAGACCTTTAAGCATCTCTGTATAGCAGATTCTGTCACCAAAAAAATAGAATATCCCAGCAGGTAGTTAGCAGAGTTTGGCAGTCATAAGAGTCAGCTAACTTGGAAGCAACCACAAAATCACCTCTTGCTCTCCCAGCTTCGGTTAATTCTAGCTTGTCAGCCCTGACATCTATCAGTGTACACATGGAATGACAAAAATAAGGTAACATAAGCCACCTCCATCCTGTACACTGAGGTGCAGGAGGCACAGAAACTGAGAAAAAAGAATTAGGTTTTAAGCCAGTATACAACAATTAAATAGTACAATCTTCAGTTCTTGATATAGCTTTAAATGTCTTTACTCTTTCATTTTGTATTTTAGTTTATTTTAAAAAGGATTTACTTGAAATGTAACTAGGTAGTTTTGTCTGAGAGTGCTTACCAACAGTATTCTATGATTTTTTTCTCCCAGATGCATGATAGGATTTACTGACATGAATATATTTAGATATATTTTTTTAAAAAACTTGAAGATGTCTGGGTTATATTCATACTGTGTGTGTGTGTGTGTGTGTGTGTGTGTGTGTGTGTGTGTGTGTGTGTGTGTGTAGGCTGTGGTTTAACTTCAGGTGTCATTTGAAAGTCTTTCCATTCTTTTTAGTATTGTTTTGACACAGATCTCTCACTGGAATCTGAGGGTCTCTGATAAGGCTAAGCTGACTGGCTACTGAGCCCAAGGAGTCCAGCTATTTCCATACCTCAACATATACTCCAGAATATGCTTCATCAGACCCAGTTTTTACAGGTGATAGGGATTGAACTCAGGTCTGCATTCTTGCAGGGCAAGCTTGATATCAACAAGCTCTTCTCTAGTCTCCTATCTGTAAAAGTTTCTTATGGTTCAAAAGTTCCTTGCAATGTTTACTACTCTGCCTTAATTTGTTGTACTTGTGAACAATTCCAATGTCTAGATGTCTAGCTCTCCCATGCTAGACAGCTGTTCTTTTTGCGCAGCATTGCTTTGTAATCCATAATTTTGCATGTTTTATTACAACAATATACTTAGCATGTCTAGTCCAATACAATGACAGAATGAAAGCCCCTGATCTTGCTTCATTACAGTGTACAAGTTGTCTAAGGAAAATACATGTTAAGTTCTGTGTCATTATATTAGAATGTCTTTCCTCAATAGAGAAGGAATTTTGTATGAAATCATATTTGATGATATTTTTTAATGAAAGGCTATTTTCCATTATTATATATTAATCACCTCCTCTCCCCCAATCCCTCCCAGATTCTACTCATCTCCTTACCTCCCTGATGTTATATTACTACCAAGTCCTTCTTGGCCAGGTAAAGGACAGTGTGACATGGCTCCTGCCCCTGTAACAGAGGTAGCAGTGCATGGGCCTTCATGAGTGTCATTGGTGGCTGTGGGTGTAAGTAAGGCTTGTCTGTATAAACATATATACAGATATATTCTTCAGGATATATTCTCCCTGCCAAGGTGAATGGCTCCCTGCTAGTTAGAAAAGACAAGTGACTAGGAGTGTCTATGTCTCAGCATCACAGTAAACTCTGAGACTTCCAGGATAGCCTTAAGGTTGTGGGAAAGAACTCTGAAAACATGAGTTCCAAAATAGTTTTTTAATGGTTTGGTTTGTTATTGTCTCTTGTTTGTGAATTGTCTTCAGTAAACAAATTCTTAGGCAGATGCTCTAATTTATGGGTCAAGTACAAGCTCATACTTCAAGAGGGCCTAGGTTATCTCTCCAGGAATATGAAAGGAAAGAGCAGAGCAGAGACAGGATTTAAAAAGGAGGGAATTGAGGAAGGAAGAAAGGAAGATAAAGGATTGTTCACTTGCTAGGCAAGAACTCTGATCTCTCCATTGGATGCCTTATTTATTTATTTACTTATTTTTATTGGATATTTTCTTTATTTACCTTTTAAATGTTATACCCTTTCCAGGTTCCCTAGAAACGCCCATACCATCCCCTCTCCCCCTGCTTCCAAAATGTAATTTTTCAACTAGGCAAAATATAAGGATGCAATATGTATTGTATAGGGTACTTCACATATCTAAAGGAACAGAGGCAACTTCACCATGCTTGTCAGAAAGAAAATAAGGAAGGAGATAAAGAGATTTAGGGAGTGATTTTTCACAGGCCAAGATCCCATCCACCTAAGATTTTGTTGTTGTTGTTAATGCTTACAAAAGGCAGGCAGATTCCTGAGTTCAAGATCAGCCTGTGACAGAGGGAATTTAGGTCCAGACCCAGGTGTGACAGAAAAGGTAATTTCAGGGTAGGGTCCCACCCAGCTATATCATTGTCTGTGCTACAAAGAATTGGTTGTCTGGGGTGTCTGGATGCTGATTCACAGGATAATCATAAGGGTACCCGGGGTAATGACTGAATTCATATGTAAATGAAAGACTAGGCTTTTGATCTTCAAGAGGTAAGCTACCCAGAGAGATAACAAAGTCCTGAACAGAACATACAGATTCTCTCTCTCTCTCTTTCTCTCTTTCTCTCTTTCTCTCTTTCTCTCTTTCTCTCTTTCTCTCTTTCTCTTTCTCTCTCTCTCTCCCTCTCTCTCTCTCTCACACACACACACAGAGAGAGAGAGAGAGAGAGAGAGAGAGAGTTAGTTCAAGCAGAATGTAGGCCATCAGCTTAGACTCACAATTTCATTTTGGGTCATTTGTTTTGCTGCTTCCAGACATTGCTTCTTTCATGAACCCCTTGCCAAGCTGAAACTGGTCCTTGACATTTTATATTTTTCATTATCTTTAATGTGAGGAATTTTTTCTTCTATAACTTTTAATATTTCTTGGACTGGATATTCATTTCTACTTTATTATCTTCAATGAATTAGAGTCTTTTCTCCCTGTTTACAATCTGTTGGTGATGTTTACCTCTAACGTTTTAGTTTGACATTCTAGATTTTTCATTTACAGTTTTATTTCCATTTGAGTTTTCTTAGGTGGTTCTATTTTTGTGTCTGGGAATGTTTTCTTTGCTCCATTCAACTGTTTTTGTGTTTAAAGTCTTCACTAAGACATTTGTTCAATCCTCTTTAAGGTCCTTGAACATATTCATGATTGCTATTTTGAAGTCATTATGCTGAATTACATTTTTTTCAGGCTTATTGCAATGAGATTATTGACTTTTGGAGGAGGTATAGTGTCTTGACTGTTCATGTTTGTTTTGTGCTAGGAGCTAGGCCTCTGTAGCTGTAATGTTTAAAGTGTTTTTATTCTAGATGTCTTCTTGTCCTTCTTGAGTAGGTATTCTGTCCTTTGGTTGTCATTGTGCATTCTGGATCTTATATATGTGTGATGGCTGTAGGATTCATGGTTAATCACACTTCTGCAGATCTGCTGGTGATACTAAGGAATGGAGATGGGCTTAGAGAAAAGGCAAACAGCTAGGGGAGCACTGTCCTTCTCCTCTGCTATAAGGTATAGTTCCCAGGGCATGCAGATATGGGTGGAAGAGAGCTCCTGCAGTCATGTTGCTACAGTACTAAGAGAGATTCTGGAGATAACAGAATGGAGGGCAGGAAGGATGATGAAAACTACCTATGTGTACCCCAGCCCTGTAAAGCCACTGTGGATCCTGGTAAAACTTGTGTCTGTGGATCAGTAGCTGACCCAAAAGAACAGAGAGGGGCTGGAAAAAAAGGCTGAGAGGTTGATAATGAGAAGTTAAGGTGGTGGTGTTTCCACAGGAGGAAGCAGAATCTTCAGGAAACAGAAG
Source organism: Mus minutoides (assembly GCA_902729485.2). NCBI lineage: Eukaryota > Metazoa > Chordata > Mammalia > Rodentia > Muridae > Mus > Mus minutoides. Next base: position 270,353 of record LR750800.1, read on the forward strand.
GAGAGTGGGAGAAGGGGCTCCTGGAGAGGCACAATGAAAGTGGTTACTGTTTTTTGGTCTTTTTAAAATATTTATTTATTGTTATATCTAAGCACACTGTAGCTGTCTTTAGACACACCAGAAGAAGGCATCAGATCAGACCTCATTATGAGTGGTTGTGAGCCACCATGTGCTTGCTGGTATTTGAACTCAGGACCTTAACTCTCCAGCCCCAAAAGTGGTTATTGTTAAGATACATGTTTGGAAGTAGTGATTCCTAAGATTCTCAAATTTTGTGTGCAAAATAATTCATTGATGTTTAGCTAAATATTAAAAATCATTCTTAATTTTAAGCAGCCATGTTACTAACTCACACCAAAATAAGACATAAATTTATTTTGCCTATATTATAGAGCTAGTTGGGGAGTCAACATTTTTTGTTGTTGTTGAGAGTCACAGCACAGCTATGAAGTTGCCCCATAATCCTAGTGTCTTACAACTGTAGGTTAACTATATCACTATATATCACTATATCACTGTATACACTATAAAGACATGGGATAATGAAGTCCTTTTTCTTACACAAATCACTATACTCATAGGAACTTAGAATATTCTTCTATTCCTTCTGTAACTAAAGATCTTAATTTTGTTTTTTGTTTTTTTTTTTTACTTTCTTACCCAAATTGGAAACAATCAATTGAGTTTTCACTTTGAGGAAATATGAATCTTCTTGATGCACTAAATTGATGAAAATCCTTTTATTAAGATTTTTCAAGTTCTTTCTAGTTTTACTGCCTCCAAAGACATCCTAATGTTCAATAAACTGTGGATACCAAGACTGGCAGTGCATTAAACATTGTGCTAGAGTTTTAGAGAATGCTCTTCACATCTGATGACAATTACAATTTATAATGGTGAAAAATACTGGTCTTTTAAATAAACTCTCTCATAGAATACATAATCATTCAGCTGAGATTATAGGGCAACGTCATACCTGTGCTTTGACTCTCTACAGAAAAATAATGACACCCCCCCAAATGCCTCTATAATATTGGAAAAATAAGTTTGAGACTCTGAAGAACTATTACTTCAAACATATATCTTATCAAATTTATTCGAATTTGGTTGTCAAATAGTCAGTCACCAAAATAGAACTGATAATTAGAGATAAATACACAATAAATCAAGGAAATTTAAGATTAGAAATCTGATTTCCTTCTTGTGTCCTGGTATAATATACTCTGAAATAAACAAGAGACGGAGAGCTTAGAGCAGTGGAATAAGCATTAATATTGTCACGACTAAGGATCCAGTAAATCTGATCAGAGGAAAACAACCATGGGGACCTATAGACTGCAGAGTAGGTGTGCTGTTTTATTTACCTTGACAGGAGTAAGACCAAAAGGAAATTACTTTGAATAAATTAAGAACATGCTGGGCATTGGTGTCACATCTTGGGAGTGCCCTCAGGAGGCAGAGGCAGGCACATCTCTGTTAGTTCAGAGCCAGCCTGGTCCACCTGGTGAGGTCTAGAACAGCCAAAGATACACAGAGAAACCCTGTCTTTAAAAAAAAAAAATAGAGGTGGTGGAGAAAGAAAGAAAAACATAAGCACATTCATTTCCAGAGGAAAATGTTTGTGCTAACCCATTATTTTTTATGATCAAATGTTTTTATACGTAAGCATGCCATATGCATTTTGTTTTTGGATTTTACTAATTTCATATTTTTGTCTTTAATTGATGTTTTGACATGAGCCATTTTCAGCTGCTCAGTGTGAAATGTTTAGCATATGTAGACACCCAGGGAGTCATCATCATAATCACAGCAGTAAACATGCCTGTTATCCCCAGACATGTCTTCTTTCTTGGTAATACCCCTCCCACTTCTTCACATGGAACCTTGGAGTACTTACTGTCACTGTGGACTGATTTGCATTTTCTAGGAATTTATGTAAATGGGATCATAGGATATGAAGTCATTTTGCCCAGCTTCTTTTCTTTTAGTTTTTTTCTATATTTTTATTAGTTAGTTTCTTTATTTACATTTCAAGTGTTATACCCTTTCCTGATTTCCCCTCTGAAAACTCTTTATCCCCTTTACCATCCCCCTGCTCACCAACCTACCCACTCCTAAATCCTGGCCCTGGCATTCCCCTATACTGGGGCATAGACCCCTCACAAGACCAATGGGCCTTTCTTCCCATTGATGGCCAACTAGGCTTCCTCTGCTACATATGCAGCTGGGGCCATGAGTCCCAACATGTCGTTACTTTGGTTGGTGGTTTAGCCCCAGGGAGCTCTTGGGGTACTGGTTAGTTCATATTGTTGTTCCTCCTATGGGGCTGCAAACCCCCTCAGCTCCTTTGGTCCTTTCTCTAGCTCCTCTATTGGGGACCCTCTGCTCTGGCCAATGGAAGGCTGTGCGCATCTACTTCTGTATTTGTTAGGCACTGGTAGAGTCTCTCAGGAGACAGCTATATCAGGCTCCTGTCAGCAAGCACTTGTTGGCATCCACAATAGTGTCTGGGTTTGGTGGTTGTATATGGGATGGTTCCTCATGTGGTGCAGTCTCTGGATGGTCATTCCTTCAGTCTCTGCTTCACAGTTTGTCTCTGTAACTCCTTCAATGGGTGTTTTTTTTCCTCTTTCTAAGAAGGATGGAGGTATCCACACTTTGGTCTTCCTTCTTGAGTTTCATGTGTTTTACAAATTGTATCTTGGGTATTCCCAGCTTCTAGTTTCTTTTACATAGTATAATTGTGTTTAGATTTGTCCATCTGAAATTTGTGTCAGTAGCTCATTTTATGCTAATAATTAGTAGAATTAGTAGGATACTTTTTTTTTAAACAAATATACCACTATTCATTTATCCTCCAAACTCCTGATAAAAATCTTAACCATTTCCCGGTTAATAGTATTACAATGGTGCTGATGAGAACATTGATTCATAACTACATTGATGAATATACTGGCTATTAGTTTTGGAGATTTCTGATGTTATAGTTCTATTTGGTTTTAATTTGTGATTTTCAACACAGCATATTGTATGTAATTAATTGGCTTTCAACTCACTGTGTAATTAGACTCAACCAAAAGCTGGATTTTACTGCTTCCATTTCTCCTGTTTTGGGCTAATAATTATACACCACCCTCCTTGTTTTCCTTTTTACGTTTTTAGAGGGTATGCTGCAGCTTTCAATAAACTCTTCAGAGATGAGCAGCGAAGACTATCTACTATTAAAGAAGTTGAACTTTGTTCCTTCCAGTCTTTTCTTGTTTAATTTTTGTTTTACACTGGGTAGATCATGTAGTAAGATGATACAGAGAAATGGTAGAAGTTTTGAATATTTTCATCTTATCATTTTATAAAAAGTAATTGGTATTTCATGATCAGGTATGATACCTATGTTAATTTCAATGCACATAGGTTTTAGATCTGTGTTTATCCTATCCAGTAATGATTTTTATAAATCCTATCCTATCCACACAGTCTTAGATCTGTGTTTATCCTATCCAGTAATGATTTTTATAAATCTTTAAACCTTTGGATTTATAGTGTTGTTGTTCCATGATATCAGTTGAAAGTAATTACCTCCTAAAATTAAGAGTTTATGGAGAATGAATATTAAGATATGCAATTAATATTATTATTAATATTACTATTCCTTAATGTTTGATAAAATTGATCTGTAAAGGCACATGGGGCCCAGATTTTAAATTTTGAAGTTAAATGTTCAATGGAAAATCCAATCTTTAATACATAGAAAGATTTAAATTGCCCATTTTATTTCCAAGATTTTTGGAAAATACCTCTTTAGGAATCAGTCTACTTATTGAAATATACTTACTTTTGTTTTATTTCTAAGAACTTAAATATCTATATTACTCTCTTATTCACTTATACTTAATCTCTCTCTCTTTTACACACACACACACACACACACACACACACACACACACACACAGATAGACAACTTAGTCTGTGTTGTAGTATTTTAGTTTGCTTTTCATCTGTGATTAAAACCATTCTGATCAAAAGAAATTTGGAGGAGGAAGAGGTTTTATTTTACTCCCCTCTTCTAATTATAGTCCATCATTGAGGGCAGTCAGGGAAGGAATGAAATTAGGAGCAGAGGCAGGAGTCATGGAGAGAAGTTGCTTAATGTCTTGCACACCATGGTTCACTCAGCTTGCTTTCCTGTAAAACCCAGTACCACCTGCCCAAGTGTATCACCACACACAGTGGTCTGGGCCCTCCTACATCAATCATTAATCTAATTCCACACAGAGGTGCCTTTTGGTTATTCTGAAGGAGGCATTTCTTCCATAGAAGTTCTTTCTTCCCAAGGATTATAGTTTGTGTCAAGTTAAGATAAACTAACCACCCAGTGAAGCTAGAATTTATCCTGGTGAAGGTCTGACCAACTCAATTTGTTAAAATTGGCCTTACAAGTGAACATAATAAAATCACTTCATTTTAGAATGTCTAGAAAGTGTTAGGTTTTGACGATATGTCTAATGGGCAGGCAGCTGGTTATGAGGGAATCTGAGCTGTTGTTTAAAAGCAGCTGGATAATGCTGGCGTCTGATTGTGTTCAACTGCCACTTTTCAGGGACTCTCAGTCTTGAGCTATGAGAAATAGCAGAATCCATTTAGTTTTTCTCAGTCAGAGGATAATGGTTCCTCACATGGTTCCTGGGTTGTAAGGCTAAGTTCTTAAGCTTAAGGCTGGGGCCATGAATCATTTATATGAAGACAATAGATTAAATATTGACAGTGTGTTGTACAAGTGTTATTTTTAAGACTAGGTTTGGGTTATTTTTATTGAGAGGTTAGTCAGCCAAGTTAACATATCAGAGAAATTCTTGTCTGTTTATTGTAGCATTATCGACAATAAATTATAAAAACAACCTAGGCATTCAACAACACAAGAACTGATAAAGAAAAAGAAAATGTAGTTGCCTACACAATGCATTTTCACCCATATTTAATGAAATTGTCTGAAAGAATATGAATATAAAAGGAGATAATCATATTAAAGGAATGTTGCCAGCCAGAATATATACAGTTTATTTTCAATTTGTGGTACTAGAAATTATAAATACATAATATATATATACTGACATCATTAAAATAGAAGCAACACTGTCTGTAGTCAGGAATGTAGGATATGGTCAAACTATATCATACTTGCTTGGACGTGGTCTTATATACTTCTCTATAATAAAAATAAATAGAACAAAAAAAAAGATGTTACCTAGAATGTATAAGCAGGTTTTCATATGAATCCTTATATTTAGTACCAATGTAAGAACTGATATAAAATGAACTGAGAGATATTTGTAGAAGCAAACAAATATTTCAAAATATAGGACTGAAGCTTACAATGGGCATAGCAAAGCTGGTCATTAATACTGTCGATTTTCCTGAAGATTACAAATACTCAGGAAATTGCAAGTGTGGTGAACATATAAACTCAAGCTTCCCCTGCCCCGTTACTATTCCCTAATCTATACAGTGTAAAGAACCAGAGCACTCATATTGCGTTGTTTTAGTAAGTAACTTGAGATCATTTAAGACACTGTATGAGAAAGTATAAGTCATATGAAAATGTGGAGAGGTTCTATATCAGGATATTGATATTGCAGGGGAGTCTGAAACCAATGCTCTTGAATACTAATGGACTACTATACTGAAAAATGGGCTCATAATCTGATAGGCATGCAGGTCAATTCAAGGAAAAGATAGAGCATCTGCAAATGAGCATTGGATCTGCAGAAGCCACAAAAATCTCAACCTTCTGCTGTTACGAATGAGGCTAATAGATAGGAAAGAGGGTAATAGAAACATTGATGATGCTAGAATTGCCCATGCCTTGATAGGTGTTTGTACTGGATAGTTTTGTGTCAACTTGACACAGCTGGGGTTATCACAGAGAAAGGAGTTTCAGTTGGGGAAGTATCTCCATGAGATCTAACTGTGGGGTATTTTCTCAATTAGTGATCAAGGGGGAAAGGCCCCTTGTGGGTGGGACCATCTCTGGGCTGGCAGTCTTGGGTTCTATAAGAGAGCAGGCTGAGCAAGCCAGGGCAAGCAAGCCAGTAAGGAACATCCCTCCATGGATTCTACATCAGCTCCTGCTCCCTGACCTGCTTGAGTTCCAGTCCTGACTTCCTTCAGTGATGAACAGAAAAGTGGAAGTGTTAGCCAAATAAACCCTTTCCTCCCCAACTTGCTTCTTGGTCATGATGTTTGTGCAGGAATAGAAACCCTGACTAAGACAATGTTCATTTATTCTCCTGTTGGAAACTCTGGAACAGCAATACTGGATAACTCTATGTATGAGCAAGCCTTAGGGAAATCAGAGGTAGAGCCATGTGGGAAGACAAGAAGATGGGACTTACACAATTGTAAAGAACATTATATCTTGAGGGAGTCCCTATGATTATATAAACTTCTGGTACTGTTCTTTCTTAGCAAAGGGGAAGGAATCTATTTGGCAATTCTCAGAAGTTTCCTGTGGCCCGCTTGTCTAAACAATACTCTTCACAGAATTGTAGAGATGTGTTCACCTCAATGAATAATTAACAAAGCATAGAAACAGTTTTTTTGTTTTGTTTTAGAATCACAAGATTGTTTTGAGCTAGGAATACTAAAAATTATAAATAAAAATTATAGATTCACAGTATCTACCTGATATTATGTTTTAAACTTACATAGAAATATTTTAAATATTATTAAAAAAACTAAACTGAATCATAGGAAAAGAGTCAACATACAGATTTAAGACTGGATTATTAATCTAGTTAATTGACCATTTTTATTTAAAAATGAATACATTTCCAGACATTACTTATATATTGAATATTATATCTTTGTATTCTGTATGGTAATTTCAAATAAAATAAACCTTTTAGAATTAGAAAAGCAACTGTAAAATCACTGGAAATGCAATTCCATAATATAGCATTTACCTACAATTCAAGAAATCCTAGAATAGATTCCCAGTAAATCTCCAGATCAACCAAAGAATAAATGAGTATAAGACAATAATTATAACTATTATGCATTCAATGATGAAGGCCAACATTTAAATCATTTTTCGATACATTCAAACTTTTCCTTGGACCAAACTTTCATGTAGCTTGTCTCAAAAATATGTAGCAATAAGATCTGATTTATTCTTTCTCGTAGTTTTCCTATGTAGGGGCTCTGTTGAGCATCCCAGTAGCTAAGCTAATAATATTATAACCACAAATGTCATTCACTGTATATGAGCATTTTACTGGATTTCAGGTAAGAGTATGTTATGTTTTCAGTTCAAAACTACTTTGACCTTCACAAATCCATCTAAAGAAGCAGGAAAACAAGTACCTCTGCCCCTCCTGTCATGATCATAAGAACCTCCAGTACCACCAGAAGCACCATTTAGCCACATCTTAGCAGTGGGAAGGAAGCAAGACTAGATTCTAAGAATTCCTAATCTAATCTTTTGGTTGTTAACCTGAACCTTAGACTCTCCAGTGGAACTATGTTTCTGTCTCTTTGAATATTTATTCTAAACATTTAAAAAGAAATGTTTTGTGTTTTGATTTCTAATTATAACTTCAAAGTTTAGCCAATTCCTCTCCAAAGATGAATATTATTTTCTTTGGGAAATAAAACAAAGAGGCCTTTCTCTTTAGCTATACACACAAAATCTGTCATTTAATTTGTATCAAATTTAATGAGAAATTAGCCAGTGTGTTATAAGACAATCTGTTGTTAATAAAGAATAGCAATTTTTGCTTAATGACTACTAAATAGCTTTCTTGCCAAAATGCATCATTAATACACATTATTAAGTTGGCATGAATCTGAAGCACAAACTGCATTAATCGCTTCCTTTTCATCTTCTCTGTGTTTTCCCTCTGTATCATTTCATGCAGGTAACACCCACTGAGAGCTGATTACCCACACACTAACCTCTCCAAAGCAGATGTCCACCACAGCTTGGTGGGCACAACAGCAGCACCCAGATTGCCTTCATTTCGAATATTGCAAAGATTAGTCACAGGTGATGTTAAAGCAGACATATATTTATATATTTTTAGTTTACCCTGGAAAACTTAAGTTTATAAATAAAACGATGAGGCCAGCATTTTGCCTGTTTCCTCACAAAATAAGTAGGAAGGCTAACCACAAATGCGTGTCAGACAGTGAGATGACTCTGGCCTGGAGCTTTACAGTTGTTTACAATGGGCAGAAAACTATTTCCAAGGTATGAAATGCAGAGCAAAATAAAGCTTAAATGTTAATTTCGTTTTCCTATTGTATTTCCTATTGGTGCTTTATTATAAGTCTCAGAATTTCTCCCAGAGATGCCGTGCTTCGGTAAGTGAGAACAGATGTGATACTATCATGACAGAATAAGTCCAATTGAGGAGGAGAGTAAAGTGAAGCATAGGGGCTCACACAGAGATTTGATTACAGGGGAAAGCAGGCTTTGCAGAAAGCCATGACAAAGCATAACAACTCCCCAGTTTTTGCCCTGACTCCCATTATAGTTTTCCTCTGGGTAAAAGGTTCTCTGTAGATCTTCCCAGTCATTACTTAGAATATTTCTTTACAGTGGGACAAAAAGTACAGCAATAAGATTATAATCCCTTTTGAAGAAAATAATGCGTGAAAAAAAAATCATAGAAATTCCCTTAAATTTCAGATCTGGACCAAGTGTGTAAAATTGATTGCTGGATACTGGTTAATTAATCATTAACATACAATTCTCAGAGTATATGTCTTTCTCATACACGTGTGTATGTACATGTGTTTCATAAATTATAACTTACTTCTGACTCTCCTTTGTTTTCAATGGCAGATTGCCACTAAAATTAAGTAGTAATGAACTACTTCTCGCAAAAGATTTGTTGGGTTATTTTTTAATATATACAATTAGAGTCTGGAACTGTATTTCCGTTTACATTACACTTGTAAAACAGAACCTCTCATTTTTATTTTCTGAAAATTTCTATTTACTCTATCCTTGTTTAGCATGTCTGCATTTGCTATGGATATATCATGTTTTAAGCACATAAATATTGTAACTTGTCTTAAAATGTCATCCACACTCAATATGTTTGCTCTTCATTGATAATCTTTAGCTAAATTTAGGAAGCAAACCTCTAGGTCAAAACATTAGGCACAATTGCACATATAACTAGTGACTGTATATTAAATGGCAAAGGAATGGTGAAGACAATATTATAACTTATGTTTGTGCATTTTTTATATGTAGAAATCTTGATTGTTACTTTAGAACATAGGCAAGTTTCTCTTGCTTACTGAAGAGTGTTAACACATCAGCTGGCTGAGACACTTCTATTCAACCTGGATAGAAACTGTGAGTAAACAAGGAGATGTTCCTCAGCTGCCACTCTTCTGCAGCTTTTATGGGCCTCAGCATTCAACAAGCGACAGGCAAGTCGCAACAGCAGCAAGTGACACCCTGTAGTGTTATGGCTCTTGTGAAGGCCTTATACTGTGTCTCTTACCTAGTCTAAGGAAGTGGGCAGTTGCAATCCTCGACAGCAGCAAGTATGAAACCTGCTGATCAGTCCTAGATATGTCACTACTTAGCCCTTGGCATCAACAAGTTTTAGAAACCCTTCCCTAAAACATTGACTCCCTGGAACTCTTCTACAGACCAGAGCCTACAGTCTGTATTCTCAGGCTCTTTCCAGCCTTCTGTCCTTTTCCATTCCTAGCTCTCCATCTTCTCTGTACTTCCTCAGTCCACTTAATTACTGCCCTGGGCATTGTCTTGCCCTGTTCAGATGTCTTTTGTTATGGGCTGCTGTTTGGGATGTTTTAGCTCTTCTCTTATCACTGCTGCTGTTGCTACTGCTTCTGTTGTTGGCTGACTGTCTCATGGCTATCTGTGTCCAGTTATCTATGTAGCTATCGACTCTGCTATTTCTGCATCTCAGATAGTTGATGTGCATGGCCACTTCCTTCTTCTGTCAAACAGCTGGCCACTTTATCCCTTCTGAAGATAGGTGTATTGACTATTCTTCTTAGGCTGTCATTCCACTGATATTTTTTAAGGTTGTTAACTTGGCACATAATTACATTTAAGCATGAATGAAAGAAGGGATTTCTTGGCAGTTAAAAGAATTGACTGCTCATCCAGAGGGCCTGTGCTGTACTTACAGCTCCCATATAACAGCTCCCAACTGTTTGTAACTCTAGCTTCAGGGCACCCAGGGCCTCTTCTGTTCTCTAATCTCCTGCATGCAAGTGGTGTACAGACATACATTAAGGAAAATGCACACACACACGTGCAAACACACACACACACACACACACACACACACACACACACATACACACACACACAAGAAATTTTAAGCAGGGTAAAAAATTTTCACAGGAAGCAATCCTTTTATCTTGACTCAAAGGGTAAAGCAGCACACGATACTGCCCCATGGAATATTTCCTAAGTGAGCCCAAAAGACCATATACATAGGGAAAGAAAGAACTTTGGCACAAAGCACAGCAAAGCAAAGCTTGTTTTTGTACAAATAACAATGTTCATGCAAATGGAAGTTTGTTGTTGAACCAATCACAACATTGTCATGTACTTGTTTGTACTTGACCTGTATTTTGGCATGATATATATATATATATATATATATATATATATATATATATATATATATATATATGAATTTCTAATTATTCTCAAATTGTTTGCTGTATAATTATTTTCTAACTTTTTAACTTGACTTATGTAATTAATTCAAATGTGAACAGAAATAGCAAACAAGTGATTGGATACCTCTCATCCCAGCATGTCTTCCTTGTCTGTGATTAATAATCTTAATGTAAGATGTTACTCTGTCCTTATGAACTAAATTCTTACTCAAAACTCAAATATCAATGAATAACTATCCTAGTAACTGCCATAAAGCTCACTCATCAAACCGTGCTGATACTTTTCTTTTTCTGTGATTAGTTTGATGAGCCCTGAGAGCTGGGATGACACTCAAAGTCTTCAGTTCTCTTCTCCTTGTGATACTTGCTTATATTCCCTGAGCAGTAGCCCTGGAAGGACTCAGAGGTTGAGGATGTATTGTCTTTGACTGGTGCCTAAGCTCTATGTTTTAATAAATTAACAATCACTGTGAGGAGAGGATGAAGTCCTGAGTGAATGTGTACTGTTGTGATAAGCACAGCCACATCAAGGGCTCCATTGCTTCGAAACCGTGGAATGGCAAGGCTTTACATGCATCTGGCTCAGAGTAATGACAAAGCCTTACCCTGCTCCACTTACAGATCTTACAAAAGATTCACATCTATCCGAAACAACTGTATGCAGAAATTATCAACCACAGTTTCTGTCTTCTGGATGGAACCAGAAACTGCTTTGCTATTGAGGATTCCTACTGGGGTTATCTAACCTTCTTTCTCCAGTTGTCTATAAGCACTTCCTTGTTAAACCCACCTCCTCCCTCAGTGGTATATGATGGTATATATTAAATGTGCATCTCTATCAGAGCACATAACCCACTTAACCCCAGCTCTTCTGTTAGGGTATCTGTCTTTTCCTCATTCCTTAGTTACCTGCCGCAGACCCTTTTGATTCCCTGTCTGCGTGGAACGGGTTCTCTGGAGCAAGTGGGCAGAAATTCGGCTAATAACAGACACAACACAAGGGAATGTGGATATGAATGCAATTTGTCAAATTGAGCATCAGACTTTTTATACAGAAGAAAATAGGGGAGTTAGGTAACATGTCAGCAAGGTACAATGAGATCATCAGATGCTTAATGACTCTTATACAAAACAGAGGAAATGTAAACACAAAGACTGGCAGAATCTGGGCAATAAAACAACTGAGATAAAGTCAGCTCTATCTAAGGTCAGCTATATTCTTAGTTCCAGGTGTGAGGTCGTACACTCCCAGGGCAAGGGCTTTCAAGCCCAAGTCATGGTTCTAATTAGGGAGTTCCCCTTTAGCTAACCTTCTCATGAATAATGCAATACTCTAAAACCACAGCCAAATCTACTTCCTAAACCATTGTAAATTCCTGTATATGGGAGTGACTTGGCTTTTAATCTAAGAGATATTGTGGGGGGACTTTCTACTAATAAGTAATGTAGTCTGCCACACATAACTATAATAATAATTCTAAACTTACGTTGCTAAGCTTGCCCTGAGATTTCTAACTCTATGTAGTAGATAGTAATGACTGATTTATTTCACTATCTCGCTTACAATATTAAAGACAATTCTGAATATCACTGAATAGCCAACATTCTTTCTGAATTCCAAGCCTAGGGTTGGCTCAAGGACCACCCAGGGCATTGATGAAGACCAGGAAGCAAAGCTCAATCTTGCTTAGGTTTTTGGCAAGTCATTGCTTGGTGGCACCCATAACAAAACAATCCTAAAAGGAAGCACACAGATCCATTCGCAAGGACAAAATTGGAGCATACGTGTTATGGAATGCCACAGTTCCAGGAGGATGAGTTTCTTTTGAAACTCTTTGCCTCGCACTGCTTCCAGGTTTTCAGGCCTGCCAAGTGAGTCACTACAGGAGTGGATGTAGCAGTTACCAGAGTCAGGTCAATCCCAAAGATGTGAAGGTCTCCCCAGTAAACAGAATCTTAACACAAACACAAGGAACAATGTTTGCTTGTGGAGCCATATGTACACTTGTTTATAAAGATGCTTGGCCAGAACAGACCCAGTAATAATGGATGCTTGCGGGATTGCTAAACTGAAAGGTGATATGATCTCATTCGATGAGCCTCTGACCAGGCCTGTTGGGAATCATCTTGATTCCACTCATAGCTATCACAAGACAGATCATATTTGTAGGTGTAACTATTCCCTGAGCAGGAATACTGAATTTTATAATATGGAGAATGTGGCCTGTTTGCTCTTTGCTTCTTCGTGGTTGTTGATATGTGATCACTTTCCTCAATTTCCTACTGTAAGTTGTTCCTGTCAGGGAATTTTATCACAGCAACCAAAAAAAAGAACACCTTACTGTATTTATGCTTGATCTCAAGTTTGAATTCCCTCTATTCAAATAAAAATACCTTTGATGAAGACAATATAGCAGAACATTAAAAAAAAAAAAAAAAAGTTCAGTCTTTGACCTGACTGATATGGAAAAGCAGAAGCCAGATCATATAATAAAACACATTTTTAAAATAACTAGACCATCTACACAGACAATATGAAAACCCAGGGACAGGTGACTTTAGAGATATTCTTGTATTTGAGAGGATCACAGATGATAAAGCTATGTGGGTTTTAATAAGGCAGAAGTATAACAACTTAAATGCAACACTAAATACAAACCAGAGTCATCCCGATTTTATCTGATTTGATCTCATGTAATGGTAGGAACGGAAAGACACTTTAGTCATAAACCCAGTCCTTCCACCAATCATACGTATTAAAAGGTTGCTAAACGTTTGCTTCTTGGTACCTCTAATATCAAAAACTGTTACAGTTATGAATTCTTTAAATATTATGGTGAATATGAAAACAAAGTTTCTAAAGATGATTTTGTATTTATTCTTTAAGAATCCATAACTCGGGGGAAAATATACCAATGCCTGGCAAACATGGAGGTGGAAGCTCACGGTCAGCTATTAGATGGAACACAGGGATCCCAAGGAAGAAGGAGCTAGAGAAAGTACCCAAGGAGCTGAAGGGGTCTTCAACCCTATATGTGGAAGAATAACCATGAACTAACTAGTACCCCCTGGGCTCATGTCTCTAGCTGCATATATAGAAGAGGATGGCCTAGTTGGCCATCAGTGGGAAGAGAGGCCCCTTGGTTATGCAGACTTTATATGCCCCAATACAGGGGAACGCCGGGGACAGAGGGTGGGAGCGGATGGTTGGGGGAGCAGGGCTGGGAGGGGGGAGGGTATAGGGAACTTTCTGGATAACACTTGAAATGTAAATGAAGAAAATATCTAATAAAAGTTGAAAAAAAAAGAATCCATAACTTTATTAAACATATAAATATATAAACATTTGATCATATTTGCCTCACTCACTCTTTCAAATCCTTCCAGATATGCTCCTACATGTTCCTGTCACCTTCATGTCCTCTTCGTTAAATTAACTCTCTGTGTATTTCTTTCACTTTTTTTTTTCAAGACAGGGTTTCTCTGTGTAGCCCTGGCTGTCCTAAAACTCACTTTGTAGACCAGACTGGACTTGAACTCAGAAATCCGCCTGCCTCTGCCTCCAAAGTGCTGGGATTAAAGGCGTGCTCCACCACGGCCCAGCTCTTTCTGTGTATTTCAATCATATTCGTCCCCTACCCCTAATAATTACAGTTCCATTCCTTCTTTCCCTATTCACCCAACTTCATAAACCACTAAGTCCAATATTCCACTGCCCATAGGTCCATGGAAGTACTGCCATATAGGTAACCCATGAAAGGTCATTCCCTAATCATACAGCTGTCCATTACAAGCTGTCAACTGCCAATAGTTCCTCAGCTAGAGTAGAGATAATAATTATTATAATAAAGATCATTGAATGAGACTCTAAAGGTCATCTACTCCAGGCACTTTCAAAATTTTGAGGTTTTTTTTCCAATTTTTTATTAGATATTTTCTTAATTTACATCTCAAATGCTATCCTGAAAGTTCCCTCCCCCCTCCCACTACCCTGTTCCTCTGCCCACCCACTCCCACTTCTTGGCCCTGGCGTTCCCCTGTATTGGGGCATAAAAAGATTGTAATACCAAGGGGCCTCTCCTCCCAATGATGGCCGACTAGGCCATCTTCTGCTACATATGGAGCTAGAGACATGAGTTCTGGGGGTTCTGGTTAGTTCATATTGTTGTTTTATCTATACTATATCCAGATAATTATTAAAGTCAATGGTTACAAAATTTCAAAACATTATTTGTGTTTCAATTTTGAAAATTACTGAATATTAGTACATTTCCCCAGTATGCTAAAAGCTAACTGCAGTAGTTTCTTGTTTTGTTTATTTGTTGTTCAGTCTTAGAAAACAAATCTTGGCCTTTAAAACGCCAGTCAAATATTGTAACATTGAGTTACTTCCTTAGTCCTTCCCTATTTTAAAATTAATATTCTATTGTCTATCTTAATATCTTTGAGTATTATATACCTATTCAGAAAAATAGTCCTACTTTCTGCCACTTCCTCTCAGGTTGACGGTTTGATGTTTGAGGAAAGATTGAACAAATCTCCACATTCCACCAATAGCTTCCTCAATATTAAAGCAAAGTTAATTTCTCCAAGTGTTTGGTTTTCAAAATTAAGACTCTGTCTTAAGGTCTTAAGGATTCATTCATATCATCTTCTCATTCCTTTTTTGATTGATAGTTCCTTTATTTTCTTTTATTTATCACTTTAGATTTTATTTGGTGTGTGTGTGTGTGTGTGTGTGTGTGTGTGTTTGGCATATTATATCATGTGGCATCCTCTATTATACTTCACCTGATGAAATAAGGTTTCTTACTGGACCCAAAGCTCAATGTTTTAATTAGTCTGGATCATCAGCTCTTGGAATCTACCTCACAAGAGTTGTGTTGCTGGCATATATGACCCTACCTTGTTTACTAGGTTCTGGGGGTTTGAACTTAGCTCTGCTTGCTTCCATTGTGGCACTCTTACAGACTGAACCATTTCCACAAACTATGGATGGTTTTTAATCTGATGTTTACTTATTATTATTTTTATTGTTTTATTATTATGATTATTATTGTTGTTTTATTATGATTATTAATTACAATCACCATAGTTTCCCTTTCTTGCTCTTCCCTCACGTGAGTTTGGCAGATGCTATCTGTGACTCAATCTATCAAATCTCTCTGATTTGTTACTGTGTCTGACCCTCAATTTAGATGTGACATTCAAGCATGGCTATTTCCTTCTACAAACTTATTTTACCTTTTTGGTGTATACTAACAGCTTGGCTGCATTACAGCTAGATCACAAAGACCTAGGTCTTTGAATGTGATCCCTTGCCAAAACAGCCATGTTGCTGTATTAAAATTCCTCTATACTACTGAGAAAAGTCCAAACAAACATGGCAAGTGTTTTATGACCTCAGTTTCTTTAAAAAAAAAATGAAATTGATCTTGGAATGTTGTTTGTTGCATCCTCCCAAGTACAGCAGATAGGAGTGAGTTTACTTCAGATTATTCATTACAGTTGGCTACTGCTATTTATTTATAGGCCTCTATGAAAAAGCATGTTTTCGCCACATGAAACTTGTTCTTGTTATTGTTTATAGCTTGGACTCAAGAGAACATAACTCATGTGACCTTTCTTAACCCTCATAGGATAAATTGTCTGATGCTCTGAATAAAGTTGGCTATTGCATGAGACTTCAGACTGTCTCATTTTTAGACTCCATTCTTTCATTTTCCACCACCTTTAAAGCAGTAAACATTCTGTACTGCTAGAATCTACCAGTTCTATAAGGAACAGTTAATTTTGTAAACACAATTTCAGAAACCAAAAAGAGTTTAATAATGAGGATTATTTTGTATGTAATATATTCACTTAAATTCACAGAAAAGTAAGGTTAAGTATTTCAAAATCAGATAATAGTCAAACATAAGTTTTAAAGAATTATTATATTTTCATCTGCAATAACAAAAAGAAAAAATTTTATGTGAATAATGTTTGATTCTCTGTAAAGAAGACCAGGTGGTGAAATGACAAGAGAATATGATAAAGTGATCTCTAGATTTATGACTTGAAAGTAAGATTCTGAAACCACAGATTAGGTTTATAATATCAGAAATTATTATGCAAATACCAAGAGAGAAAATCAATTGTCAGTCCCACCCAATTATAAAATCTCTGAACCACAACAATTACTGACTTTCCAGTGATACAGAAATGTATCTATGATGCTGAGATCTTTAGGACATCTTTTAAGGCTGTACGAAAGAACTCTGAAAACATGAGTTCAAAAAACAAATATGAACAGGATGTTGCAACTATAAAAAGTATAAGGATGAAATATGAATTATATGAGAGGCTTCGCAGACCTAAAAGAACAGAGACAGATGCACTAATGAGCCACTTTATCTGAAAGATATTCAAGAAGTAGATAAGGAAATTTAGGGAGTGGTAGTCAAGGGCAAGAGCCCAGCCTGCTAAACTTACTGATGTGCTTACAAAGTCAGGCAGATCTCTGAGATCATATATTTTTGATTTTGTTTTTGTTTTTATTTTTGTTTTTGTTTTTGTTTGTTTTTTAAAGGTACTTGCTGTCTATTTCTAAGACTATCCAGTGGAAAAAAGACAGCCTTTTCAACAAATGGTGCTGGCACAACTGGCAGCTATCATGTAGAAGACTGGGAATTGATCCATTCTTATCTCCTTGTACTAAGGTCAAGTCTAAGTGCTTGAAGGACCTCCACATAAAACCAGAGACATTGAAACTTATAGAGGAGAAAGTGGGGAAATGCCTCGATGATATGGGCACTGGGGAAAAATTCCTGAACAAAACAGCAAAGGCTTGTGCTGTAAGATCAAGAATTGAC
>LR749501.1:0-43675 GCA_902729485.2 Mus minutoides
CCCCCCCTCACTGCTCCCCTACCTACCCACTCCCAATTCTTGGCCCTGGCGTGCCCCTGTATTGGGGCATATAAAGTTTGCTAGACCAAGGGGCATCTCTTCCAAATGATGGCCGACTTGGCCATCTTCTGCTACGTATGCTGCTAGAGACTCGAGCTCTGGGGGTACTGGTTAGTTTATATTGTTATTCCTCTTATAGGGTTGCAGACCCCTTCAGCTCCTTGGGCACTTTCTCTAGCTTCTCCATTGGGGGCCCTGTGTTCCATCCTATAGATTACTGTGAGCATCCACTTCTGTATTTGCCAGGCACTGGCATAGCCTCATACTAGAAAGCTATATCAGGGTCCCTTCAGCAAACTCTTGCTGGCATATGCAATGGTGTCTGGGTTTGGTGACTGATTATGGGATGGATCCCTGTGTGTGGTAGTCTCTAGATAGTCCATCCTTTCGTCTAAGCTCCAAACTTTATCTCTGTAACTCCTTTCATGGGTATTTTGTTCCCTATTCTAAGGAGGAATGAAGTATCCACACGCTGGTCTTCCTTCTTGATTTTCTTGTGTTTTGCAAATTGTATCTTGGGTATTCTAAGTTTCTGTGCTAATATCCACTTATCAGTGAGTGCATATCTAGTGACTTCTTTTGTGATTGGGTTACCT
The DNA here is from genome assembly GCA_902729485.2 of Mus minutoides. NCBI lineage: Eukaryota > Metazoa > Chordata > Mammalia > Rodentia > Muridae > Mus > Mus minutoides. Next base: position 657 of record LR749501.1, read on the forward strand.
CACTAAGGATGATATCCTCCAGATACATCCATTTGCCCAAGAATTTCATAACTTCATTGTTTTTAATAGCAGAGTAGTACTCCATTGTGTAAATTGTAAATGTACCACATTTTCTTTTTTTTTTTTTTTTTTTTTTTTTTTTAGAATGACCCCAGCCAGTACTGAAAATCAAGTGGGTTTATTTTTTTTTTCAAGTCTGCATTTATGCTATTTTAAGTACATGCAAATAATATGGTCAGTCCTAAGAAATAACCAAAAAAGTTAAGGAACTAACAAAGCATAGATAAGATAGTTAAAAAACAAACAAATCATAGACAGAAGGTCCGATGATTACTGTATTCAGGGTCTTAACAAGACACTCCAAGATACAGAAAACACATTCAACAGCTCTATTTACCTTGAGGCTACTTCTTAGTCCTAGCCCAAAGTCAAATTCCTGCCTGAGCTTACTTCTGTGCCTTAGCCCAATGACAAATTCATAGAAGATGGCCCAAAAGCTCTCAATATCGCCCTCTTTTTTATTTCATAAATAAGACTGTATCTGTCTTATATTTTCCTGATATGAATGCCTTCCTTACCCATCATGGAATTTGTATTATCAAAAGCAATGCATTTCTATCACAGGTTGGTAAGGTTCTGTGCAGAATCTTACCCATCATTGATTGCCAGCCTGTTAAATGAATAACTTTGTTTGGAAACTCATTTTAGGTTCAAGCCATGTGTTTTGGGTGCCAACATATTGATGTTATTAAAGGCAAGTTTTACCATAATGGGCAAAAATAAAAAAATTTCCAGGACAAAAAGGCTAGCATAATCAAGCTATATATGCCATTCTTGAAGCTTGACCAAGATGGAAATATTGACCTCAAGCCATAAATAATCTTATCAGCAGTATCTGTAGCATCATAGCTCAGCTGAGCAGCATTCTTTAAATTCATAATCTCAGCATGCAAAGACATGTGTTGAAAATAGGCCAAATACCCTGCAAGTGTCTTTGAACCTTTTCCCAATTATAGTGACTATCATTGTAAATTTTAGAAGTGACACAAATCCATTGATATATAGCATGACATTCAAGATGACTTCTTACTCCTAAACTCTGCACCTCCTCTCCAATAATTTGAGTAGCATCATAGAGAACATCAATCTGTTGATGATCCTTGTTCCAAACGCCACTCTAAATCCTCTTGAATACTTACAGCATTGGTAACATTTTTGCTAAATTATTAACAAAATTAGCTGTCTTATCTTCTTGGGCCAAAGCAATTGCAGAAGTAGTGGTGCTAGCTATTAATATAATTAAAGCTGATGTAACTGCAATAATCGAGTTGACTACCCTCTTGGTTCTGCTTAAAGCATGACTGACTTCTTCCAGTATTTACGAGCTTTGTCAGAATACCAAGGTCCTATAATTCTCACAGGCAAAAAAACAAAAGCAGGTTGACAGACCATCAAAACAGACATGCCAGGTTTCAATACACTAACACAATTAGAATGTATGTATCACATTATCTGTATCCATTTCTCTGTTGAGGGGCATCTGGTTTCTTTCCAGCTTCTGGCTATTATAAATACGGCTGCTATGAACGTAGTGGAGCATGCGTCCTTATTACAAGTTGGAATATCTTCTGGGTATATGCCCAGGAGAGGTATTGCTGGATCCTCCAGTAGTACTATGTCCAATTTTCTGAGGAACCACCAGACTGACTTCCAGAGTGGTTATACAAGATTGCAATCCCATCAGAAATGAAGGAGTGTTCCTCTTTCTCCACACCCTTGCCAGCATCTGCTGTCACCTGAGTTTTTTATCTTAGCCATTCTGACTGGTGTGAGGTGGAATCTCAGTTCTTAACCTAGAGGCTCCATAACAACTTGGCAAAACTCAAAGGTTGAGAATAAAAAAGATTGAGATTCAAGTTCACCTCTGACAATCATGAATGTTGCATGACAAAGAATGTTGCCTTGCCTTTTGGACACCCATTATCTCTGTAAAATGAGAGTTTTGTTATAAATGATCTCGAAGATATTTCTCAGATCTGAAATGCTGTACCACAAAGAAAAATGTTATTTCAGGCATGAATGTTATGAAAGCAATTTTGTTTAACAAAAATAAGTAATCTTCCAGGGAAATTTCCCTGATTTCAAAGTAAGGTGAAGTAAAGAAACAGTACCCTAGAGGTTTCTGGAACCTTACTTTATTTATGTTTATTATCTGTACTTTATTCTAGTAAGCCTTAAAGTAACACATTTTTATTTGTGTGATGTTTTAAGTATATACACAAATTTACATAGGCAAGTGAACTCATCTATGAACCTCATTAAGAAGGTACCTGGCCTGGGAAACCTTCTGGGTCTGTTCTCTCATTGTTAGTGACTGATGTCAATATAGTAGTAATTTGGCCAGAGCTATGGTAGCCTTCTGATAAGGACACTTCCCAGCACAAGACACAAATGTATTAGTAAAAATGCTCCCTCTCATTTAAAAGACCTAATCCGAACTAAGTAGCTGCCATGGCCTAACAGACACAGGGTTGACTCACAACAGAATAAACAGAAGCAGACTCACAGGAGCAAGAAGAGTACACAGCAACATACCTTGGAAGTTTTACTGGCTTATATGGCAAACAGGAAACCCACCCATGTTTTTATTCAAAAAGCCATGTGGGCTCCCACCTCATTCATGTTTTTGCCTCTTTTCTACCGAGGCATCATTCAGATCTAGGTCAGTGATCATCCCTACAAATAAGACTTCACCAGACACTAATCTTGACCCACTCCTTCACACACATACACCTGTATACACACACACACACACACAGAGAGAGAGAGAGAGAGAGAGTATCTCTACCATACCCTAATGTGATATCTTGCTAGCATATCTGTTTAAAGTGCTCACCTTCTAGAGATAGCACAAGTTGTCTGGGAGAGGGGGCTTCTATCTATCCTGATTGCTGCCACATTCCCAGTACTTGAATTAGTCCCTAGGTGGGTGGAATCACTTAATATCTATTGAAAGGCTGGATGAATGATCAGTCTGGAAAGGCTTATAGCTTAATAGAAATGAGTTTCAGGAGACATTGGGTAGCATAATAAAGGGATATCAAATGGGCCTGTTTCCTTTTCCCTTGAATCAGCACTAGGGTCTAAGTCTGAGAACAAAGAGGCTCTGTCTGTCCCCATAATGGATATAATCCCCAACAATTGGAAGCAGACATTCTCTCAGGGATGTCAAAGGAATAGATCCTGCCACAAGAACCAACACTGTACCAAGAGTAGGAAGAGAAAGACAAGGGGCCTTTCTGAGTATTGGGGGCCGTGCTGTATGAATGCTGTGCTCACTGCCATGGAACACTCTCTTCTTTGGGGACAAGAAGATGCTATTGAAGAGAAAACAAATGGAGGAGACTAGTATCTAATTTTCCAGCAGAAAGTCCCCTTGGATAGCAGCCCTGCCTTTGGTCTTGTGTTCTCTTAGCCCAGAGAAAGGGATATAGAAGAAAGACGGCAAAACTAAACAGAACTGGCTTCCACTATACGGGGTGCCAAGGTTGGAGAGGTTCCTGCATGAATCAGAAGCAGGAAAGTGCCCTTTGGAGAGCCCTCTGCCAGCAGCTAGGGCTCTAAAGTCTGTAAGAAGGTGTGTGTGTTCATCTGTGAGTATGAAAGACTAGTGACCAGTGTGAGCTGTGTGGAGTGGGGCAGGGTAAGCACATGCCTGACCTCACTCTTCAGTCATTTATTCCATTGTGCTCCTGACAGAACAATTTATAAAGAAAAGAAAGAAATCTGTTTCTATCTTTGGGAGTCCATGACCAAGGGGCTCCATGTAGTGAGGCCTTTCTTGCTGCCTATAACGTTATATGATAAGAGAGTGGTAGTCTCTCTTCATTGCCTGATACTGACACCAGTGCTCTCATAGAGGCCCCAACCTCATGACCACATCTCAGTCACCTCCCATGTCACCATCAGCAAATACAGTCAATATACTAATCTGTGGCTTAAGTTTCAAGCATGAACTTTGGGATACAGATTCAAACTGCAGTATCTGGGGATGGATGGGCTCTACATTAATAAATAAAACATTAAGTCAGCTTCCATGAGCCATGTTTTGACACCTGTAATAAAATGGTGCTAAGAACTAATCTGTGTTCACATAAGAACTAAAGACATGGGCTGGAGAGATGGCTCAGCAGTTAAGAACACTGAATGCTTTTCCAGAGGTCCTGAGTTCAATTCCCAGCAACCACATGGTGGCTGACAACCATCTGTAAATGGGATCTGATGCCCTCTTCTGATGTGTCTGAAAATAGTGACAGTGTACTAAAAAAACAAAAAAACAAAAAACTGAAGACATTCAGTCAGAGAAAATGTTGTACCCAATCCTTCCTCTCTGGACTAAACCCATAGAAAGGGCAGACCCAATAGGGGAAGAGATGTTCCAAAGCCTGTGACAGTCCTCATAAACTATCCCAGAGTCACACTCATGTATATAAGAGGAGGAGATGAGATTAAGTTAGATTTCAGGTTGAAAGGGTGGGGTAGTTAGCCTTGGTCCTTCTACCAGAGCTGCTAAGTGATAAGATTTTAGGCGTATCCCATCCTACCTAACTCGGTGTGTTTTGAGGCTTAAGTCATCGTGCACTGAAGGTAAGCAGAATTTATAAGGTCGGGTTCACATGTTATTAAGAAGCAAGGAAAAGTCATGTGACAAGGTCAAAGGCAGTGCTAGAAATGTAAATATACCCATTTAGCACTAAGTGGAACTAAAAGCCAGTTGGTAGACTTTCAGTAAATTTAGTGAGGTTCATGGGCATGTGTGGGGTCCCCAGCTGCTGCTAGTTTTGTCAGTAGTACATTGACAGCAATTTATAAAAATCCAAAACTCAAAGCTTTTTACCTACTGCTATTACTACCAGTCTACTCTTTGCCCCTGATGAGTTCAGAAAAGGAAAACTAAAACATGGTTTTTAGAAAATCGTTTCTATCTTCAATGAATGTTTTAGACCTTTGAGCGAATCACTTTTAAAACATTAACAATACCTTTTTACTACAATAGAATACCACTCCTTCTTCTATTTCCTTAACTAAAGACCATCAGAAAGTCTACCGCCCTTCTTCCAACAGCAGGCATATGTCCTGGCCCCAGAAAGGCATCTCCAGTGGCTGCCAAAACCAATTCCAGGGAAGTCTGGCTAAAATTCATGGTGAGAACAACTCCCGTCAGTCATGGGCAGGGAATGTGGCTCAGTGAGAGAGGCCTTGCCTAACAATACCACACCCTGGGTTTGAGCCCAACACTTGTAAAAGAAAGAAAACAACAACCCAGTCAGAAGAAATACATCTGAGTTGTTCATAAGAAGAAAGTGCTTGGAAAGACATGAATGCTGAGCAAGTTAAGAACAGAATTTTGGGTTTCTAATCATCTGCTCTGATACATTTCTTTTGAAAGCTATTTTATGTACATGGGTGTTTTATTTGCATGTGTGTCTATAAGTGTACCTGCTGCTCAAGGAGACCAGAAGAGTACACAGATACCCTGGGACTGGAATTACAGACACTTGTGAGCCACTATGTCAGCCATGTAGATGCTGGGAATCAAACCTAGGTCCTCAGGAGGTGCAGAAGGTGCTTTTAATCATTGAGCCATCTTTGCCCAAATACATTTCTTGAATAGCTAACAAGAACAGAAACAAACAGAGGATTTCATTTATTTTCCATTTTTGTGTTTTTATCTACCTAAGAATAGTCTTGCGTGGACTTCTTGAGTCATTATTTTTGGTCTTGCAAGTTTCTTAGATCATTCTGATGAAGAGTGCTGAAGAACAGAAAAATCCCATTTATAAATATTAGACAGGTGTGTGTGTGAAAGTGTGTGTGTGTTGTGTGATTTTCAAATTAACAAAATATAAAGCACAACAGTGCCCTATATGTATGTTTTCAGAATTTGGGGAAATTCAAACATTTGGCCATAGTGTTGCCTTGCTAGGTTTTCGCTGGCAGGACAAACTGGGTACTATTTACTGCCTGTCTACTCACTGACATAGCTCTTTAACCTGTGCAAATCTAGGCTGAGCTAGAAAGGCCTTTGTGCCTCCTGACCATGAAAGACTAGTTATCACATAGGGACTGAACCTGGGCCATATCAATTCTTCCTAATGTGACAGTCACATTCTGAAGAGCTCACCGGGTTCTGCACTCGCCAGCACACGTGCCACTAATCATCTGCTCAGCTCTTGCCTTGCTGACCTGACTTCCTGCTTCAGCCAACGATACAGTCTAGTCACTGCTTAGGCCATGTACAGGACTTAAATTTCATTTTAAGGTGGGTGACAATTCCTACCTAGGGGTAGTGGGTGGAGAGTCATGCGTTCCGAAAGATTCTGAGTGGCAGTGAAGTCAGGACTTTGGGGAAGGCAAAGGCAATGGATCAACAAAGCCCTGAAAGCCATAGTAGCTTTAGGTTGACACAACAGTTGCCCACCCTCTTGCATGCATGTTAGATTTTCTGCTCTGGAAAACTCCTCGAAGCCTGATATAGCTGTCTCCTGAGAGGCTGTGATAGTGCCTGACAAATACAGATGTGGATGTTCTCAGCCAACCATTGGACTGAGCACAAGGTCCCCAATGGAGAAACTAGAGAAAGGACCCAAGGAGCTGAAGGATCTTGCAGCCCCATAGGAGGAACAACAATATGAACCAACCAGTACCCTCAGAGCTCCCAAGGACTAAACCACCAACCAAAAAGTACACATGGAGGGACCCATGACTCCAGCTGCATATGCAGCAGAGGATGGCCTTGGGAAGAGAGGCCCTTGGTCCTGAGAAGGCTTGATGCCCAGTTTAGGGGAATGCCAGGACAAGGAAGCAAGAGTGGGTGGGTTGGTGAGCAAGGGGCAGGGGAATGTGTTAGGAGTTTTCAGAGGGGAAACCAGGAAAGGGAAAAATATTTGAAATGTAAATTTTTAAAAATCTAATGAAGAAAGAAAGAAAGAAAGAAAGAAAGAAAGAAAGAAAGAAAGAAAGAAAGAAAGGAAGGAAGGAAGGAAGGAAGGAAGAAAGAAAGAAAGAAAGAAAGAAAGAAAGAAAGAAAGAAAGAAAGAAAGAAAGAAAGAGAGAGAAAGCTAGCTCCTCGGGCTCAGATTGCTGCTGTATCTGAACCCAGGTTTGACTACAGTTATATAGCACAGACAGCTGAAATTATTAGTCTTGAATTACTATTCATGATGATGATAAAAGTCAAGGCCATCGACTTAGGACTTTCTAGATGCAAGGTGACATAAAGATACAGAGAAATTCTTACAGAAGAGACTGCCCTGTTTCCTCCACTCACAGAAGTCAGACTCAGCTGTCAGAAGCCACTGACTGACATTATCAATGTTCACTCATGATAACCTCATGGGTGCCTGCTGACACTATCAGCGTTACGAGTGTTCACTGTGGGGGTTGTGGTTGACACCATCACTGTTCACACGTGTTAACCTTGGGGGTGCTGGGTGTTGCACAGCACTACTGTTGCTGAAGAAATACTTTCCTTTCCTTTAGGAAAAGTAGGAGCCCCATAGTGTGAAGAGGCCAGTTTTCATCTGGGTCATCAGAACCTCAGAAGGTGTGGTACAGTCCCTCTGAGATGCCAAGCCCACAGGCCAGGTGCTGGAACAAGGATGAATAATTCTGGCTACCAGCTTAGACTGGGCTCCAATCAGATGACTGCTCTGGTAAAATGAGCTAACTCCTCTCGGGAGAGAGCCAGCCATGTCTTCAAGAGCCTTTAACATAATGATTCCTATGGTCTTACATATTTATTTCCATTTATATTTAATCTTAACATTAACAAGTGTGTTAAAACTCAGAGGTAGGCCCCGGTAAATATGTCATCACTGATGCTCATAATTACTGGTCCACAGGTTTCCAAGATCATAATAGTTTGGCCTATGTTTGCCCTTTCTGACTAAACTTGTACTACTGTCCTCTCATTCCTGAAGGCTAGTTGCAATAGCTTCCTTGGGAGCTCTGCATATTTCTTAGACCCATCTGTCTCCAAGGCATGTGTATATTGTTCTTCCTTCTACCTGGCACTTACTGCTTCTGGCAGTTGTACCTTTCAACTGAGGTACCCAGAGCATCCTCAGTTTTACCTCCAACTTCCTTGTGTTAGATTGCTTCTCATTGCTGTAATGGATACCTGGAATATATCAACATCAAAAAGCAAAGTTTTGTGGCCATTCAAGTTACATGGGTTCCTTGATCAATTGGCTCAGTCTCTTTGGGCCTATGATGGCACAGGCTGGTGGAAGCATATAGCTAAGGAAGCTGTTTACTTCAAGGAAGGAAAGAGAGAGAGCAGGGAACCACAGAGCCCCACACTCCCCTTTGATGGCAAACACAAGTGATTTAAAATGCTTCCTCCTAATAGCTTCGAGTTTAGGATTGAGAAGTTCAACACAGGGCAGCTGGGGACTACTCCAGATCTAAACTGTACCTATCTCCAATCCCACCCCTCCCTACTTTTGAAGCAATACTGCCTTCATTCCTTAGCCTTTATCCAGCGTCATCATTCTCTAATGACTTGAAAATTCTTTTGTTTACTGTTTTCAATGCCACAAGAAAGCTGCCATGATAATTGGCTCTGTTCAAAATATCTAGGTGTTCATTAGTAGTAATGAAAAACAAATCGCTGGCTTAGGGAGCTTTCTGTAACTATAACAAAAAACAACAAACAAGTAAACAAAAACTCTATGGCTGGGTAACTTGTAAGAAAAAGGGATATATATAGCTGATACTTCTGGAATCTGGGAAGTCCACAACCCTGGTGCCAGCATCTGGGAATGGGCTTCCACTGTATCATAAAACAAGGGGGTCCATCAAAGAATGAGGCAGAGCAGGTGTGATGGTAGCTCAAGCCGTACTTCCTGTAAAGCAAATAATACCATCTTAGGGCATCGTCTTCATGATTGCATCTAGTCCTAATTAGTCCTTAAATTTCTTATGCATCAACTTTGAGCAAGGAATACAGTGAAACCCAAGTAATCATGATCAATGAATAGATTTTAAATTTGGAAAAGCTAGCCCGATTCCATTAATGTATTTGCCAGATAACATTCTTTGACCTGTTCTTATCCCACTGTCTTTATGGCCAGGAATCATAACAGGTTTGTGAGACTCTGCCAAAGGGAAAATTTCCAAGATGTAGAGTGGTCCTGGTCCAGTCTTGGTTATTGTCTTGTTTCCATGGCATCCTGGCTGCTTCTAAATCTGAGTAGTTTGTAAGAAATTAAGTACCATAAAGTGCCATTTAGCTGGGAATACAGTTCAGTGAATAAAGTGCCTCTTTTATAAGCAGGAGGACCTGAATTCAGATCTCTGGAATCCATGTCTAAAAGTTGTGTACAGTAACATACTTCTATAACCTCAGAGCTAGAGTGCAGAGGCAGGAGGATTTTATGATGAGAGGGTGCAGAGGCAGGGGGACCCTAGGATGAGAGGGTTTCAGGTGTGTCGGTCTATCCAAATTGGTGACCTTGAGTTTAATTGAGAGCCCCAGCCTCATAAAGAATGTGGGAAGTGGTGTGGAAGATACTGATACTGACTTTTAGTACCCACGTGTGTCCCCACAGGCATGGAGTACCTGCACATGGAAATGTATACACAAAAACACAATCATAAAACAGGTCTAAGAAAGGAAAAAAAAGAAATTTGTTTGGTTTTTTAGTATAGAATAGAAGGGCATGGCATGGGGAGGGAAGATGAGGGAGTAGGAGAGAGAGACAGACACAGAGAGAGACAGAGAGAGGGGGAGAGAGAGAGAGGCAGAGAGAGACAGAGAGAGGGGGAGAGGGAGAGAGAGACAGAGAGAGACAGAGAGAGAGACAGAGAGACAGAGAGAGACAGAAAGAGAAGAGAGGCAGAAAGAGAGACAGAGAGAGAGGGAGAGAGACAGAGAGAGAGACAGAGAGGGAGAGAGAGAAAGACAGAGACAGAGAGAGACAGAGAGAGAGAGGCAGAGGCTGGCCATGAGACCATGGAGAGAGGGGGAAGGCAAATAGGAAAAGAGGAGGAAGAGGATAAGAAAGCAAGCACTAGAGTGAAGAAATGGTTAGATTTCTCTTTTCTCTAAATTACTCCTTTTGAAGATACTTTATTAATACTCAAAAAGCTGTAAGAAATTATTTTTATAAGATAGACTATAAATAAGAACAGTATTTGATTTTTATTTGTTTGTTTGTTTGTTTGGGGGTTATTGTTGGATTTTTCAAGACAGAGTTTCTCTGTGTAACCCTGGCTGCCCTGGAACTCACTCTGTAGACCAGGCTGGCCTCAAACTCAGAAATCTGCCTTCCTCTGCCTCTGCCTCTGGTGTTGAAGTGATGGGACTAAAGGTGTGTGCCACTAAAGATCTGGCTATTAAGAGCAACATTTGGATACAATGTGTGTGTGCTTCTCTCCTTCTACTCACCATGGAAATGGAGATTTTTATTCTAACAAACTGTGATTGTTTGAGTACGCTTGTTTACATGCTTTATGAAAAAAAAAAACTAGATTAAATTAAGAAGTACAATCTTAGGCAAATGGATGGACCTAGAAAATATCATCCTGAGTGAGGTAACCCAATCACAAAAGAACACATAAGGTATGCACTCACTGATAAGTGGATATTAGCCCAAAAGCTCTGAATACCCAAGATACAATTCACAGACCACATGAAGCTCAAGAAGAAGGAAGACCAAAGTGTGGGTGCTTTGGTCCTTCTTAGAAGGGGGAACAAAATACTCAAGGGAGCAAATATGGAGACAAAGTGTAAAGCAGAGACTGAAGGAAAGGCCATCCAGAGACTGCCTCAACTGGGGATTCATCCCAGATACAGTCACCAAACTCCAACACTATTGTGGATGCTAAGAAATGCTTGCTGAAAGGAGGCTGATATAGCTGTCTCCTGAGAGGCCCAGCCAGAGCCTGACAAATACAGAGTCAGATGCTCACAGCCCACCATTGCACTGAGTGCAGGGTCCCCAATGGAGGAGTTAGAGAAAGGACTGAAGGAGCTGAACGGGTTTGCAACCCCATAGGAAGAACAACAATATCAACCAACCAGACCTCCCTACCCCCTAGAATTCCCAGGGACTAAGCCACCAACCAAGGAGTACACATACATGGCTCCAGCTGCATATGTAGCAGAGGATGGCCTTGTCGGGATTCAATGGGAGGAGAGGTCCTTGCCCCTATGTAGGCTCAATAGATGCCCCAGTGTAGAGGAATTGAGGGCAGGGAGATGGGAGAGGGTGGGTGGGTGGGTGAGTGGGTGGAGGAACACCCTCATAGAAGCAAGGGGAGGGGAGATGGGATAGAGGGTTTCTGAGAAGGGGAGAAACTGGGTAAGGGGATAACACAAGAAATGTAATTTTCTGTACTGGCTTGAGAGAATCCTAAGCACAGCCATTCCAGAAACTCTTATCTTATACTTAATATTTTACACACAGCCTAATAGCAAGCACAGAGGTTAAAGCAATAAGCAGACTGATTTTTGAAAGAAAGAGATGGAGGTACAATTCCCAGGGGAAACCAGCCTTTTTGTTTAGTGAATGAATCTTTTTCAGGTACCTTCCTAACTGTCTCCGAGTGCATTGTGCAGAATTTGCCTCGTTTTGTGAGTCCATTATTTTGTTGTCTGTCAACTACTGAGTCGGTGCCGTTTTCCTGGAGTCTACTACTGCGGGGTACTGCTCCCAAGTGAAGCACTATGGCCATGTTGCTCCTCCATCAGTCTAGAGATGAACACTTACTAAATAAGTCTAAGCCCCATGCTGCTGAGAGGACAACGGCAGAGGTGAGTGGGTAGTGTGGTCAAAAGACCTTTTCTTGCTTCTTGAGACACACTACCGCCACATGGTCAGCGAGGCTTAGAGGTGGTTGCTTTGCCTCTGGAGGGCTGGGGTTCCAGATTCAGGACTGTTAATATCTGAACCACCTCTCCCACTAGTGTTTGACATCATCAGTCCCTCTCTCTAGCAGATGAGAGTTTTACAAATCTAAGCAGATGCCCTGTAAACCTGAGAAAAACTTTCTGTGCATTGGAAATGAGAAATCGGCATAACAGGATACTTTGTAGCCATAAGATGCCCTCCAAACTTCGCTTCTGAGTAAAGACTTCTGGTGTTCCCAGGATCCTGTGAGATCTCCTGGGAGAGACCCAGGTGGGCAGTATTCTGCCCCATACTACCTACTGGAAAGAAAAATTGGATTGTAGCTTTCTAAACATTGGTTTTTCTCTGAATGGCATCCGCACAATTGAATCTTACCAACTTATTCAGGAGAGTTAAAAGCTTAGACGGGCTTAGACTGGCTGGATTGGTCTGCCAGCAAACAGACCAATCAGTCACCTGAACACTCAGAGATGCCAAATCGTTATTATCCAAAGTTCCATCATCCTTCTTATCACCATCATCCCCTTCACCTCAATTCACAAAGTCAATTTTTAACACCAAAATACTTATCTCTAACAAGAAAAGATGCAGGAAATATTTTCATCAAAATTATATGACAAACACATAGGGTGCTAGGAAAACCAATACTCTACTTTCTCCCAGGACTTCATGAGTTGCTTTAAGTGATTGTTGCTGTTGTTGTTGTTGTTATTGTTGTTGTAAAAGAGGTGCTCAACATATAGAAAAAGAAAACATAATTTAAAAATCACTGAAAACATTTAAAATAAAATATCATTTTCCTTTAATAATGCTGAAAATCAACATCATAAGTAAAATAACAGCACAGAGCTAAGCACTGTGAATGCTCCCTACAAAGCTGGGAACAGTGGGATGGATCCCAGGCATTATCTCAGGGTCAACCAAGTCACTGCCTAGACCTGATCTTTTTTATTTTATTTCTGTGTTTGTTTGTTTGTTTGTTTGTTTGTTTTTGATGAGACAGGGATAATTTTTTTCCTCATTCCAGTCAACCCTGCTCGCTCTGGTCTGCCCCGCTCGCTCTGGTCTGCCCCGCTCGCTCAGGTGGCCCGCTCGCTCCGGTCAGTCCCACTTGCTCAGTCCCTGCTCTCTCCGGTCCAAGGATTCATTTATTATTATTCATAAGTACACTGTAGCTGACTTCAGACGCTCCAGAGGAGGACTGTCAGATCTCATTACGGGTGGTTGTAAGCCACAATGTGGTTGCTGGCATTTGAACTCATCACCTTCGGAAGAGCAGTCGGGTGCTCTTACCCGCTGAGCCAGCTCACAAGCCCCAGCGATAATTTATCATTCCCATCTTACCAAGAAGTAAATTGAGGCCCAGAGAGATAGAAAAATCTTTGCTGGAAGAGCCAAACATCGAACCCTCCAGCTCCTGACTACTGTACCGAGTATGTAGTTCACAAAGGCTGTACAGAAAAGAACTGAATAAATTCACATCCTGGGGAGGTGCTAATCTGTTTTGAGATGGTGTCTCACTCCCTAATCCAGGCTCACTTGACTTATGATCGTTCTATCTTGGTCCCCTGGATGCTGGGATTGCAGGTCTACACCACCACGCTTGTCAAGACCCTTAAGTTTCAATTAAGCGGCAACCCTGTGACTAGGATCTTATGGTTCCTTATGTCTTACCCTAAAATGGTGAAAGAGGAGAAAACTCTTTAAAAAGAATGCTGATAAGTCATTGATTGGACCTAGATGAACTATCATCTACTATTGCCATGTTCTTTTACTTCTAGATTCATAAAGACAGAGTTGTGTGTGGCATCATAGACCTGAACATTTCGATGCAGGGCCTGGCCTCTGTGCTTATGAGTAGATGCCCTTGGAAGTCTAGTTGGCCTCTACTTTATATCTTATAGAATTGAGGGCATAGCTTCCATACCCTCACTGAGCCATTATGCAGATTAAACAACTTACTAGTGTCCAGTGATTAAAATATGATTAGCACCTAGTAGCTGCTACAGACATGTTGGCTAGTACTAGTATCTACATGGAAATACAACATGTTGGCTAGTACTAGTATCTACATGGAAATACACCTTAGTTAAGGCCTGAGGCCCATGCTGTTCATGACTCTACCCGTTCCAGACTCTGTGATTCCATGAAAATAGACAGTTCATCTTCTAGGTGTCTGGGATCATCTGTGGTTGGATTGTGCATGTTTCTCAAAAGTTCACATGTTAAAGGCTACATCCCAGCATGCTACCATTGGGAGGCAATAGAGACTTTAAGCAGTGGGGGGCAGGGAGGTCTTCAGGCAACTGGAAATGTGTCCATGAAAGGGATTGTAGGACCCTGTCTTTTCTTCCTCTGATTTTTACTTACTGGCCTCTGGGAAGTGGCCTTTGTTCTGCTACATGCTCCTACTGTGACCTTCTGTCCCTGAGGTGATGGGCCAAGCAGTGACAGATTGAATGCTCCAGCCATGAGCCATACCATCCTTTCCCTTATAAACTGATTGTCTCCTCTATCTATTATATAGCAACAGGAAGCTAACCAACACAGCCTATTTTATTTGCTTCCGTTTTCTAAATTTGATATCATATCCTTTTAATAATACCATCAGCATCCTGACTCCTTCTTAAATAAACTGTGGCTCTGTTCTTTGATCTGTACCCAAAACGGTGCTCTTCAATAAAGTAACAGTGTGATCCTAAGAGGCTTTACACTCAAAGGTTACCAAAGCAACTTAAGACTCCCAAGTAATTGGTTTAGACCACCACCTGGAAGATGGTTTGACTGGATCACATTGAAATCTTTCATGGGTAGGGAAAGCAGACAACAAATTATAAAAACTAGAGTTTTCTCTGGATAATGTTAGAATTTTAAAAGATCAGAATACTGGCTGTTGTATAGAGAACAATAAATTAATGTTGATTCATTAATGTCAGTCTCAGTCTTAGTTGAATGACCTGATTGCCTGCTTCCTTGTATTCTTTGCTAGAGACTGCAGAGAAGGAAATCACATTGACCTGGTACCCAGGCCTCACTCATGCTAGGCAAGTATTCTAAGGCTAAGTCATATACCCAGCCTATGCTGTCTTCTAGATATCCAAATTCTGTGTCCTAGTTTGTTTTCCATTTATTTGATAAAACTATAACCAAAATAATATTGGCAGGCGATGAAATGTTTTAATTCATCTTATATTTCCGAGTGAGAATCCATCATCTAGTGAGCTTGGGGCAGGATCTCAAGGGGAACCTAGAGGTAGAAACTGATTTGAAGTTCATGGAGGAATTCTGAGGACTAGCTTGCTTCCTCTGGCTTACTTATACAGCCCAGACCAAGTTTACCTACTGGGGAATGGTGTCTCCCACATTAGTTAGCAACAACTATATATATATATATATATATATATATATATATATATATATATATATACACACACACACACACATGAAATCAGTTCCTTAATTGAGATTCCCTCTTTCCAGGTGTGTTTAGATTTGTCTTAGCTTGTTTAAAACTGGCCACCATAGCCATCTCTCTTTTTCATGACACTTAATAATTCCAAAGTGGTCATCAAGCATTTCTAGATGTCCTAAGGAGCTCTCTTGTATCCTTAGAAACACGTGGAAAAGTCCCCTATTAGTATCTATGAGACCACTACCAAGTCCACCACTGGCCTACAGGTTTTGCTGTCAGTCTGTGGTAATAGAAAGGAAAGTCGGTCTGACTATTAATAGCCCACACAGTCTTTATTTTAACATTTTATCACATTGACTAATTGACTGCTTGAGGGGAGAAATGGGCACATATGTGTCACTACAAATATGTAGAAATCTAAAGAGAACTTATGGAGATCAGTTCCTTCTATGAGCCCAGAGATAAAACTCATGTGATCAGTATCAGCTACAAGTTTGCCTGTTGTATTGAATCCACCAGAGAAGACTGCTTGTCCTCTTGCAATCTTGCTCCTCTCCTGCTCTTCCCTTCCTGCTCCTGCACTTGCCCCATTCCCTTCCTCCCTCTCTCTCCACGTGCTCATGGTCAGCCCCTCCTCCTCCTCCTCTTCCTCTTCCTCCTCTTCCTCTCTCTCTCTCTCTCTCTCTCTGCCTTTCTCTGCTTTTAAGCACAAAAACCATATCCTGGGTTGATATACTTCATTTAACAAGAACTGTTAGCCAGAAGTAGAACTACAGAAGCTGAAAAGCAAGGTTAGTACAGTTAGAGATTGTACTGGCTAGTCTTGTGTCAACTTGACACAGCTGGAGTTATCACAAAGAAAGGAGCTTCAGTTGGGGAAATGCCTCCACGAGATCCAGCTGTAAGGCATTTTCTCAATTAGTGATCAAGGGGGGAGGTCCCTTGTGGGTGGTGCCATTCCTGGGCTGGTAGTCTTGGTTTTATAAGAGAGCAGGCTGGGCAAGCCAGGGGAAGCAAGCCAGTAAAGAACATCCCTCCATGGTCTCTGCATCAGCTCCTGCTTCCTGACCTGCTTGAGTTCTAGTCCTGGCTTCCTTAGTGATGAACAGCAATGTAGAAGTGTAAGCTGAATAAACCCTTTCCTCCCCAACTTGCTTCTTGGTCATGATGTTTGTGCAGGAACAGAAACCCTGACTAAGAGAAATTGGTACCAGCATAGTGGGGTATTCCTGTGACAACCTGACCATGTTTTGGGAGGACTGTGGAAGGACTTTGGAACTTTGGGCCAGAAGATCCATTCGCTGTTAAGACTGCTGTGAGATATTGTATAGGAGCTTGGAAGATAATGTTGAGAACAGTGCAAAAGATGGAGGCCTGGCTTGTCAAATTCCAGAAAGAAGATTAAAGACTCTTTTCAGGGCCATTGCTAGTTTGATTGTGAAGATTCTGTGGTTCTGGTTAGCTGGGGTTGAATCAGCTGTGATTAACAAAATACCAGAACCACTAGAGTGAAACCTTTGCATTACTGGGACTATTGATGCTGGAAACTGAAGCTAAGAAATTAGCGGTGATTAAGAAGAGAGCAGCGGGCTGGTGAGATGGCTCAGCTGTTAAGAGCACCGACTGTTCTTCCGAAGGTCCTGAGTTCAAATCCCAGCAACCACATGGTGGCTCACAACCATCTGTAATGAGATCTGACGCCCTCTTCTGGTGTGTCTGAAGACAGCTACAGTGTACTTACATTATAACAATAAATAAATCTAAAAAAAAAAAAAAAGAAGAGAGCAGCAGCATTGAAGTGACATCGTCTGGGAAGTGTTTTCTGAGAGCACAGAGGCTGTGTTCCAGAGATAACAAGGTTGTACCTTGTGCTGTGGCTGGACTTGGTAATGTGTAAGAGTTATCCAGGTGGTACTGGTTTTGAAGGCATGAAGGGGTCACACAGAGCAGCTGAGGCTTGGCACTGTGAGAGGCCACGGAAGGCCATTGGTGAAGGTGCAGCCTCAGTTGCAATTGATGGCCCAGGACTGAAGGGGTCATGCAAAGGATTGAGGCTTGGCACCATGAAGAGAGCCTATGAGAGGCTGTTGGTGAAGCCTAGTTACAGTGGAAGACAGCAGCGTTTTGGATATGCCAGTACCATGAGATAACCACTAAGAACAGCAGCAGCAGTGGAGTACAGGCAGCTGGAGCCTAGAAGACAAGGTGTGTGCTACAAAGGGCATGGCTGGAGAAGTGACCCAAGCCCTTGGAGGAGCCCAGAAGATTGTGAGTGGATCCTAGACATTGGACAGTTGGAGTTTTATTTTGTTTTTGATTGTGACTGTTTTTCCCTCTTGAAGGAAGTATTTTAGTGGATCCCACAGTTAAGAGACTTTTAATTGTAAAAAGACTTTGGATTTTTTAAAGATATTGGATATTTTTAAAGGATTGAACTTTTAATATGTAAAGACTGTGGGACTTTTAAAGTTATTTAGATCTTGGGGATGAATAAGAACTAAGGATTGAGGCTTACTAGTGATGTGTTTGTGTGTCAAGTTGACAAGGGGTCAATTGTACTGGCTAGTTTTGTGTCAACTTGACATAGGCTGGAGTTATCACAGAGAAAGGAGCTTCAGTTGGGGAAATGCCTCCACGAGATCCAGCTGTAAGGCATTTTCTCAATTAGTGATCAAGGGGGGAGGTCCTCTTGTAGGTGGTGTCATCTCTGGGCTAGTAGTCTTGGTTCTATAAGAGTGCAGGCTGAGCAAGCCAGGGGAAGCAAGCCAGTAAGTAACATCCCTCCATGACCTATGCATCAGCTCCTGCTTCCTGACCTGCTTGAGTTCCAGTCCTGACTTCCTTTGGTGATGAACAGCAATATGAATGTGTAAGCTGAATAAACCCTTTCCTCCCCAATTTGCTTCTTGGTCATGATGTTTGTGCAGGAACAGAAACCCTGACTAAGACAGAGATGTTCCTGGAACTATGGACTTTGATGGATTAGGCCTTTGGTTTCATTTTGGTAGGTGGTACTGTCTATGTGCTTAATTTTATGGCCTGAATGAGGATTCCATTATGGAGTCAGTTGTGCTAAGGTCTAGGGACCTCCTAAGGTCTGGGGCCCTGTTACATATCCACTAAACCATCTCTCCAGCCCTTAGATATAACATTTCTATTTTTACCTATCACAACCCAGCCAGCTGTTTTCTCACTTCAAGGCATGTCTAGGTAGCTGCAAATCTGAGTCTATATCAAAACATCTAAGACCCTAGGAAAAATGAAAACAGTTCCCAGCCCATGTGTACACATGGTGTATACATGTGTGCATTCTATCTATCTATCTATCTATCTATCTATCTATCTATCTATCTATCTATCTCTATCTCTTTCTCTCCCTCTCTCTTATACACACACACATAAACACACACACAAACAAAATTCCTCAAGAGGGACTACCACAGCAGCGATGAGGCTGGGAATTCTGTCTGAAGAGTAGCCAAGAAGCCAAGCAGCAGTCTAGCCATGAGAATCAGAGGACAAAAGTAAACATAGGTTTAGGGCAGAGTAAGGAGATGAGAACTGGAAACCAAAGTGTGAAATCAGAGACCTGGAAAGGGATCCATTAGAAAAAAAAAAAAAAAAAGGGCAACATAGAAGAAGACAAGCAAAGGGTTCCAGCATGAGGGGGAGATATACAATGCAGGGCATGTTAATGAGATTGGGTTTCTATTTGCATCTGACCCTAGCCCATTTAGAAAGACCCAAAGAGGATGGTTACCTATAGCATTGAAAGAAAAGCTTACACGTGTCTTATGGGATCATATTGAGAGGCTGGCTAGTCTATTATGAAAGAATATGTTAAAGACCTAACCTCTGGTACCTGAGACTAAGACAGTACCTAGAAATGGATCTCTGTAGGTGTAATCAGAGGCCCTATTGACACAGAGTTGACTCAAGTATCATCCATATCCCTATAATAAGAAATTTTGACACATATAGAAACAGAGGAAAGATGGCTATATGAAAATGAGACAGGACCCTTGAGAGCAAGCTTGGTTCTGTCATAGACACATCCAATTGGCAGTGCATAGGTCACATGCATCTCAAGATGGCTACAAATGAAGCCCTACACATTTGTTAGATGGCAGTATACTAGTGCAGTGTCAAAGGCCAGTCCCCCGTATGATGTTACTTCTCTCCAGAACAGTGGGAGAATAAATTCCTCTTGTTTTAGAACTGCCCAATTAGTAGTACTTTATTCCAGTAGCCCTTGGAAACTAGTACAGGGACAATAAATATTTATTGGATTGTGATTTATGTAAGTCTGTACAAAAAAGGTATTAAAAATACAAATGCCTATAAGGATTCCATTTAGAAAAAAAACTAAAAAATATATACCCAAATGGAAATCACTGCCTATATTTATTTTTTTGTCCTGCCAAGTAATTAAACAAACTTGAGGTTGTGGGGGAGGCTAGCTCCCCATGATTTCCAGTGAATAGTGTTGATGAGTCAGGATCATTATATCTCTCAGAAAATGCAAAATCTGAGAGTTGTGTTTACTAAAGTGATACCATATGTTGGTTGATTAACAAGTTGTCAGAATATTAGAAGTTCTTGGCTGATCGCAGGAAGGAGCATCTGTTAGCTGCATCCTTTATCTGATGTGTGCACAGATACTGCCAGGTTTGGCTTGTTTCCTAAGTACCAGATATAGATTCCCACAGTTTTAGCCTTCGGAGGGGAATGCTGTTATGTTGCTGGAATGTGGGATGTTTGTTGCTGGGGTGTGGGATGTTTGTTCTGGATAATGCAAAGGCGGTGAAGCCCGATAAAGAAAATTGAGTACACACTTTAGAGTCTTTGTATCATGTCAACGTGCTTAGCCAGTCTGACTTGTCTTTTGTTATCTTCTAGGCTCAATGTTTACTTAGATACCACCTAAGGAGAGGGGGAAATGACTTGTAAAGCTATGTACTCTTTACCTATTACTAAATTGTAATAATGTCTTGTATTTATAGTGTTGCAGGTTACACATGCTTTCCCATTGGAATCTCCCTGTCTTATAAAGATGACAAGGAACCCTATGTTCATCTCACAAAGACAATAATAGCAGGAGCTGGGGGAGCTCAGTGATAGATTCCATGCTTACTCTTGAAAGTCTCTGGGTTTCATCCCTAGCCCAAAAATGAGAGTCAGAGAGAGTGCTCAACTGAGTTGAGAAAAATCTGTCTGACTTTAATATGATGAGGTCAGTAAGTCAGATCTTCCCAGCTCCATCCCTATATCACCAGCAGATGCCTTTAATAGACACATAGGAATGATTGCAGACGCCATGATGGGATACAGTCCTGGGAACATCCCAAGGTCTCCTTTTATACCATTACAACATTTGTATTCATTTTATCACTATTGTGACTGAATACCAGGAATGGTGGGAGAGGGGACTGGAAGGGAGGAGAGGGCTCACCACTGTCTCCATAGTTTGGTCACTGGGAGGGCATAAGCAGGGCAGGGCAGTTAACACCAAGGTGGTCCAGAAACAGATCAAAAAGGTATGGACAGGAACACAAAGAAACCCAGTGCTTCCTCTCATTTCCCCTTGCAAGAACCCTCCACTAACGTTCCTAGAGTTTCCCAACATAGCATCATCCCATCCGCTGTAGCCTAACTCTTTAAAACATGAGCCATTCAAGGAACACTTCACATCCAAGCCATAATACTTTTGTTAACACCTTCATATATTGAGCTATGCAATTTTTAAGGATTTTTACTTTATTATCTGTGTGTGTGCATGAGTGTGTGTGCTTTATTTTATTATTTATGTCCACGTGCATGTGGGTGTGCATGTGTGTGTGAGCACACATGTGTGCTTATGCCCACGAAAGCCAGAAGATACCTTTGGAGCTGGAGTTACAGATGGTTGGGAATTGCCAGCTGTGAGTTCTAGGAAGGGAACCACAGTCCTCTAGGAGAACAGGGAGAACCACTCTTTGGTCCCCATGGAGTTGGACCATTATGATTTCACTGTTACACAAACCATACATGAAATAAGCCAGAGAGAAAGGGTTTCGCTCTTCTTGTGTTATTTAAATCCAAAACAGATTTGCATTTTGGTTCTTCATTTTGTTTGAAGTTTCTCAGTACTTACGATTTTTAGAATTAAGTACTGTCATGATATACATCACTTTCTCTTTTCTTCTTTTCCTCCTCCCCCTCCTCCTCTTCCTCCTTTTCTTTTGATTGTTGTTTTATATTTTTACAACATAGAAGAAGGCTGTCTTGTGGGGACAAATTTTAATGTTTCAGAGATGTGGAACATATTATGAACAACAGAGTGTTCTCTTTTAAGTATTCCAAGTCTTAGGCCTATATTTAAAGTACATCAGGTGTTATATTTGAGTGTCTCCTCTCTTTAATCCTCTTTGTTTAATGTCAGTAGCCGGGAAGTCCTTTCTTCTACTCAATAACCTCTAATATCTGGGATGAGTGAATTAAAGTGATAAAAGACAGAAGGTTTTTTCATATGCATGTGGAAGGATGCTCAAAGAAGTGAGAACTTCAAAAACTAGCTAGGCCTTGAAGATTATACATGATGTTAGCAAAGTGACAAGGTAAAGTAAAGGGATGTGGACCTTGTAGGGCTATGAGTGTGAGGCGGCTAATACATGAAGGACACTAGTGGGAGACCAGGGCTATTTAGTAAGAATTGCTCTACAGACTTAAGTTAGCTCTCAGCCTGGTGTGAGAGAGGGGACAAGGACACACTCACAGAGGGAGATCCATACCTTGTTTTGGGCAGGGGATGAGAGAAGACTCTCTCTTGGATCTACTATGTCTCTGGCTTTTACCTCAAAATAACCAGTGTGCTCCGGTGTTCTGGTGGAGCTGGCAGCTCTAGTCTGCAGAGGTTCTGAGGATCTCCATAGTCAGACCCTTTCCCGACTTTTCAACCTTATCTTCAAACTAGTGCATTCTGAGCTTTCCTGCAGGCCTCCTCTCTCCTACTCCACTTCCCTTCCTGGGAATTCATCTTCCTGCCGGTCCTTCTCTGAGGCTATCCCCCTCCCCGCCCCATCTTCTTTCCAACAATATCCCAGTCTAACTTTCCTTTACTGTTTGAGTGTTTCCCCTCCAGCTCCCTCAGGCAGATCCTTCCAAACTTTTCAGGTTCTCATTGAGGAGTTACCTTGACAACCTATGACTTTGCCCTTCAGAGCTTCCTGTCTTCACAGTGTCACAGGTCTGTTGTGGTATTTACTGCCTCCTGGTGTGCTCCCTTTGGCCGTTTTCACTTGTTTTCTGCTTCTTTCCATGTATTTCCTTCCGTATCCTGGACTATTGCCTCATAAAGTCCAAGCAAGGTAAGGGCAGTCTTTGTCAACTCCCCACCCAGAGCTGTGGTTGAAGAGATGGCTAGAGGCCAATAACCATGGTTCGGCTAACTTGACTTCCTCCGTGACCGTGCTGCACAGCTAAACTTGTGAACAGTGGTTTAGATAGCACAAGTCTTACATCCATTCATCCACACACAACAGCACTAATAGTGCAGGAGTCCATAGTGGTCAGGAAGACTCGGTCCCTATTGGCTTGGAATTTCTAAAAGTCTGGTGTATGTTGCAAAGTAAAGGAAGCTACTCATGTGGCAAGAACTAGCATGAATGAAAACTTCTCTGCAGATGTAGATTTGGGACCTGTAATGGCTAATAACTTGACAGAATCTAGCTCAGAGATGGGATGCTGGGCATACTTGTGATGTATTGACTTGATTGTGTTAATTGAAGTGGGAAGATCTGCCTAATGTTGGGCGGTCCCATTTCCCTGGACGGGGTCTTGGAAAGGAAACTGAGCAACAGGATGCACTCACTGCTCTCTGCTTCTTGACTGTCACATGAGGTGGCCAATGTCCTTCTGCTTTGATTTCCCCGCCAAGATGGACTGTAACTTGAATTGTGAGCTAAAAAAAAAGATGTTTCTACGGTAAGTTAGTTCTATCAGAGTATATTATCAAATCAGTAATAAGTCATGTGGATCCCAGTGGTACACACCTTTAATCCCAGCCCTCAGGAGGCAGAGAAAGGTGGAGCTCTATCAGCTGGAGGCCAGCTTGGGTACACGGTGAGCTACAGCACAGCCATGGCTACACAGGGAGACAGGATTTTGTTATTATTGTTTTAGTTTTTATATTTTATTGAAAATAATTTTTTCATATAGTGTATTATGATCATGATTACATCTCCCTCATGTCCTCCCAGATCCTCCCCACCTCCAACACACACAACTCCACATCTTCTTTCCCTCTCTTTCTTTAGAGAACAAATAATAATAATAATTAAAGCAAACCAACAAACCAGAATAAGACAAAGCAAACAGATAGAGGAAAAAAATAAAACAAGGAGAGCATGTGAAACAAAGACACACACAAATACTCACAGCAACACACATACACACAAATGTACACACACACATGCGCACACGCAAATACAAATACACACAGACACACACACAGCAACACATACAAATATAGAAACACAGACATATAAACAAATGCATACACACAAAACACATACACACAAAAACAGACACACATCCTCATATGATATAGACACATAGAAAATCATAATAGATGAGCAAGAGAAAGTAAGGTTTAAAAACTCCCAAAGAAAACATTGTGAGAGAAAGTATCTCTAAAAATATCATGACTTCGTTTTGCATGGGCTGTCTACTGCTGTGCATGTGGCCTCCATCAAGTATGGTATATATACCCAGTGAGACTACATTGGAGAAAACTAGTTTTTCCTCTACAAGCACTTGTCAATTGGAGATAGCTTCAGTGTTACTTTCTTGTTGTTTGTTTGTTTGTTTGTTTGTTTTCATTAGTTCTCTCAGTGTCCTGGAGCTCATACAGAAAATCCCTAAGCTAACTATACAGAAACACCCAAGGATCCACCTGTCACCCTTTACCAGGACTGGGGTCACAAGTATACAACACTTCACCTGGCAATAATAATAATTAATAATAATAATAATAATAATAATAATAATAATAATAATAATAATGTTATATGTTTGAGTGTTTTGCCTTCATGTACGTGTGAGCAGCACATGCATACCTGGTATCCTCGGAGGCCAGAAGAGAGTATTGTATCACCTGGACCTGGAGTTTCAGAAAGTTTTGATCTTCCATGTGGGTGCTGGTAACCAAACCTTGGTCCTATGCAAGAGCAGACAGTGCTTTTAACTACTGAGCCATGTCTCTGGCTGTGCACGTGGGTTCCAGGTCTCGGACTCAGGCACTCTGCCATCTGCCCATCTTCCCGCACACTAGTTCTTTCATTGTTTTAATCTATCTTCAGAGATGTCTGTGTTCCACAAGCAGATTCTAATGGTTCTGTTTACATTACTTTTTTTTTGTTTGTTTGAGCAGGTGATCTCGGTGAGGTTCTTGTGCATGTATGTATGTTTGTTCTTTGGGGATACCCTAGGTGCATACATTCTGTATTCTGTAAACAGTTTATATTTTTAATGTAGTATACTAATCAAGTGTAGATTAGCTGGATACACTCAAAGATATTATGGAAGATTCACAAGAAAAAAGGGAAGGCAAGGACATTTATGAGAATCTTTAATGTTACAGGTCTGCTGAGGGGTATTTAGTTGACGTCAGAGGTCCAGTCAGTCTCTGCTGAACTGATATGCTGCTATTGAAGTTTACTTATTACAGAGCCCTTCCGAGAAGAGGGAGTCATAGAAAACCAGGGCTAGTCTATACAACTTTTTGTCCTCTGAATATCTTTCTTCTCTTTCTACTTACAATCAGCTTCTTGTTCACCAGAAAAGAGAGACATATTTGGACTAAATATCCTGTCTTTTTACATTTTGTTTGTTTGTTTGTTTGTTTGTTTATATGGATATTTTCTCTGCGTGTATGTTTGATCATTCCTGTAGCAAAAAGTTAAGAGTTCACATCTTTAACCACAAGTATAAAGCAGAGAGAGCAAACTGCAAGTAAGTAGGGCTTTTTCCTCTCAAAGCCAGTGACTTCCTGCTCCCGCCACCATGCCTGCAGCTTCCTGCCATGCTTTTTTCCATAATGAACTCTTATCCCTCTGAAACCATCACCTTAAATACACTCTTGCTCTTGAAAGTTTCCTTGGTCCTGGCACTCCATCACAACAACACAAAGGTAACTAGTACAGTCTCTAAGTGCTGGGATCAACGGTGTGGAGCAACACACCCAGCTAGCACCCTCTGTGGCTTGAGGATCACCCCTCCTCCCATCATTGTTCTCTACCCTAGAGAGTTAGTGAGAAGCTTTATAGCCAGCATGATAATGGATACAGGAGTAAGTTCTTTGCTGTTCTTCTGCATTCCAGTGTGAGACATCTCTCTATCCAATTCCTTAGCAAGTTTCAAGTACCCTCAGCTTGGCTATGCGCAGCAGCAGGGTGCTCCCTCTCCATTCTAGCAGTCAGCCAGTTCCTTTCCTTTTGCTAAATACAATTAGACAGAATATCTCTCTTATCGTGAAGCAAAGTGAACCTGCTCTGTGATACCAGTTCATACCCCATAGCAACCCAGGATAAGTAGTCTGTTCTACATCCTACATGACAGCCTTTCAAATCGGTAAAGACAACTGCCATGCCTTTTCAAAATTTCTTTTCTGCACACTAAATATCCCCAAGTCTCTGAGATTCATTTTATATAAGACAGCAAGAACAGTTTCTCATTTCTTCATCAGCTCCCCTGATTCCCCAAATAGCAACCTCTCCTACCCCTACCCCCTGTTGAGTGGTACTTGTACTGACCATGCTATGTCACAGCTGCCTACACTTTCAGTTCTTCTCATGTAAATGGTGTGTGTGTGTGTGTGTGTGTGTGTGTGTGTGTGTGATTTGTCAATGGAGAGCAATGAGTGTAGATGTGAGGATCTGGGCTCTTTAATGTCTGAGTCATTCCTGGAGGGGGACAGGGTATTTATGAATGGTTTATAACACAATTGGTTTATCATGTGAGGGACTTGAAAGTATGCTAAATCTCAGTGAAATTGCTGGGTAATAAGTAGGAAGGCCTTTCAATTCCACAAGGGTATGAGTAAAATAAAATGAGAAGACTTTTCTCTTTCTTGTTTGTTATATGGTAGCATACCTTAATCAGCTTTTAGGACCAGCTGCTCTAACACATGTTCACTTTAGATGATAATATGAGGGGTTTTTTTCTTCTTCTTTTTTTTAATCTTTTAGTGTAGCTAGCAAAATCCTTTATATAAAGAGGTGTTCTGAAGACCCAGAACATTTTTGAAATGCAAATGAAGGACCACCATTTACACATCCGTTACAGGTTCTCATCTGTACTGCCTAAACACCTTCCAAGGCTGCAGGCCTCAGCTCGTATTGGAGAAGGTTTTCCATGAAGCCAAATCCTACCTCAAGAAACTTCCACTGCTGACTGCTGTCCAGCAGCAGGATTCCCTGTGAGGTAGAGAGGCCATCCATCACAGAATGGGGCTCAGAAATGTGGAAAAGTTGGTCCTGTTTTGTAATAATTATAACCAACCCCCGGGGGGGGGGTTAGGATTTTTCTCTGCTTTATTTATCTTCATTGCAGGATTTCACCACCCCACCCCCATACACACTCTGACCTGATAAACAGTCATTAAAACCACAAGGACATTACAAACATGCTGGTGAATCCAACTATTTATTGTACATTGCCTATAGGATAAGATAGCAATACCTGTAGTCACTGAGATGTTTTGCTGTTATTCTGGTTTTGTTTGTTGCGATGACAACTCCCTAAATATTCAGGACCATGCTGGGACTCATGATCTTGTCTAAGCTGATATTGAACTCATGGCACCTCCTACCACTGTCTCCTTGGTGCCGGGATCACAGACACAGACCACCACACCTGGATAGTTTCTGTACCGATGGAGAAAACAAGATGCTAGACTGAAATGCCTGTGGATTCTTTGCAAAATCTCAACTAGGAATCAAACAGGACCTATCAGGATGAGGCTCTGATTACTAGCTCCTCTTCTGCTTGTGTCTGTGATTTCAAAGGAAACGCTTGAGATCCACATTTACCTAGCAGTAGAAACAGAGACACATGCAACTCACCCCCAAACTTGAATAATACTGACTCTAAGGAGACGTGCTTCCAGCTAACTCAAAGGCTAAGGCATTTCAGTTGAACTGTGTTGTAAGCACACATCTAGACACACTACTCAGTCTTTCTATTCAGCTAATCAAGGTTTAACCAGACTTCCTCCAGGACATTCCAGATACACACACATACATCCTCCCAGTCCTTGAGCTCTTTCTTTGTTATAGCTATTATTTTATTTTACTATTTTTAATGTATTTTAATAAGCCATCTGTGTTACTCAGCTTCCTACCATTGGAGAAAATACCAGAGAATTTTAAAAGAGGAAAATGGTTGCTTAGTTTGTATTTTATGTATCAGGTGCGTGTGTGTGTGTGTGTGTGTGTGTGTGTGTGTGTGTGTGTGTGTGTGCAGATGGGTAAGCCATGACACACAGATGGAAATCAGAGGACAACTTTGAGGAGTCAGCTCTTTTCTTTAATCTGGAGTCCCAGGATTAAATTCAGATTGACAGTCACAGTATACAACAAGCACTTTTACCTGACAGATTCTTTGTAGTTCAGTGTTACACGCACCAGGCCAGGTGGCCCATTAGCTTCCAGATATTCTCCTGTCTTTGCCTCCTATCTTTTGTAGGAATACTGGAACTACAGATACATGCCACTGCACCTGGCTTCCCATGGGTAATAGAGCCCCAAATTCTGGTCTTCATACTCGGATGCCAGGTTCCATACTCACTGAGGCGTCTCTAGCCCCTCCCTCATCTTAAGAAGCTCCTTTGACTGTGTGCTCCATAGCTTGGTCTGTGTGCTCAACATTGTCACTTCCACTCCAACGGTCTTCCTGTGTCTCTACTTCCTAGGATTGCTTTCTTCAGACCTTTGAGATTCTTCTCTTAGCCCTGGCCAGCCAGCCGTTGTCCTTGGAACCTGATCATGAGAATTTCCTGAAACCTGACCCTGAACCCAGTGTTTGATCTGATCTTCCTAACCTTCGTTTCCAGGCTCATTTTTTACCTCAATGTCACAGGTGCCTTATGCCCTGACTCAGTGTTTTCTCTCTGGAGTTTGCCCACATCTTTGCGGCTCACTGAGCTAACGGCTTCTCCCTGCCCTTAATTCCCAGATCATCCTTGTCCTTAAGTCTGTAGAGTTCAGATCCTAGAATATCACTGTCTTCCCTCTTCCTCCTCCCTTCAGCATTTTTTAAAGATTTATTTATTTTATGCATGTGAGTACACTGTAGCTGTCTTTAGACACACCAGAAGAGTGTATCAGATCCCATTACCGATGGTTGTGAGCCACCACATGGTTGCTGGGAATTGAACTCAGGAGCCCTGGAAGAGTAGTCAGTGTCTTAACCGCTGAGCCATCTCTCCCTTCAGCATTTAATAAGCTATGTGTTTTTTTAAACCACTTCCATCTAGTTATAACCTTCTAAAACTCTGTAGAAAAAAAACAGATAAAATTGCACATTCAGGGACACAATCCCAAGAGAGTGGATCTCATGCACGCAATGATGATCTCATTGTTTAAATTCCAGCACTTTATCTTTTTAAAAAAATATATAAAAGAGGTAATATTTTGATCCAATGATATAATGCACATGTTTGTTTTGAATATTTTAATCTGCTTTAAATAACTTAGCTGTTCAGTTATTTAAGTCTTTAATTCCATCTCCAGCCTTCACATAAAACTTAGGCTCCAAAAGAATAAGCAGTGAAATAGGAGGTTTGGGGGACTCTCTAGTGAGCCACTGGAGAGTCTCAGGAGAATAGGATCAGAGCCATGAATAAATTTTGAGTCACCAGGAGCCCCTCATTTGCATCTGTGAATCTCTGACCTCTGGTACAATAGCTGTTGCATGTGCTAATTGTGTGTGGAATCAAGTGTAACAGAAAGTTGCAAGCTTTTGTTTGTCAAACATGTTACTTTTAGCTTATCTGGTGCCAGTCTAACTAAAACGGAATTGCTCACTGTACTTGAAGAAAGATGCAGGTTGGACCTCAAAGACTCAGCCAGAGGGCCAGCAAGATGGCTCAGCCCATTTGCTGTGCAAGCCCACTGAGTGAGTGCAGTCACCCAGAAGAAGGAACAAGAAGACGTACTCCACAGAGCTGTCCTCTGACATCCACATGCAAGCCCACACTCAAGCACGCATCATGTGATCACATGTGCGTTCACACAATAAGCATGCTCAAACATAAAAAAAAAATCACGTCATTACTCTATATCTCTGGAATTATATAGTTGCAAGAGTACTGTGGATATTAATACCCACAGATCCTCAAGCCCCTTATCTAAAATGGACTGATATTAGCATAAAACCTCTGTGTACCCCCCACCTGCCCATAATCATCTGTACACACATGTGCTCCTACCCTCAAGGTGGAGAGAAGGCTGCCACTTTGTTTCATCTACTTTGGGGAGGTCTTATAACCACCCCAAATAAATGTTAGTGTTTTGAAAATAGCTTTTATGCTTTGTGCTTTAGGGAATAAAGACAGATTTTTAAAGTCTGTGCATGTTTTCTCCCGCTCAGTATTTTTAGTCAATAATAGGAAAATCTGAAGAAGTAGAACTCATGATTCTAAAGGACCAACTGTATATGTAATAAATTTTATACCTTAGCAGGACGCAATGTGTAAGTAGCATTCTCTGGTCATTCTATAACAATAACCACATTCAACCAACTTCATTCTCCTCTTCTGTAACATGAGGGTGCTAATAACCACTTCACTGGTTTGCTGAGTAAAGGAACCCAGAAATACCCCGTGTTGCGTAGGAGGGTACACCTACACCTCCGAAGGGCAACTATTCTTCCAAATAAGAGGTTGGCTGAAAGAGTAATGGAAGTACAGAATTAGCCCAAATGATTCTGTTTAAAAATAGCTTGAGGTACTGAAGAGATGGTTCCGAGGTTCAAAGCTTTTCTTCCCCTTGCCAAAGACCTGAGTTTGATTCCCAGCACCAGCATCGGTGGCTCACAAACACCTGAAACTCCAGCTTCAAGAAATCTAGGGTTCTTTTCTGGCATCCAAGAGTAAATACATATACATTCCAGGCACAGAAACATACTACATACATATAAGTAAGAAATCAATCTTTTAAAAGTAAAAATATGTTGGAAATGTAGCCCAGAGATTGGGGAACAACTTCAGATAGTCATTGGTTAACTTGGTATAAAGCTCTGTAATTCCCATAATTAATGCAGTAAGATGTGTTTTTTCTCCCTTTCCTCCATACACACACTCCTACCCTCATAATGGAGAGAAAGCTGTTGCTTCGCTTCATCTACTGCAAAGGTCCCAGCTGATAGCTCTATACACGGGATAACAGAGAAAGCATGACAAATTCATTAAAGCAAACCATTACACAACATGTGGCCTTTCGAAATGGAGCCCCAGAGGCACAGAGAAGATTCGGTGTTCTAAAGTTTGGGTTTGGTGAAGAACGGGCAGTTGGGTAGGAGTATGACGCGTCAGAAAGTGTGTGAACCAATGGCAACATTCAAGGGAGCTGGCAAGTGTTGTTCCTTCGGATTCTCTCGGCTCTCTGTACAGTGTTCTTTCTCTATGTGTAGGGCAAGACTCTTGTCACTGAACTGTTTCCAGGAAAGACATGTCAGAGAACTCTTTATGGTAAATCTCACAGAAAAGCTGGGGAAAAAATCTGAGTCTTCTAGAGTACCATATTTGGGTGTATCATGTTCTGGGTCCCAGCACCCCCAAAATATAAAGCAGCAAAGAGAGACAAATTTTCTGAAGATCCCATATTGCAACCCTTTATCCTCCTCATTTCTACTGTAAGAACTTCTCTGAATAGTATAACTTGGGCAAGAGCTGGCCCTGGGTCCTCCTGGCCCTGTTAGGTGCCATTTTGTGCATATTCTAGGTGTTAGATACTAACTTTAGGATTTTTCCTAAAGAGCAACATACACAGGACATCCAGAAGGTTCTCATGCTCACATATTCCCCTCTATGTTCTGGGAGACCCCAGAGCTATCTAGCAATTCCTGAGTTAGAACACACCATAGCGGATATCTGGGTTAGACAGGGTGCTGCTCAGTTATTTTCTTAGCACCTTTCCATCTTTTGGAACCTTCTCCAGGAAATGCAAGCCAGTGAGGTCTAGTTAGCCCCATATGAAGGGGCTCTGTAAGGACTCAGTGAGGAATCCCTCTCAGTCAATTAAATGCTTAGATGAGCACATGACTTCATGCAGAGAAAGAGGTACAAGGGTATAGACATGACATGCTGTGTATCCTCTTAAAATGTCACCATTCCACACCATAGAACCCACATTTCCTTAGTGCCATCATACCCAGTTTCTCTGGTATTGAAAGAACGGTGTTTTTACCCTGTCAATCTGCTCAGGAGTATGAAACATTTCAGGGGTGGGATGGAAAAGGTCTCCTTTCAAGCAAGGTAATTATGGAGGGAGGTCTTTTAAATTTTTATTTATATTGTGTGGTGTGTGCAAGCATGCGTCTGGAGGTCAGAAGGCAACCTTTGGATTGAGCTCTTCAAGGCACCCTTAGCTTATGAGTCATCGCAGCTGGATGTGGGTTTGAAATTCTGACAGAACTAGGGTACAGCTTGATGTAGCCCTGTCCAGGATGTACAGGTAAGCACATCCTGGACAGGGCTGGGGGTGGGGGGGAGGGAGNGGGAGGGAGGGAGGAAGGGAGGGAGGAAGGGAGAGAAAGGGAGGGAGGGAGGGAGGGAGGGAAGGAGGGAGAAAGGAAGGGAGGGAGAAGACTGATTGAATTAAATCCAGATGAGCACCAGAGATGCAGAAGAAAAAGATTTATTTTCCTCATTTAGTGCTAGGCTCATGACTGAGGCCCCCATAACATAAGAGAGATTTTTTTTAAAAAGAGTTACATACACACTCATGTATTACATGATACACAGTTTATGATATATAGATGCCTGTAGAAATGAAGACCTAAGGGCAGGGCATACAATTTATGTCTTGGGTGGATAAAATGTGCAGAAGTCTGAGTGGGGGACATATGGATTCTGGTCTGTGTTTACTCTTTCTCCTGTGTCCCTGTGTCTTCAAATCAAATGACCGTCCTAGTTTCCAGCAATTGTGAAGGCATCTGTTTACATGAGGGTCTCTGCCCTATTTCAGGAGAGAAGCATGTAAGGATAAGTTATCTTCCTGCCTCTGCTTCATCCTCAGTGCCGGGGTCCCACATTTGGAGTATGTCTTGAACCCTATCAAGAGTCTCTGTAGCATGACTCCCCAGCATCATCCTCACAGGCTAAGTGCTTCCTTTCCATTCATGGGCCAGGGTTGTAAGAGCAGAACATCTGGGATAGATGACATGGGGTCAGGGAGAGTAGAAAAGATCTTAACAGACTGGAGACAAGAATCAACCAGTAGGTTCATTCCATCTTTGTGACCAGAGTGACATTTAGAGTGACTACAGGGAGTGCTTAGTGGGAATGGCTCAGAAACTCCAATGCCAAATTCCCTCAGATGACTTAACGCTCCTCCAACAAAGCCTACTGCCCTGGGTTTATGAATCATGCAGACTTAGCTGGAGAGAAATACGCCATGAAGAAGCAGGCACCTGATGCAAGATTCCTACACCAATGTTCAGTTTAAACATCTGCTTGTCAGAGCTTTGTTCTATGATTCTAATGTCTGCCTTCTGCAGACAATGGGACCTACACTGTGGTATCTCTGGCCATCTGTCTTGCCTAGTTATCAATACAGCATCCGTGACTGTTGCATCTTCCCAATGGTCAGACCAGATAATGCCCATCTTCCCTTATCTACAGGGGAGATCTCTCCAGATTGTTGCTATCTCACACAAGCAGGAGAGAGAGCTTCAACTGCTTTTCCTCTGAGGAAAGAAGGGAGTTGCTATACACACCCCCTTGTAATCATCAAGATGGCAGCTCTATCTGTGCCAGCAAGATGCTCATCTCCTAACACTGCACAGGTGAGGGCACATTCAGATCTTAGCTCTCTAGATACATGTCTTCCTTTACATCTTTTTTTATATTTATCTTCATAATATAATTATTATATTATTATAGTAATAATAGATTCATCTTTATTTTTATCCCCTTGTCCACTACAAAAATGTGCATAGTCATATATCTTTATTTATTGATTTTAATAATTTAGGGCTAAAGTTAGCTCATACAGGGATTGTATAGCATACAAAAAAAATCTAGGTTCGATGCTAGCATGACAACAATAATAATAATAACAACAATTTATAATAACCTGAAAAGTTGTTTCTAGGCTCCATAGCCAGATTATGGATTCTGATTCTATACTACTTCATGTCCTTCTACTTTGTTAATGTTTTATTTTATGTATTATTGCATGTGAGCGTGAGTATGTGTGTGCGTGTGCGTGTATGTGTATGTGTGTGTGCATGTGTGTGTATGTGTGTGTACATGTGTGTGTATGTGTGTGTGTGTGTGCATGTGTGTGTATGTGTGTGTGTATGTGTGTGTGTGTGTACATGCGCGTGCACAGGCATACATGTGTCACAGTACATATGAGACAGACACAAGGAAACTTTCAGAAGGGAATTCTCTCACTGTACATTCATGGAATGGAACTCAGGTCATTGGGCTTGCACAACACATTTACCCACTGAGTTATGTCACTAGCCTTCTCCTCTTTCCCCCTCTCTTTGCTGTCTTTGTCAGGATAGGATATTGATAACCCAATGTCTCCTTCATAGGACCATCACAGGACTGATGAACTTTGTACAATGATCTGTACACATCATGGGGGAGTGTGTGAGCTAAGAAAGCATGTAGTTATAACCCAGATTTCTCTACCCGAGTTCTGAACAAACTAAGAGGCAGTTGAGGGAAGAAAGCAGAAAGAGACACAGATAAGTTTGTTGGCTTAGGGTTAGGGCAGCCATGGGATGGTAGGAATCAGTTTTCCTTGTCTATGAAAGAACATATAGGAAAAATCAACTTAAAAAGAAGGCAGTTTGGTTGGGAGTGGTGCCTGCCTATAAAGAGGCAGAGGCCAGCCTAGATCACATGGTGAGATGCTGTCTTTAAAACAAAGGTCTCACATTTTTACAGCTTCCCATGGGCCAAAGAAAGACAAGCATTATGACAAAGAACATGCATTGGACCCAGCTGCTCACCTCATAGCTGCTGCACAGTGGAGAGAAAAGGAGAAAGAAAGAGAGGGAGAGGGAGAAAGATGAAATGGACCAAGGAGCCAATGTCAGCTTCACGGTGTACCAGCTTCCTCCTCTTTCTCCTACACTCTGCCTCCTGAAGGTCCTACCAGCTCCCTGCAGCACCATGAGCTACTGACCGAGCTTTTAGCATAAGGACCTCTGCAGCATATTTGAGATGCATGTCTAGAAGGAATATTCCAGAATTAGGCCCCTAACTCCACCAGTTCCACCTAGATTTGGACTACTACAATCCTCTCAGCCAAAATGTGGGCCTGAAGAAGATAAAGGAGGAGGGAAGGGAAGGTTCTCCAGAAAAGATTAAGGGATGGGAAAAGATGTCCTGATGGAAGGAAGTCTGTCCCTCTGGAAAGCTAAGGAAGGGGAAATATTTTCCTGTCAAAGTGTTCAATCAATGAATGATTTGTTGTTTCTTTAAAAAAAAAAAAAGATTTATTATTTTATGTATACAAGGACAATGTTGCTATCTTCAGACACACCAGAAGAGGGCATCATATCCTACTATAGATGGTTGTGAGCCACTATGTGGTGCTGGGAATTGAACTCAGGACCTCTGGAAAAGCAGGCAGTGTTCTTAACTGCTGAGCCAACTCTACAGGCCCTCAGTGGACGATTTTTAAGCTGAGGCCATTTCATGCCTGTGTGGTTGACCTAGGTCACACTGTGGCTTCAGCCAAGGCTTCCAAAGGAAGATGTTCTGCTCTAGATGTCCTGCTCTAATGTTTTGGTGTTATTGTTTTGGAAGTCGGTGATTGGTTGGTTGATTGGTTGGTTGGTTTTTAAGAAAAGGTCTTACTATGTATCCCAGGGTGCTCCCAAACTCACAGACATCTATCTGTGATCTATCTGACTCTCTGGTGCTAGGTTTAAAGACATGTATCACCGCAATGGGCTAAGTTTTGATTTTTTATTAAAAATCATCACGGGAGAGGGGGGACTGGAGAGATGGCTCAGGGGGTAAGAGCACTGGCTGCTCTTCTGAAGGTCCTGAGTTCAAATCTCAGCCACTACATGGTGGCTCACAACCATCTGTAATGAGATCTGACTCCCTCTTCTGGAGTGTCTAAAGACAGCTACAGTGTACTCACATATAATAAATAAATAAATCTTTTTTTTAATCATCACTAGGACTGGCAAGATGGCTCAGTAGACAAAGGTGTTTGCCACCAACCTAATGACCTGAGTTCAGTCCCTGGAACCCACACAGTAGAAGGAGAGAACTGGTATAGCAAATTTTCTTGTGTCCTCTGCATGCTTGCTTACACACACACACACACACACACACACACACACACACACACACACACAAATATATAATAAATAAATACAATTGGTTTTTTTAAAAATCATCTTTAGGGGATGGCAAATAATTTGTCAAACCTCCTGCAAACATCTCCCCGGTTTTGACCTTCTACACAGTTCCCAGCCAGGCCTCTTTATCTTCACTGGGTCCTCAGCACAGGCAACCTGTGCTGTGCACTCTGTTTTACATGTAAGCATTTTGCCTGTGTCTGTGCAAATGTACCATGTGGATGCAATGCCTGTAGAGACCAGAAGAGGGGATCAGATCCCCTCAGGCAGAGGCTATAAAAGGTTCTGAGTTATTGAGAGGTCATAAGGAACTGAACTTGGGTCCCTGGAAGAGCAGAGGACACTCTTACCGGCTAAACCATCTTAACCTTCTGTTTCATTCTTTCTCCCCATCCCACAACTCCCTTGAGACAGCATTTCTCTTTGTGTAGCCCTGGCTGTCCTACAAATTGCTTTGTAGACCAGCCTGGCCTCAAACTCACAGAGGTCCTCCTGCCTCTGCCACTCTGCTTCTGCCACTCTAGTGTTGGGATTAAAGGGGTACACCACCAATGCCTGGCTGCTGCTTACTGTTTTGTACACCTGTCCTTTCTCTCCTTGTGGCTAACAGATTCCAGAGCTGATGCCTTCTGAGTCTCAAAGCCCTGTGAATCATAGATGTCTTCCTCTGGATTGTAGAGTACATTCTGCCACTGTAGAAGGCGGAGGAAGACATTGGATACCTCTTAGGAAAACCAGAGGTTAAGTGGCAACCTCTGAGCTTTTGTCAACTCTCGCCTGCCTCCACATGGTCACATTCCTCCATCCCCAAATCAGTAAATGTCCCATTCGTTCAGTTAAGTAGTATCTAAGACAATACCTAAGGCAAGCAGAGGTCTCAACCTGAAAGACAGGGAATAAGCACGCTTCTTCTCCTCTCTGTTCCACCTCTAGCTGGGCTAGGGAAAACTAGTCACCCTCTCCCAGAACTCTCTCCCCAGGCTGGCCTGGGTGCTCCTTTCTCTTGCTACCTCAAGCTTGGGAAAGGTAAGAATCCCTATCACCAAGTATATTTTGCTACCCTGGGCTCTGTCCATTAGGCACACAAGAGCCTTATCCTGTTTTAATGGAACACTGAACCAATTTCACAAATTCTTCCAGAATGGCTTTGGGGCTGTGTACTGCCAGGTTCAAGGAATCCAGAGCCTGAGGAATGAGGAAGAAAGGTACCTGCGGTGTCAAGGAGACGTGCTGAGTACTAACTGTTGGAATAAGAGATAAACATGTCTGTCAAGGCACCTTCCTCCAGAACATGGGCAAAAGCAGAAATGAGGCTCCGTCAGAATACACAGTAAAACTCAGAAGATGACAGAGGAACAAGCTTATTACATAATAGTCCTTAGGTCAAACATGCTGCTAAAAGCCTGTCATCTGTAGATGGAGAGGACAAGGTCAGGGGTAACAAAATTGATCTAGGATCTGTGTTCCCCGGCATCACTATCTAGAATGGGAGTTTCCAGCCTTATTTTCCCTTCCAATATGTTTGGACATCTAGAACGGTCCCTTCTCATCACAGAGGTCCTCCTGCCTCTGCCACTCTGCTTCTGCCACTCTAGTGTTGGGATTAAAGGGGTACACCACCAATGCCTGGCTGCTGCTTACTGTTTTGTACACCTGTCCTTTCTCTCCTTGTGGCTAACAGATTCCAGAGCTGATGCCTTCTGAGTCTCAAAGCCCTGTGAATCATAGATGTCTTCCTCTGGATTGTAGAGTACATTCTGCCGCTGTAGAAGGCGGAGGAAGACATTGGATACCTCTTAGGAAAACCAGAGGTTAAGTGGCAACCTCTGAGCTTTTGTCAACTCTCGCCTGCCTCCACATGGTCACATTCCTCCATCCCCAAATCAGTAAATGTCCCATTCGTTCAGTTAAGTAGTTAGTTAGGGTTCCATTGCTGTGAAGAGGCACCATGACCAGAGCAACTCTTATAAAGGAAAACATTTCATTGGTGCTGGATTACACGTTCAGAGATTTAGTCCATTATCAACATGGCAGTGTCCAGGCCGACATAATGCTAGAAAAAGAACAAAGAGTTCTACATCCAGATCCACAGACAGCAAGAAGAGACAGACACTGGGCCTGGCTTAGACATTTAAAAACCTCTTAAGCATTTGACACACTTCCTCCAACAAAGCCAGACCTACTCCAACAAGGCCACACATCCATATGCCACTCCCAAAGCCTTCACATCTATGGGAACCATTATTATTTAAACCATCACCGTTCCCTTCCTTCTATTCCTGATGGGAATCAGCCATCTCACATCCCATACATACTTCTCTGGGGTCCCACAATGGCTGTGACACATGCTGCATCACACAGCATTAACACTAGACAAGGAAGAAACTCCCAAGGCAGACCTTCAATGCTGAGTGTGGTAACTGAGTGAAAAGTGGGTGAAGAAAACCCATCCCAGACTCAGGAGACGGAGAAAGCCGCAGCAGGGGAGAGACCGGGCCCACTTGAAGAGCAAGTGTCCTACTGCCACATTCAAGTCAGGTATTGAGAACAGCAATAAAAATGACAAGTTCCAAGCTGGGTGTGGTGGCACTTGCCTGGAATCCTAGCACCTAAAAGGCAGAGGCAGGAGGATCTCAAGTTTCAAGTCTATCCTAGAATACATAGGGAGTTCAAGCCAGACTATGTCTCAAGAAACTAAGCCAGACCAACAGACAGAAGACCAATTGCTCCCAAATTGAGATGCCTATATATTAAAGCGTTATTACTATTTTAACTTGGCATCTTATAATTTAAACTGAGGCAATCTTATTTGACAGATGTGCATGCATCCGGTTAAAATGCCTGGCCACAGGGTGGATGTGTCTGGTGGCCAAAATGTAGAGCATAGCTTGGAAACTCACAGGCGTCTGCTCAAACGGTGTCCAGCATTTGGGGAATTCTTCTGAATATGGCTGATTTTGCTTTTTTTTTTTTTTTTTTTTTGGTTTTTCGAGACAGGGTTTCTCTGTGTAGTCTTGGCTGTCCTGGAACTCACTTTGTAGACCAGGCTGGCCTCGAACTCAGAAATCCGCCTGCCTCTGCCTCCCAAGTGCTGGGATTAAAGGCGTGTGCCACCACGCCCAGCTTGATTTTGCTTTAAGTTAAAACTTTTTTTTAAAAAGTCGCTGCTCAAAGTGTGTATTTCATATTGCCCAAAGAAGAAATCTTTATCCTATTCCCTGACCAAGAATCGTGGATTTTTTCATAAGAAGAAAACTGAGCGTTTTGCTTCCTTACAAAAGGAAGTTCAAACCCAGAAGGGCAGTGGCTTCTTGCAGAGAATGTCTCCTGACTCACCTGCCCTCTATTGGTGAAATGCTGGTATGCCTATTTGAATGCCTGATTCTTTACAGGGCTTTGTGGCCTCTGCCTCTCCTTTGCTATAACTGCAATAAGTGAAGTAATTGAAGGGTCCAAGCATGAAGGTCCAGACCAACCCTAAGTCTCAAAGGCAGACTGAGTGTGGAAATCCAGCACTGAGGTGTAAAGAATGTTTGAGCCTCTGCTGCCTACCGCTACTTTATGAGACTCTGGCTTGGGACCTGGAGGGTTAAATCTGCCCACACTTCAGTTTTGTTCATTTTATTCAACAAGTATTTCTGGAGTGCCTACATGTCAGGCAGTGTGCAGGAAGCAGGGCTGTGGAGTCAAACCTGGGTTTGTACCAAAAGCAACAGAACTCATGTCTAGGCTTGAGAAATGTTAGAGCTATAAAGGATCTCTGAAAATAATGCTCTCCTAGTTGAGCTAGGATTTCTAGGCCATGTACTTACTTTATAAGTTTATCACTTAAGGTTTTAGCATCTTTTTGATAATGGCCATTGGGCTTCGTGTCAATAATCAATCAAATCTGCATATATTATGAAGTATGTTGTGTGAATGTCTGGAGGCATTCCTGACTTATATGCATGGGAGACACTGCAGATGTTAAATTTTCCCCTTTTTCTGCAACCGGAGATGCTAAGTTGCTGATGTTGAGGGAACCAACAAAAACCCATCAGAACCATGAAGTTTTGGGGGGGAAATAACTAGGCCTATTTGCCACACTAAATGGCTGAAAGTTCACATGGCAGACTGCATAGATGGCTCATACTGAAAAGTCCTGCTATAAGCATAAAAACCTAAGTTTGGCTGCCCAGCCCCCAATGTGCAAACCTGGGTTGTGCCATGCATACCCATATACTCAGTGCTCCAGACAGAGACAAGGGTTCACAGTGTTCACAGGGCAGGCAGGGTTTTCATATGTTGACTGATGAAACTTTTAGCTCATCCTTCCCATCCCATCCCCATTGGGTTCTTTTTTTTTTAAAGATTTATTTATTTTACTTATATGAGTACATTGTAGCTGTCTTCAGACACACCACAAGAGGGCATCAGGTCCCATTACGATGGTTGAGAGCCATCATGTGACTGCTGGGAATTGAACTCAGGACCTCTGGAAGAGCAGTCATTGCTCTTAACCACTGAGCCATCTCTCCAGCCCCCTGTTGGGTTCTTGCAGTTGCTCAGAATAGCTTTGCTGATTATTAAGTAAATATGGGAAAGCATAAATCTAATCCTTTTCTTCATTCCTTGTAAATTTCCCCCTTGGTGTATCAGGTAGCACTGAGGTGACTAAATCCCATTCTAAACGTGTCCCAAGCCAATGCTGTCAAGGTTTTTACAACCTGCCGTCAGTGAGTAATGTGTTTATCATCACCAGTCTTCCTGCCCTCCCCTCCCCTCCCCCATCTCTCAATTGTTTAGCTTTCTCTGGCTAATTCTCTGTGGGTGTTCAGGGGGTCAACTTAATTAGATTTTTGACCTCAACAGAAAAAAAAAGAAATACCTTGGTTACAAAGGCCCATTGTTTGGGCTTTGAAAAGATTGCTAATGGGATAAGGGTGAGAATCCCCAGCCTTTCTTGGCTAGCAGACTTCAGATACTTCAGACTAAGGATCTTAGTAGTCTGACTGTCCTAACAGGCCTTACTTACATAATGCAGCTAAGCCTCGCCCAGATCTATTCTGGGTGTTCCTCTTATGCTTAGATTACCAAGGTCACTGCATTTCGTTTTCCAGAGCACTTAGGACATTGAAGAGAGCCAATATTGACTCCCAGTGCAGTAGAGAAGAGCTACCCACATCGCTGTATGGAAGCGATCTCGCTGTACCATCCGGTCACGTTCCTATCACTTTGACTCAATAGCTTTCATCACATGTTGACATCTTTTCTAAGGATCATGACCAGTACTTGGATGGTCTTGCTCTTTTCTTATGGCCATGACTGATGTAAGAGTTGTTATTGATCTACTTCCTTTCACATCCTTCTCCATGGCATCAGGCACAGCGCTCCCTTGCATCTCACAGTACCCTCTGAGTTAGGTACTGTTGCTATAGTCACTCCAGAGGTAGGAAAATGGGAGTATCTAACCAAGTCTGTACTTATGGAAGCGGTGGCTCAAGGGCTCAGGAGTGACCAGTCTTTGCAGTTGTTGACTTTTGGAAAAACACTAGTAGCTCATGATGGCTGGAAGTCTGTTGCTACTTAGCATTCAAAGTAGGCTGCACTTATAATCTGTAGCTATTTCCAGACTGTCTCAAACTGCCAGCTCCCAATAACGACATAGAGACTATTATTATTTGTTGTAGCTCAGGCACTGGCTTAGACTATTTCCCAACTAGCTCCTATAACTTAATAACCCACATTTGTCATGTGGCCTGTTACTTCTCACTATGTCCCAGCATGTCCATCTTCATCCATGTTTGGCTGGTGAATCCCCTGTACCTGATTCTTTCCCAGACTTCCTGTCGCTGCCCAGAAGTCCCGCCTCCCTTTCCTGTCCTGCTATTGGCCAAACAGAGAATGCCTTAGACAGGTGAGAAAGGACAGAGACATATCATCACACAGTGTACAAAAAGATTACCCCAACATTTAGAGCCTCAAGATTCAGTTTAATCTAACTATTACTATATGCTTCAAAGAATGGAAATCAGCATACTGCAGAGGTGTCTCCACAAGACACAGAATCAGCCTCCACGCCCATCAACAGAGATGCTGATAAAGAAAATATGGTGTAGATTCACAGTGAAGTACTGTTCAACCATAGAGAGAGAACACAGCATATCATTTACAGGAAAATGGATGAAAGGTTAAATAAAGTCAGATTCAGAAAGGCAGATATTCAGGAAGGTAGCTCAGTGGATACTATGCTTGCCACACAGACAAGGACCTGTGTTTGAACCCTGACACCCACACAACCCCCATAGTGATGTATGTATAAGAGTCCCACACTGAGGAGGCAGAGACCAGAGGACTGGTGGGGCTTGCTCACCAGAGTGCAAGCACATCAGCAAGTTTCAGGTTCCAGGAGAGAGCCTTTCTTATAAGCAGGTGAGGAAGGATGGAGGAGAATCAGTGTGGATCTCTGTCCCCCACTCCTTGTAGCCACATGCATCTGCACACAGAGATGCACACACACAAGGACAGATATAGTAAGTTTATATGAAGAATATGGACTTTTAAAAATTGCATAAAAGCAGAAGGGGACAATTTTGGGAAGTGGAGAGGGGCCAGATCCACCTTTGGGGTTGAGAACAAAAGAGGCTAATGAAAAGTGTTTAAGATGATTAAAATATTGTATACATATAATGAAACAGGATGACCTATAGCCATACCACTCTGAGCATACCCAATCTTGTCTGAAAATATCAGGATTAAAATCAAATTTTTGTGTAATTAAAATACAAAATTAAATAAAAGGGACCCAGCCAAAGCCTTATATATTTAGCCAGCATAGAAATCAAAGGTAACCCAGATAGCTAAGCAAGAGAAGGAAGAAGGCCAGGCGTAAGGTGCATGCCTTTAATCCCAGCGCAAGGGAGGCAGATGCAGACCGATCTCTGTGAATTCCAGGCCAGTCTGGTATACAAAGTAAGTTCCAGGACAGCCAGGGAAGTTACATAAAGAAACCCTGTCTCAAATAAACAAAAACAAACAAGCAAACAAAAAAGTTAGAGAGGGAAGAGGTGAGGCCTCAGAGTCTCTCTAGCCTGGTTTACCTACACATGAGCCCA
>LR749501.1:43775-105643 GCA_902729485.2 Mus minutoides
CTCTTTTCTTGTACAACCCAGGATCTCCTGTCCAGTGGGTAGTACCACCAGCAATGGGCTGTGCCTTCCCATATCAGTCATTAAGAAAATTCTCTACAGTCTTACCTACAGGCCAACCTTCTAGAGGCATTTTCTCAGATGACATTCCTTCTTCCCAAATATGACTAGGTTTTGAGTCAGGTTGACAAAAGCCAACTAAGACAGTTGTCAACTTGACCCACGTGGGAAGAGAGAACCTTAATTGAAGAATTGCCTCCATCAGATTGGCCTGTGGACATATCTATTGTGGATTTGGCATAAACTTAAATTATCTTATTTGGGTTCCCCAAATTGCACGAGAATCCTAAATGTAAGATGCTTAGGGTCCCAGTTGGCTTCAATTGGTAAATAAAGTTGCCAGTGGTCAATGGCTGGGCAGGGGAACAGAGATGGAGAGGAAGGAAGATCTAGAATCTCCATGCCAGGAAAGGAGTAAAGTCCAGGTGTGGTGGCGCACACCTTTAACCCCAGCACTCGGGAGGCAGAGGTGGGCGGATCTCTGAGTTCGAGGCCAGCCTGGTCTACAGAGGGAGTTCCAGGGCAGCCAGGGCTATACAGAGAAACCCTGTCTCAAAAAACAAAAACAAAAAAAACAAAAACAAAAGAAAGAAAGAAAGAAAGAAAGAAAGAAAGAAAGAAAGAAAGAAAGAAAGAGAGAGAGAGAGAAAGGAAGAAAGAAAGAAAGAAAGAAAGAAAGAAAGAAAGAAAGAAAGAAAGAAAGAAAGAAAGAAAGAAAGAAAGAAAGCTGCAGAAGAGAGAGCACCAATCATATAAATGCTGGGGAAGAGGGCCCCAGGGCCCTGCCCCCATTGGGTCTAGGAGCAAAGACAGAATATAGATTTTAGTAAATAATAACTCAGGAGTATCAGAGGGGAGGTGTTAACAAAGTGAAAGTTTGGAAGTGACCCAATCATTGAGCTGTTTAAGACATATTAAATATAAGGCTGAATGTGTGTGTGTCTCTCATTGGAGAATCCAGAACTTTGAGGTGGGCAGCAAGGAGCTCGTGCCACTGCAGCTAGGGAGATAAGAGCAGATTAATCACCTACTCTACAGTCTATGGTACATTT
Source organism: Mus minutoides (assembly GCA_902729485.2). Taxonomy (NCBI): domain Eukaryota; kingdom Metazoa; phylum Chordata; class Mammalia; order Rodentia; family Muridae; genus Mus; species Mus minutoides. Next base: position 44,885 of record LR749501.1, read on the forward strand.
TAAAATTAATAATTGATGTGCACTTGTACAATCTACTGCAGATGGTGCAGTCAGGACTGGACTGTTAAGAGGAGATAGATGAACGGAGCATGGTGGTTTATCCTTAATTTTCCCTGCCCCAGAAACAGGGGCAGACTGATCTCTGTGAATTCAAGACCAGCCTGATATACGTGGTGAGTTCCAGGATAGCCTGGGCTATGTAGCAAGACCCTATCTTGGGTAGATGAAAATCCCCACAAGCAACAGTGCTCCCCCATGGTCTCTTGTGTTGTGTCCCCCAAACCCCTTGGCATCCCTTGATGATAGGCTATAAGCTGTAAATCAAATAAACCCTTTCTCCCCAGGTTGCTGTTGATAGTGTTTTATCACACCAACAGAAGAGCAAACTAGATAAGTCTGTTTGGGTTTTAATTTTTACTACATTTATTTACTTAGCTAGTTGGAAGGACCCATGCTATGCTATGGCTCATGATTAGTACTCAGAGAACAATTTTTCAGTGTGGGTGGTCCCAGACATTAAACTCAAGCTGCCATGCTCTGAGCAGGCACCTTTGCTTACTGAGTCATCTCACGGGCCACTTACATTTTTTGTTTGTTTGTTTTGTTTTTGTTTTTGTTTTTGTTTGTGATGGGGTTTCATGCAGTCCAGGCTGGACTCAAACCCTCTATGGCTGTGAATTTCTGATCTTTCTGCCTCCAAATCCAGAGAGCTGGAATTAAAGGCATACATCACTAGGCCCAGCTCTACTTCATTACCTTCTGGTCTTTTCTTTCTTTTCTTTTCTTTTCTCTTCTCTTCTTTTCATTAACTCTTTCTTTCTCTCTCTCTCTCTCTCTCTCTCTCTCTCTCTCTCTCTCTCTCTCTTTAACCAGGCCATATTATTATAGATGAATTTTATCTTTTCGTTGAATAAACATAGATTCCAGCTTACTAGACAGTATAATTTCATTGTCATAGTGACTTAAACTCATGTTTAATGAATGAAGTTTAACTTGGGCAAATATTTACACCAAGGTGTGCGGGTGGCTGAGTATTTGCTCTTTCATATAAGTACATGGAAGGGGTAGAAGGGCAGGCAAGGGGCCACTCATGACCTTCAGCAGACATTTAACATGGAGCAGAGAACCCCAATTTCTTGGCTATTCTTTTCCCCTTTCAACACAGCCTACATTGTGCCTAGTAAATGGCAGGGCAATTGCCTAGCATGTGCAAGGCCCTTGGTTCTCCTTCCAGCTCCCCCCAAACAATAAAGTACAGAAGCACTTGATTCACTTGTCACAGTATATTAGATACAAGTTAAATGCTAAACCCCTCAAGATTGGGCCTCATTTCATTCATCCATCTTCTGGTCATCTCTGTCCCCATCTCACCATTAACTTTTAGAAATTATTTTCTGGGGCTGGAGAGATGGCTCAGAGGTTAAGAGCACCAACTGTTCTTCCAGAAGTCCTGAGTTCAATTCCCAGCAACCACATAGTGGCCCACAACCATCTGTAATGGAATCTGAGGCCCTCTTCTGGTGTGTGTCTGAAGACAGCTACAGTGTACTTATATACATAAAAATAAAAAAAATTTTTTTAAGCTGTTCTTTATAGAAATTACTTTCTGATCTCCAGGAGTTGCTGCCACCCCTTATCCCTCACCCTCCATGTTCTTTCAAGGAATTAGCCATTACATTTAGAACTCCCTAGACTTGACATGTTCTTCCCTACGAAGCACCCTCCCAAGTTCTAGTAGTTCTGAGGCCAGGTTTTTCTGTTCTTCCCTAAGGTGGCTGCTCATTGTTCCCAGTTCTTTGTCGATGTCACTAAGTGCCCTCCGTCCTCATAACTCTGGCACATGCAGACATCGTTTCTGCCAGCTGCTCATTCTCATCCTTGCAGGCCCAGATGCAGAAACAAAACAGTCTAGATCTATGTGCATTTGTAACTTTGCATGATGAGCCATGAACAACTGTCAGTTCACCCCAAATGGGGCACCCACAACAAGCCAAAGGCAGAATCCCACTCAAGACTAGCTTACTAGACATGTGTCTTCTGTGGTTACATACAGGAGCATAGGTGACTCAAAGGCAGGTGCATCCCCAGAAATCCCACCCTAGCCTGGGGGACAACTCATCAAGTTGTCTCCCAGGAGCTTCCTGGCCAATTTTCATGAGGCTATCCTGGAGATAGGCACTGGCCCCAGCAGGTGGTGCTGACTTTACAACCTTGGGGAGGAGTCTTGTGTGGGGTTTTTTTTTTGTTTGGTTTTTTTTTTTTTTTTTTTTTTTTTTTTTTTTTTTTTTTGTAACTTTCTGAGTTTCTAAGCCTTTGAAGTTTCCTTAGCTTCTTGAGTTGTAGGAATCTCCCTTAAGGAGTGAATGTTTCTGTGTGTGCCAATGGTTGTGGTCAGAGCTGGGATTGAAGGTGGCTAAAGCTGTTATTGCATGGACACCTCACAGTGCCATAAGAGCGGGTCATATACAAGGGAGTATCACCCAGTGTGAGAAATAGTCCCAAACCCACAGCTTCCCTGACCATTGTCAGCATCTTTCTACCCACCACTGGCCAGTGTTCAACATGGTTTTGAACAATGAAATTGCTTTGTTTTGAATGTTGTTTCCCCATTGAAATTCATGTTGAGACTTGGTCCCAAGTGTTGAGAGGTGGCAGGAATCTTCAGAGGCCTTTGATATATAGAGGAGGAACTCACGGGGTGACACTCCTCAGAGTGTGTACTGACTCTCTCCAGTGTCCTCAGCTTCCCCCTCATTGCCTTCTCATGAACAGGCTTCTCTTGCCCACACATCCGCTGTCCCATCTGCTCTTCTGCCCTGAGTAGAGTAGCACACGGCCTATCACTGAGCCCAACAGACAGCTTGCATATTCTACTAGACTTCTAGAACTCTGAGCAAAGATGAACCTCTTTATTTATAAAACCCAGTCTTGGATATTCTATTATAGAAACAGCAAGGGACCTGAGTTAGAAGGTGTCTGTGAATGAGTGGGATAAACCTTTGGCTAAAATCAGTATATTCCAGATCGTGATGTCTGAAACAATTTTAAGAATTACTGTGAACAAAATGTTTTACTTTTTTCTTCCCCTTTAGCAATGAAGAATAAATGCCAGACCCCATCCACATTGATCCCGTATTCTACACCAGTGAGCTATATCCCAGCTCAACATTTTGCTTTATTAGTTTACATTTTTGTTCCATTGTTTTTGAGATAATCTCAGTCTGTATCCCAGGCTGACTTGGGACTCACTATATATAGCTTAGGCTGTCCTTGAACCCATGACAATCTTCCTGCACTAGCTTCCTAAGTCTAGGATTACAGGCATAAGTCACCACACCCAGGTATTTTTCTGTTACATACTTACCACTTCTAAGTAAAAATGTGGAACTGTTACCCAAGACCCATAACTCTCTTTCTCTCTCTCTCTCTCTCTCTCTCTCTCTCTCTCTCTCTCTCTCTCTCTCTTCCTCCACCCACTTCTGCATTACATACTGCATGCTTCTGTGCCTCTAGGGTGGGGAGAGAGACATCAATTCAATCTATTTTATAGGGACCTTTTTTTAGTTTCTCATTCTGGAAATACCTAACTGCCCAGAATTAGGGACCACTGGATACTCGGTCTACATCCTGTTCCCAGACATTTCTTGTTCAGATTCTGTCAGAGGAAAGAACAGGCTGCCAGGGCTCAGACAGTCTCGGCCAGCTTAGTTGCCCTGCTTACTGAACCAGGCAAGGCTATTGCTGCATGAAGAAGTGGATGACCACAGACAAAGGCTTTGAACACCATCAACTGGCTGCCCCAGGATGCTCTGTATCCCTCGTCACATGTACCGAGAATGACAAAGAATCACCAGTGTGTGCATTGGAGGGCCAGAGAGCACTTTTGCTTTTTCCTTTTAAAAATTTTATTTCTTTATTATTTGTGTGTATGCCATGTTGTTGTGTTATTTCCTTCCAACATGGGTTTCAGAGAGTAAACTGAGGTCCAAGCTTGGCAGCAAGTGCCACTATCCACTGAGCCATCTTGCCCACCTGATTTTTGCCTTTCCACCTTTCATCCTTTCCACTTGTCCGAATTTAGTTTTGCTGAGGGAAGGCAGCTCTGAAGGCAATGTTATGCACACTGGCACTCACCCTGTAACTGTTTTATTCCACTAATTCTGGTGAAGGTAGAATTTGCTAAAGTTTGCAAAAGAGAATGTTTAAAAGCAGGAAAATGAAGAATTTTAAGTTTTCAGAAACTCACGTGAAGACCTGAGTTTCACCTTGCCTTAAAGAATGCAAGCTGAGAGGCTGCAGGATTTCCATGGGGGACACTCTCTCTGTTCACCCACTGTGCAGGCAAGGAGTCCTTCCTAATAAAGACTTTCTCTCCCAAAAGCATTCAGTAATGACCTCCTTGTAGGTACTGTGGGCTGGGATACAGAAAATATACAAATAAAATTACTGTCCGTACTAACTTGTGACGTACTCGACTGCTTTCAAAAGTTCTAAGATGCTTGAGGATTCAGAGCTTTCATTCCCTGAGTTTTGGGGTGACTCGGGGTGCTCAAACACCCAAACCCCTTGAGCATTGTAGCCTAGAGCCCTGGAGCTTAGCCTCCAAACCAGCTAGCTGTAGGCCTGTTGTGTGACAAAACTGTTCCTGGGGAAACACATCACACATATCTACTCACCCCAGAATGGGAACCCATGGCAGACCAAAGGGTGGATACCACCAAAGTCCAATTTGGTGAACCTTGAGTTTTATTAGGATTATTTGCAATGGGTAAGGGATTACTTACAGGAGCAGAAATGACTCAAAGACAGCTGCATCACCAAGGCCCACCCCAGCATGAGTGACAGCTCACAAAGCTAGGGACCTGGAGCACTCTACAGGGTCAGGTCCAAAAGCAGCTCAACAGGTTGAAATGTCCTTTCCATGTGACACCGTTTGTCTAAAGCTCTTCCAGGCAGCTCAGCTGGTTTCTGCTTTTTCCAGGTAGCTGGTTTAGTCTTTGTAGCTTGACGCTGCTCTTCTTAGAGGGACTCTCAGCTTTCATAGCTTTCTCTGGCCAGGAAACATGCTGTTTGTTTCAGTTTCTCCCAGCCTAGAAGTGATCCTCCTAAAGCCACTAGAGTCCCCTGCCCTGCAGGAGACTCAATAAAAACATCTGGAATTCCTGAGGTAGGGGCAGAAGAGTCTAAAGGTCTTCTAGGGAGGTATATTCCCTATGCTTCACTAGGACCTTAGGAATTCCCTCTTTCTGGCTACTTGTGGTGATATCCAGAGCCTTTGCTCTACCACCACAACCTTATGCAGCAACCCTTCTTATCTGCAACTTAAGCATCCTCACTTACCCAGAATCTTTGTCCCTACAGTCTGCACAAGGGCGCTTTCCTCAGTCTGACATCTTCCGAAGGTTGGTTCAGTTTTGTTTGTTTGTTTTTTCCACCAATAGAATAAGCAAGCCTTCTTTGTCCTTAGTAAGTCTGACTTTATTCTCCATGTCAACGTAGAACAAAGAATTAGAGGAACTGAGGGGTCACTTGAAGCAACTGTGGTGCAAAGAAGAGGACCAAAGTTGCCCAGACCTGCTGCGGAGGGAGCAAGAGCCTGAAGACAGAGTAGAGAGGAACCAGACAGGAACTTAGTAACCCTTCATCTGCCCAGCGGGAGGGTAAGACAACCACACTGTGACTCACCCAACTAGCTATCTGCTGGGTCCCCCTTAGTCCTTGTCCCACTCCACTACAGTCTGGAGTGAGGGCATTTAGGGAAGCCCAGGGGCAGAAAATGAAAAACCATTTCCATCAGATACTTGTTGTAAGGCTGATATCAGAACTAGTTGCTTGGCCTTATGCAAGTTCTGAAAGTCTAGAGCTCTGGAAGGTGGCAGGCACAGCTTGGCTTACTGTGGGGTTAAACCATGCAGGCTGCAGTTGTCACTTAGAAGTTGTCACCTGGCATCCCTGGATCCAGACATGGCTTGTGGTGACCAAGTGGCAGATCTGAGACCCATGGTGGCCCTGCAGAGCTGTATCTCCCAATCCAGAGTACATGAAAGAAACCTGATTTTAAAAAAAAACAAAACAAAAAAAAAAAAAAACTGGACATCAACTAAGTCTTACTTAGAAAGGACATGTGCTTCCAGAGCACGGTGAGGTCAGATTTAGCTTTGTTATATAACTGTACAAGGAATGCATGTGGAAGAACATGAGATATCCACAAACATGTGAAAAGGAAAACAGTGTGTTAGGGGACTCTTGAACTCCTTACTTCTTAAATGGCAGGATTCTGGGCTTCCCAGGCCGTCCAGTAGGGAAACTCAGAGGCCTTGCTAAAGGAACGCCCACTTGAACTCTAGTTAAGGAAGGTCCCACCCTTATTTTCATTAGTGGGTAAAATTCATCCACAGAATGTTAGCTGAGAAGCTCAAATAGCCTTTTTAGGAACCCTTCCCATTTGGAAACCTGAAGAACACACGGGGCTTGTCTTAGATTGCATACAGGTGACCATCTGTGCTGGCTTACTGGTGACAGTCTCGGGTTCTAATTGTCCAGCTCTGTTATTAGTACCTCCTCTCCTTCTCACAAGGGCTCTGGCTTTTGATTTAAGTAGAAGGTCACTGGAGCTGCCTGATAGTTTGCTGTCAAAACAAAGTGAGCATTCCCCACCCATGGAGTTCACCTCCACAGTGTTTTCCCAGTTGTTAACTGTCCATCCCTCCTGACTTAGACGTGACGCATGCCCTCAGAATGAGGATTCTACATGCTTATCGGACAGGATACCAGCTTTCAAACACTTTTGTTGACTGCTTGGTTCACTTTGTTTTATTTTTTTTAAGATATTTTCATTATTTACATTTCAAATACTATCCCCTTTCCTAGTTTCCTCTCCGAAAGTCCCCTATCCCTACCCCACCCAGCTCCCGGGCCCTGCTCCCCAACCCACCCGCTCCTGCTTCCTGGACCTGGCATTCCCCTGTACAGGGGCATATAATCTTTGCAAGACCAAGGGCCTCTCCTCCCATTGATGGCCTACTAGACCATCCTCTGCTACATATGCAACTAGAGACACAAGCTCTGTGGGGTACTGGTTAGTTCATATTGTTGTTCCTCCTATAGGGTTGCAGACCCCTTTAGCTCCTTGGGTACTTTCTCTAGCTCCTTCATTGGGGACCCTATGTTCCATCCAATAGATGACTGTGAGCATCCACTTCTGTATTTCCCAGGAACTGGCATAGCCTCACGTGAGACAGCTATATCAGGGTCCTGTTAGCAAAATCTTGCCTGCATATGCAATAGTGTCTGGGTTTGGAGGTTGTTTATGGGATGGATCCCCAGGTGGGGCAATCTCTGAATGGTCCTTCCTTCTGTCTCAGCTCTGAACATTGTCTCTGTAACGCCTTCCATGGGTATTTTGTTCCCCATTCTAAGAAGGAGTGAAGTATTTACACTTTGGTCTTCCTTCTTCTTAAGTTTCATGTGTTTTGCAAATTGTATCTTGAATATTCTAAGTTTCTGAGCTAATTTCTGCTTATCAGTAGGTGCATATCATGTGTGTTCCAAGATCCATGCATTTGCCTAAGAATTTCATAAATTCATTGTTTTTAATAGCTGAGTAGTACTCCATTTTCTGTATCCATTCCTCTATTGAGGGACATCTGGGTTCTTTCCAGATTCTGGCTATTATAAATAAGGCTTCTATGAACATAGTGGATCATGTGTCCTTATTACCAGTTGGAACATCTTCTGGGTATATGCCCAGGAGTGGTATTGCTGGATCTTCCAGTAGTACTATGTCTAATTTTCTGAGTAACTGCCAGACAGATTTCCAGAGTGGTTGTACCAGCTTGCAATCCCATCAAAAATGGAGGAGTGTTCCTCTTTCTCCACATCCTTGCCAGCATCTGCTGTCACCTGAGTTTTTGATCTTAGCCATTCTGACTGGTGTGAGGTGGAATCTCAGGGTTGTTTTGATTTGCATTTTCCTGATGATTAACGATGTTGAACATTTTTCAGGTGCTTCTCTGCCATTTGGTATTCCTCAGTTGAGAATATTTTGTTTAGCTCTGTACCCCATTTTTAATAGGGTTATTTGATTTTCTGGAGTCCAGCTTCTTGAGTTCTTTGTATATGTTGGATATTAGTCCCCTCTCAGATTTAGGATTGGTAAAGATCCTTTTGTCTTATTGACAGTGTCTTTTGCCTTACAGAAGCTTTGCAATTTTATGAGGTCTCATTTGTCAATTCCCAATTTTATAGCACAAGCCATTGCTGTTGTGTTCAGGAATTTTTCCCCTGTGCTCATATATCTTCGAGGCTTTTGCCCACTTTCTCCTCTATAAGTTTCAGTGTCTCTGGTTTTATGTGGAGGTCTTTGATCCACTTAGACTTTAGCTTTGTATAAGGAGGTAAGAATGGATCAATTAGAATTCTTCTACATGATATCCGCCAGTTGTGCCAGCACCATTTGTTGAAAATGCTGTCTTCTTTCCACTGGATGGTTTTAGCTCCTTTGTCAAAGATCAAGTGACCATAGGTGTGTGGATTCATTTGTGGGTCTTCAATTCTATTCCATTGATCTACCTTCCTGTCTCTGTACCAGTACTATTCACTTTTTTCTTTTTTTTTTTTTTTTTTTTTTTTATCACAATTGCTCTGTAGTAGAGCTTGAGATCAGGAATGGTGATTCCACCAGAAGTTCTTTTATTGTTGAGAATAGTGTACTGGCTGGTTTTGTGTGTCAACTTGACACAGGCTGGAATTATCATAGAGAAAGGAATTTCAGTAGGGGAAGTGCCTCTATGAGATCCAACTGTAGGACATTTTCTCAATCAAGTGGGAAGGGCCCCTTGTGGGTGGTGCCATCCCTGGGCTGGTAGTCTTGGGTTCTATAAGAGAGCAGGCTGAGCAAGCCAGGGGAGGCAATCCAGTAAAGAACATCCTTCCATGGCCTCTGCATCAGCTCCTGCTTTCTGACCTGCTGGAGTTCCAACCCTGACTTCTTTAGTGATAAACAACAATGTGGAAATGTAAGCTGAATAAACCCTTTCCTCTCCAATTGGCTTCTTGGTCATGAAGGAATGCAGGAATAGAAACCCTGACTAAGACAAATAGTTTTGCTATCCTAGTATTTTTGTTATTCCAGATGAATTTGCAAATTGCCTTTTCTAACTCTGTGAAGAATTGAGCTGCAATTTTGATGGGGATTGCATTGAATCTGTAGAATTCTTTTGGTAAGAGAGCCACTTTTACTATATTAATCCTGCCAATCCATGAGCATGAGAGATCTTTCCATCCTCTGAGATCTTCTTCCATTTCTTTCTTCAGAGTCTTGAAGTTCTTATCATATAGATCTTTCACTTCTTTAGTTAGAGTCACACCAAGGTATTTTATAGTATTTGTGACTATTGTGAAGGGTGTTGTTTCCGTAATTTATTTCTCATCCTGTTTATCCTTTGTGTAGAGAAAGGCCACTGATTTGTTTGAGTTAATTTTACATCCAGCTACTGCACTGAACCTGTTTATCAGGTTTAGGAGTTCTCTGGCGGGAATATTTAGGATATATATATATATATATATATATATATATATTATCATATCATCTGCAAATAGTGATACTTTGACTTCTTCCTTTCCAATTTGTATCCTCTTAATCTAATTAGTTGTCTTATTGCTCTGGCTAGGACTTCAAGTACTATATTGAATAAGTAGGGAGTAAGTGGGCAGCCTTGTATAGTCTCTGATTTTAGTGGGATTGTTTCAAATTACTCTCCATTTAGTTTGATGTTAGCTACTGGTTTGCTGTATATTGCTTTTATTATGTTTAGGTATGGGCCTTGAATTTGTGATCTTTCCAAGACTTTTACCATGAATGAGTGCTGGATTTTGTCAAATGCTTTCTCAGCATCTAACGAGATGATCATGTAGTTTTTGTCTTTAAGTTTGTTTATATAGTGGATTACATTGATGGATTTCCATATATTAAACCATCCCTGCATTCCTGGGATGAAGCCTACTTGATCATGATGGATGATCCTTTTGATGTGTTCTTGGATTCGGTTTCCCAGAATTTTATTGAGTATTTTTGCATCGATATTCATAAGGGAAATTAGTCTGAAGTTCTCTTTCTTTGTTGGGTCTTTATGTGGTTTAGGTGTCAGAGTAATTGTAGCTTCATAGAATGAACTGGGTAGAGTACCTTCTGTTTCTATTTGTGGAATAGTTTGAAGAATTGGAATTAGTTCTTCTTTGAAGGTCTGATTGAACTCTGCACTAAAACCATCTGGTCCTGGCCTTTTTTTAGTTGGAAGACTATTAATGACTGTTTCTATTTCTTTAGGGGAAATGGGACTGTTTAGATTGCTGATCTGATCCTGATTCAACCTTGGTACCTGGTATCCATCTAGAAAATTGTCCATTTCATCCAGGTTTTCTAGTTTTGTTGAGTATAGCCTTTTGTAGTAGGATCTGATGATGTTTTGGATTTCCTCAGGTTCTGTTTTTATGTCTCCCTTTTCATTTCTGATTTTGTTAATTAGGATACTGTCCCTGTGCACTCTAGTTAGTCTGGCTAAGGGTTTATCAATCTTGTTGGTTTTCTAAAAAAAAAAAAAAAAAAAAAAAAACAGCTCCTGGCTTGGTTAATTCTTTCTATAGTTCTTTTTGTTTCCACTTGGTTAATTTCAGCCCTGAGTTTGATTATTTCCTGCCATCTACTCCTTTTGGGTGAATTTGCTTCTTTTTGATCTAGAGCTGTGAGGTGTGCTGTCAGGTTACTAATGTATGTTCTTTCCAGTTTCTTTTTGGAGGCACTGAGAGATATGAGTTTTCCTGTTAATACTGATCTCATTGTGACCCATAAGTTTGGGTATGTTTTGGCTTCATTTTCATTAAACTATAAAAAGTCTTTAATTTCTTTTTTATTTCTTCCTTGACCAAGTTATCTTTGAGTAGAGAGTTGTTCAGCTTCCACATGAATATTGGCTTTTTATTATTTATGTTGTTATTGAAGATCAGCCTCATTCCGTGGTGATCTGATAGGATACATGGGATAATTTCAATCTTTTTCTATCTGTTGAGGCCTGTTTTGTGACCAATTATATGGTCAGTTTTGGAGAAGGTACCATGAGGTGCTGAGAAGAAGGTATATCCTTTTGTTTTAGGATAAAATGTTCTGTAGATAACTGTTAAATCCATTTGTTTCATAACTTCTGTTAGTTTCAATGTGTCTTTGTTTAGTTTGTTTCCAGGATCTGTCCATTGGTGAGAGTGGGGTGTTGAAGTCTCCCACTATTATTGTGTGAGGTGCAATGTGTGCTTTGAGCTTTACTATAGTTTCTTTAATGAATGTGGATGCCCTTGCATTTGGAGCTTAGATATTCAGGATTGAGAGTTAATCTTGGAAGATTTTACCTTTAATGAGTATGAAATGCCCCTCCTTGTCTTTTTTGATAACTTTTGGTTGAAAGTCAATTTTATTCAATATTAGAATGGCTACTCCAGCTTGTTTCTTCTGACCATTTGCTTGGAAAATTGTTTTCCAGCCTTTTCCTCTGAGGAAGAGTCTGTCTTTGTCCCTGAGGTGGGTTTCCTATATGCAGCAAAATGTTGGGTCCTGTTTATGTAGCCAGTCTGTTAGTCTATGTCTTTTTATTGGGGAATTAGTCCATTGATATTAAGCGATATTAAGGAACAGTAATTGTTGCTTCCTGTTATTTTTGTTGTTAGAGTTGGGATTCTGTTCTTGTGGCTATCCTTTTAGGTGTGTTGAAGGATTACTGTCTTGCTTTTTCTGGGGCATAATTTCCCTCCTTGTGTTGGAGTTTTCCCTTTATTATTCTTTAAAGGCTGGATTCATGGAAAGATATTGTGTGAATTTGGTTTTGTCATGGAATACTTTGGTTTCTCCATCTATGGTAATTGAGAGTTTTTCTGGGTAGTAGCCTGGGCTGGCATTTGTGTTTTCTTAGGGTCTGTATAACATCTGTCCCGGATCTTCTGCCTTTCATTGTCTCTGGTGAGAAGTCTGGTGTAATTCTAATAGGCCTGCCTTTATATGTTACTTGACCTTTTTCCCTTAATGCTTTTAATATTTATCTTTATTTAGTGCATTTGTTGTCCTGATTATTATGTGTCAGGAGGAACTTCTTTTTTGGTCCAGTCTATTTGGAGTTCTGTAGGCTTCATGTATGTTCATGGGCATCTCTTTCTTTAGGTTTGGGAAGTTTTCTTCCATAATTTTGTTGAAGATATTTGCTGACCCTTTAAGTTGAAAATCTTCATTCTCATTTATACCTATTATCCTTAGGTTTGGTCTTCTCATTGTGTCCTGGATTTCCTGGATGTTTTGAGTTAGGATCTTTTTGTATTTTCTTTCATTGTTGTGCTTATGTTCTCTATGGAATCTTCTGCACCTGAGATTCTCTCTTCCATCTCTTGTATTCTGTTGCTGATGCCCACATGTATGGTACCTGATTTCTTTCCTAGTGTTTCTATCTTCAGAGTTGTCTCGCTTTGGGTTTTCTTTATTGTTTCTACTTCCCTTTTTAGGTATTGGATGTTTTTCTTCAATTCCACCACCTGTTTGGTTGTGTTTTCCTGTAATTCTTTAAGGGATTTTTGTGCTTCCTCTTTAAGGACTTCTACCTGTTTAGCAGTGTTCTCCTGTATTTCTTTAATTGAGTTATTAATACCCTTCTTAAGATCCTCTACCAGAATCCTGAGTTAAAATTTTAAATCTGAATCTTGCTTTTCAGGTGTGTTGGGGTATCCAGGACTTGCTGTGATGGGTTTAATGGGTTCTGATGATGCCGAGTGGTCTTGGTTTGTGTTAGTAAGATTCTTACATTTGCCTTTCACCATCTGGTAATCTATGGTAATATATGTTCTAGCTGTCTCTGGCTGGAGCTTGTTCCTCCAGTGAATCTGTTTGCCTCTGTCAGCACTCCTGGAAGTCCAACTCTCTCTTGAGTCCCAGTGGTCAGAGCACTCTCTGCAGGCAAGCTCTCTTCTTGCAGGGATGGTGCACAGAGGTCTGGAGTTCAGCTCTGCCTTCTGGCTGAGGATGAAGGCCAGAAAGGACCCTATCCAAGAAACTCAGTTGCTTCTGTATCCCACTTGCTCTCCTGTGGGGACTGGTCTGAGAGACGCAGAATACAAGATCTGTTTACTTTGTTTTGACTAAGTTATCAATGCCTTCTAAAGTTCCATTGAAGGACTGAAGCAAACATAAATTATTTCTTTTGTGTCTAGAAGTTAAATTATTTCAAACTATCCCGCTTTTTTTGTTTGTTTTTTTGTTTTTCGAGACAGGGTTTCTCTGTATAGTCCTGACTGTCCTGGAACTCACATTGTAGACCAGGCTGGCCTTGAACTCAGAAATCCGCCTGCCTCTACCTCCCAAGTGCTAGGATTAAAGGCGTGCGCCACCATGCCCGGCTTTTTTTTCTTTCTTTCTTTCTTTCTTTCTTTCTTTCTTTCTTTTTTTTTTTTTTTTTTTTTTTTTTTTTTTTTTTTTTTTTTTTTTTTTTTTTTTTTTTTTTTTTTTTGGTAAACTATCCCGCTTTTAACAAGACTTAAAAAAAATTTTTAAACATATATCAAGGTAAGTCCACTTAGGCTTGGCTCTAGCCATGATTTCTCTCTTGAACAATTTACATAAAAGAAGCCAATGTGTTTTCCCACTGCCCTGTAATTAAACAGTCCTAAGGCTAAGTAAGCACCCACCATTGTTTGTGGTGACTTCTCATCTTAGACATCTCATGCAAATGCTGTTTTCTAAAAACCAACAGTCCAGTTCTGTTATGGCTTGGTTATGACTGAAAAGTCAACTTTGTCTTACTGGCACTTCTCTTTTAATTTAATGACAGTCTTCTGTGTGTACATAAGCTAATTTTTAAAGAATCTTTTTTTTTTTCTTGGTTTTTCGAGACAGGGTTTCTCTGTATAGCCCTGGCTGTCCTGGAACTCACTTTGTAGACCAGGCTAGCCTCGAACTCAGAAATCTGCCTGCCTCTGCCTCCTAAGTGCTGGGATTAAAGGCGTGCGCCACCAGCACCCGGCCATAAGCTAATTTTAAGTCTGAATTCCTACATAGGAGAAAGGCTTACATGCACCTTCTCTGTGTCAGGGAAATGGAGTTGAAAGTTTAACCCCAAGGATAATTCTTGTGGCTCTCTAAGTAACTAGAAGAAAATTAAATTTAGGTTCTTGCTTTTCCTGCAAATTTTGGGCAGATTGGATATGATGGAAAATTTGAAAGCCAAAAATTATATTTTTAAAGGCACAGAGTACTTCTTGTTCAGAGTTGCCTCTCCATTAAAGAACCATCTCTCTAGAACCTAGAATGACAATCGTGGTATTTTTCTTGAAAGTTTTAGTGTAAGTTTATGTAGATTGCAGAATACAACAACTGGTTCTCTGCATGTATGTATGTATGTATGTATGTATGTATGTATGTATGTTTTTCCTAGAAACTTGACAGTCAGTGGAATAATAAGGTCATTGTGCCTGGAGGAGAGATATGTAAATAGCAGGTAAAATGACATGAACTGTGTCCTTTTTTTTTTTTTTTTTTTTTGAGACAGGGTTTCTCTGTATAACCCTGGCTGTCCTGGAACTCACTCTGTAGACCAGGCTGGCCTCATACTCTGAAATCCACCTGCCTCTGCCTCCGTAGTGCTGGGATCAAAGGCGTGAACCACCATGCCTGGCGAACTGTGTCTTTTTTTTTTTTTTCTCTTGTTCAGGTCAACCCTGCTCGCTCCGCTCGACCCTGCTGCGCCAGCCCCGCTCGCTGCGGCCAGCCCCGCTCGCTCCAGTTGGTCTCTCTGGTCCAAGGATTCATTTCTTATTATTCTTCATAAGTACGCTGTAGCTGACTTCAGACGCACCAGAGGAGGGCGTCAGATCTCATTACGGGTGGTTGTAAGCCACCATGTGGTTGCAGGGAAGAGCAGTCGGGTGCTCTTACCTGCTGAGCCAGGCAGAGGCAGGCGAATTTCTGAGTTCGAGGCCAACCTGGTCTACAAAGTGAGTTCCAGGACAGCCAGGGCTACACAGAGAAACCCTGTCTCGAAACCCCCCCTCCCCCCCAAAATATTTTCAATCCCTGTTCTTAAGCAGAAGCAAAAGATCTCCAGTGAGTCACAAAAGCTCTGNTGCAGTAGCCTGCTGTTTTTTGCCTTCATCGTGGAGGCTGTTCCTGTTCCAGTGACAGACAGGAGCTGCTCAGAGGAGGCTGGCTTGTCCCACAGGACAACAGGTTTGGTAGTATCAAAGCCCTTTGCCTTGTATTTCAGCTCACTACTCCTCCCATTGGTATTGATTATTTGAAAACTTAACAGCAGCCATCTATGACTTGAGGGGTTGGAGAGATGTTTAGCAGTTAAGCGTACTTGCTATACAATTATGAGCTTCCATATACCAAGCTGGGTCTCCTGCACTTGCCTGTAAATTCAGGATTGAGGGAGGCAGAGACAGGGAGGGCTGCTGGCTGGTAGACTAGTCAAAAGTTAGGGAGAGACCTGACTCAGTGGGAATACGGTGGAAAGTAGAAGAGGAGGACATTGAATGCCCTCTTCTGAGCTCCAGGCATGTAAGACATGCACAGTCACATATCCAAGCACATAACTATACCTAGAAAGACAACCAGAACAATCCAGCCTGAAGCCTGAATGCAGGAGACTCTTCCTCTGTGAAGGTTTTTGTGCGTTTGTTGTTGTTTGGTTGGTTGTTTTTGTTTGGTTTGGTTCCATTCAAACCTAGGGCCTTGAACATACTAGGCAAATGTTCTACCACTGAGCTACACCCTCCTACCTCCCGGGCTTTCAAAAACAGCTTATCAGTTGCTAAGAAGGCTTTGAACTCACTCTGTAGCAAAGGCAAGCCTACTTGAATTTACTATCTTCCTGCCTCAGTGGCTGAGATTACAAGCCTGTATCACCAAGCGGGTCTCCCTTTTTGAATACTTGTACCTAAATAAATAGCCAGGAGTATGGGGATAACTGTGCTTTCTGAGGTCCTTGGGTAAGATCTTTGGGTGTTGCTGTTGCAAGGTCATGGATACTTCTAGTTATTTGCTGTGTAAGCCTACTCCTTGGTGCTGGAGAGATGACTCCATTGTTGCTCTTTCAGTCAGGTCTGTCCCAACATCCATGTGGTGGCTCACAACCATCTAACACCAGTTAGAGAGAACCAACACCCTTTTCTGACTTTGTGGGCACTGCACCAATGTGGTGCACATACCTATGTGTACACAAGACACCCATATACATAAAATAAAAATAAAATTTTAAATATAAAATAAACCCACTGTCTGTATTCCCCTTGCCAGGACACTGCTTGAGTTTCCTACAAGACCTCTACATTGTCTTGGATTTCCAGAAAAATCCTATTAGGAATGGAGGAGTTCTTCCCCCAACATGGGTATCATTCATACCTTAACTTGTGGCACACTTTTTTGTCTTTTAGAGACTTCCGCATTTCTATGTTCAAATGGCCAGAACATGTCCCTACTGCTGCCAAGACACACAGGTGACTCAAGGTCATAATCTGGCCCAAAGGCCAGCCATTGTTCTGTGCACGTTCCAGTTCTAAATCAATGTCCAGTCCTGCTTGAATTCAGTCAAGGTATAGCAGGCAAGATGACCATTGTCCTCTGCCCTGAGATGATTTGAGGCTGTAGATTAAATGTCACACCTTCTCCGTTAGCTCTTGGATTCTCTTCAGATCTCTAAAGGAGCAGAGGCAAACGTAGCTTAGATTCTTTTCCCATCCTCTCTGAGTGTGGACCTTGTGGCTCCTAGTTTCACTTTCTGGGAACTTTGCCAGCTTTCCAAGGACTGGGTAGTGAACAAAATAAATATTTGTAGATAGTTTAAAAGGAGGACAAGTCTGTCGGATGTAATTCTGCCCATCCGAAGAAAAAACATTTTAATTGCCTTTCAGACGTTTTTAAGTAATTAGCTTGAGAGACTTAGAAGGTTGATTTAGTAGGTGGCTTTTTAGATTTGTGAGCAAGAGGAGTCTTTGTGAGTATGGATGTGTGTGTGTGTGTGTGTGTGTTGGGGGAGGGGAAGAGTCCAAGGAAGGGAAGATGAATAAAAAAAATCAAAACAAGAAAAGGTTTACTACGCAGGGGTTAAAGTCCAGGTAAGAAAGCTATTGCAGTCACTAGAGGAGACTGCACTACTTCTTTATAGATGCTGATTAGTCCCCCACAGAGTTCGTGTGTAAAGTGTTTATTTCACATTTAGTATATACTTACCTTTAAAAAAAAGCTTTTTTCAGCTTTATAGTTTTGCTTTGTTTTGTTTTTTATTAGATATTTTCTTTATTTACATTTCAAATGCTGTCCTGAAAGTTCCCTACACGCCCCCCTCCCCCCCCCAAAAAAAAACTTTTAAAGAGATTTCTCATAACTTTGGGGGATTCGACAGTTCGCTCCTTATTACTCAGCCTATCTGGGGGGCCTATTGGGCTCCTGAGATTCAAGAGGGCTGGGCCTGGCTTGAAACAGCAGTTCCTGTCCCTAGTCCGGTGTGAAGTGTTTGCCTTGTCCCTAAGCTGCGAGTCCCGGGAAACCCGGCAGGCTGCGTCCTAGGTCATCAGAGCCGTCACCTGTTGGGCGGCAGAGGCGGGGACAGCCGCCGCCTACAAGACACAGCCCCCAGTCCTGGCGACAGCAGGAGGGTGGCGGACGCTCCGGGACCAGGGCCGAGGAGGCCGGGCGCTGGAATGCGGTCTTCTCGGGCGAGGGAGACTTTGCACAGGAGTGGAGACTAGTTGGGGTGGGGTTTCGCCAGTCCCCTCCGCCCCACCCCCGAGCCCCCTTCCAAGTGCTTTCTGCGAGCTTTCCGAACTGCGCTCTGAAGTTTCCAGAGGGAGAAGCCTGGCCGGCCGGCAGGGACAATGGAAGAAAGCGAAGGCCAGAAATGTGAGCCGAACCTGCCTCCCTCCGGAGACAGCAGACAGATGCCCCGTAAGTAACAGTCCTCAAAGATGGAGTTACACGCACGCTGCTTAGAAGTGGAGACCCGGAGCCTGGCGCCAGGAAAACTCTACGTGTGTGTGTGTGTGTGTGTGTGTGTGTGTGTGTGTGTGTTCCCTGTGTGTCTTGGGCGAGGGGGTGGGGTGTACTTTCAAACTGAGTCCAGAGCTGTGGTTTCTTGCCTCTACTTTGTCTCTTGTGAGATCTTCCTAAAGTCGGTGAAGAGGTGGTGTATGGTGTCAAACTGGTCGAACCGTGAGCAAGCAGTTTGTGCGAGATCTCAAAGCAATGACAAATGACTCGCCCAGCAGCTATTTGAGAATTTCCTGGTGCTTCTGGAGGCTCGAGAAGACAATTTTGCACCTACCTCCCGGGCGCAGTGGTTCCATTCATTGGTTAGGAGTTTCCACGGGGGCAGCTTCTTGCGGGCTACAAAGTTTTACAGCGCTTTAGAGTTAAATTGGAGTTTAAGGATGTTTCTGTTTTGCAGATCCGAACGGCTGGGAAGTAATTGAGCATCTAGATGATAGATAGAACTCTGGGGCTTTCTGTTTAAATGTAAAAGTTGGGAGTTCTTAAAACAGTTAGTTTTCCTGTATTTTCTCCAGGCAGTTTCTTTTCTACATTCTCTTTATAATAGACTTGGGTTTTCCGTTGGGAATTTCCAGAACCTTATATAGTTCCAAATAAATCTTGCCGTGAGGGTGGGTGGCTCCAGACTGATGCCGGCGCTCCTCAGCCTCTCTCACTGCAGGCTGTCCAGGCACCTACCACATAATCCCGAACCGCCCCTCCCTACCCGTCCAGGTTCATGGGAGGGCCAGTTAGTAACACAAAGATGTGCAGGGCTGTGCACAACAGCGCGTGGGAGTGGGGATTATGCACAAGGGAAAAGGTGTGTTTTTTAAAATGAAAAAAGGAAGTAGCACATGACTCATCCACACTGAAAATGCAAAGCCAAGCCAGACAGAAGAAAATACAATTAGGAGAGAAAAATCCCCTAGAGAAGTGAAGAGGAAGCCTGCCTGCTAAAAGTTCAGTGAACCCCTGAGCCTTGGAGCTGCAGTCCACTTGTCTGAGCGCAGTTTGAGGGTTGGTGGCCTCCAGACTGAGAAAGGCCCCCAATTTGCTCTCTTTTGATAGGACTTTTTTTTAATAGATAATTTCTTTATTTACATTTCAAATGCTATCCTGAAAGTTCCCTATACCCTCCCCCTGCCCCGCCTGCTCCCCACCCGCCCACTCCCACTTCCTGGCCCTGACATTCCCCTGTACTGGGGCATATAAAGTTTGTAAGACCAAGGGGCCTCTCTTCCCATTGATGGCCGACTAGGCTATCTTCTGCTACATATGCATCTAGAGACACAAGCTCTGGGGGTACTGTTTAGTTCATATTGTTGTTCCACCTAAAGGGTTATAGACCCCTTCAACTCCTTGGGTAATTTCTCTAGCTCCTCCATTGGGGGCCCTGTGTTCCATCTATAGATGAATGTGAGCATCTCCGTCTGTATTTGCAAGGCACTGGCATAGCCTCACTCAATATAGTTATATCAGGGTCCTTTAAGCAAAATCTTGCTGGCATATTCAATAGTGTCTGGATTTGGTGGCTGATTATGGGATGGATCCCCAGGTAGGGTAGTCTCTGGATGGTCCATCCTTTCATCTTAGCTCCAATATTTGTCTCTGTAACTTCTTTCATGGGTGTTTTGTTTTGTATTCTAAGAAAGAATGAAGTATGCATACTTTGGTTTCATTCTTCTTGATTTTCTTGTGCTTTGCAAGTTGTATCTTGAGTATTCTAAGTTTCTGGGCTAATATCCACTTATCAGTGAGTGCATATCAAGTGACTTCTTTTGTGATTGGGTTACCTCACGAAGGATGATTTCCTCCAGATACATCCATTTGCCCAAGAATTTCATAAATTCATTGTTTTTAACAGCTGAGTAGTACTCCATTGTGCAAATGTACCACATTTTCTGTATCCATTCCTCTGTTGAGGGACATCTGGGTTCTTTCCAGCTTCTGACTATTATAAATAAGGCTGCTATGAACAGAGTGGAGCATGTGTTCTTATTGCCAGTTGGAACATCTTCTGAGTATATGCCCAGTAGAGGTATTGCTGGATCTTTCGGGAGTACTATGTCAATTGTCTGAGGAACCTCCAGACTGATTTTCAGAGTGGTTGTACCAGCTTGCAATCCCACCAACAATGGAGGAGTGTTCCTCTTTCTTCACATCCTTGCCAGCATCTGCTGTCATCTGAGTTTTTGATCTTAGCCATTCTGACTGGAGTGAGGTGGAATCTCAAGGTTGTTTTGATTTGCATTTCCTTGATGATTAAGGATGTTGAACATTTTTTCAGGTACTTCTCTGCCTTTCGGTATTCCTCAGTTGAGAATTCTTTGTTTAGCTCTGTGCCCCATTTTTGGTTTTTCTGTTTTGTTGTTATTGTTGTTGTTTGTTGTTGTTTTGTTGTTCAAGACAGGGTTTCTCTGTATAGCCCTGGCTGTCCTGGAACTCACTTTATAGACCAGGCTGGCCTCGAACTCAGAAATCTGCCTGCCTCTGCCTTCGGAGTGCTGGGATTAAAGGCCGTGTGCCACCATGCCCAGCTGTGGCCCACTCTTTAATGGGGTTATTTAAATTTCTGGAGTCCAGCTTCTTGAGCTCTTTGTATATATTGGATATTAGTCCCCTATCAGATTTAGGATTGGTAAAAATCCTTTCCCAATCTGTTGGTGGCTTTTTTTTTTTTTTTTGGTCTTATTGACAGTGTCTTTTTGCCTTACAGAAGCTTTGCAATTTTATAAGGTCCTATTTATCAATTCTTTTTTTTTTAATGCTTTTTTTTTCTAGACAGGGTTTCTCTGTATAGCCTTGGCTGTCCTGGAACTCACTCTGTAGATCAGGCTGCCTCGAACTCAGAAATCCACCTGCCTCTGCCTCCCGAGTGCTGGGATTAAAGGCCCATTTGTCAATTCTTGATCTTACAGCACAAGCCATTGCTGTTCTGTTTAAGAATTTTTTCCCTGTGCCCATATCTTCGAGGGTTTTCCCCACTTTCTCTTCTATAAATTTCAGTGTCTCTGGTTTTATGTGGAGGTCTTTGATCCACTTAGGCCTGAGCTTTGTACAAGGAGATAAGAATGGATCCATTCGCATTCTTCTGCATGATAACTGCCAGTTGTGCCAGCACCCTTTGTTGAAAATGCTGGATAGGACAGGTCTTACATCAGAAATCCAACCTCTGGGCCTGTCCTGAAAGAAACAACTGAGATTTTAGAGGGAACAATTAGTTTGGGACCAGTTTAAGAACTAACCCTGAAACAACCGGAGTAAGTCATTTCTGTGTCCCAGGCTGAGATGGTCAGATGCCTCCCTTTGCTTACTCATCCACGAATATTGAACTTGTGCTATATAGCAGTCAGTGTTCCAGCTGCCCGGGATCCAGCGATGCAGAGCGCAGACTGAAAGTACTCCCCTTTATTGGATTGATGTTCAGGGCCAAGTTGTGGTGGGCGGGGCAGAGGTGAACAATGAAGACATAAGCAAAACTGAACGTGTCAGATGTCTGGAATGCTGGATTCAGTCAAGAAAATACAGAGTGCCTAAGTTAGCTTTGAGTTTCAGATAAACAATGAGTAACTTTTAAAGCATATGTATTTCTTACACATTGTATGGGTTAGACTTATACTAAAAAAAAGTATGTTTTATGCTCTCAAGGTTCAAATTTTACTGGAGATCCTGTGTTATATCTGGTAATTCTATTAGCTAAAAGTAAGGCTAGAGGTGAACATAAGACAGGAACAAGGGAGTGGTGGTGAAACCATACAGATTTATCAGGGAGGAGCAGAGATGAGAATAAACCAAAAACACAGCAGGAGAGGGGAGAGCAGGAACCTGGGAGGAAGATGCAAGAGGAACAGGTTGAAAGGCCAGCACAGGCCAGATTATGGAGGCCTTGTGGAACTGTGGGAAGGTCTTTAGCTTCCTTCACAGGAGGTGAGGCCGCCGCTAGCAAATTGGACTTGCCTTTTATTTAATTAAATTAATTTTAATTAATTCATTTAGAACCTTGGGAGCGAACGTAGAGACTTGAGCCTGTTAGGCAAGAACTCTACTGTCTTAGTAGGCAGCTGGTGGGCTGGGGTGGTGGGTGGGGCTTAACACCAGTGGACTGGGGGAAGGGCAGAGAAGCTTCTGAAGTAAATAAAGCAGGCTAGGAAACCCCGTGCGGCTCTAGTCTAGATGGCGATAAGCAGATTGTGATAAGAAGGAAGAAGATTCCTGATGGACACTGAATGCAAAGCCAAAGGAATTTGCTTAGATTAGAGACAGCTTGAAAATATTTGATCCAGGTGACTGGGAGGATGCGTTGCATTTACCTACGTGGGAAAGCATTTTGACACATGGCAGAGGGGCCATCTTGGGTGAGGGAGAAGAATTTCCTTAGGGTGTGTGAGGATTGAGAAATATATCAGGAGTCGATTCAGATATTGGTCAGTGGCTTACCAGGAAGACTGGGGACTGAGCTGTCTCTCTTGTCAGCCTCTGTGAAGAAGGACAAGTCTGAGAGTTGTACCCAGGCATCTGAGAACTTACAGGTTAGTGATTTTGGAAGGGGGAGATGGAAAAGTAACCAAAAAAGGGCTAGAGTCGCAGTCAGAGTTCCAAGATCTGGTTCTGCCTGACACACACATGCTTTGGTGAGACACGCATGGTTCTCTGAGGATGAGCTCAGGGAGCAGTATCTCTCAGAACAACATCACCTGCAGGGCCACACATTCAAATCTGCCGCTCTGCTTCATATCTGCATATATCTGTTCACCCTGTTACAACTTGGGGTTGCTGGTCCAGGACCATGTCTCACACATGTGCATCCCATGACGTGCTAGTCACATGGAGGGACACTTAACCAACCAGTCTTAATTAGACAGAAGGCTAACAAAGCTTCCGACCCTAGGGATTTTGGTTTATCTGTCAACTGTATTAGGAAACCTTGGGTGATCATGTAACTCATTGTTCAAACTCAGACACCTTTGAGAATAAGAGATAGCTCTATAAATAATTTCACTGGGCAACAGTTGCAAGTCAGAACTGTTTGGAAAAGGTGGCATATGGCCGGCAACAGTGATGAAGCTTGAATACTTTCTGAACTTTCTGTCCCTAGTGTCTTTCAACTGGGATAATTTATATGACTGTGGATACATGCAATTATAATAAGAGAAGTATATAAATCATATATTTGTGGGGCTAAATCATAAAGAAGTTTATTTATGTGTATGTGCGTTGAGTGTCTGTAATTTGATCATTTATTAAAGATGGAAAAGAATTGCATACTGAGATGGATATGCTTGTTTATTTTTATATAAGGATTTACATCCTGGCTGAAGATATGATACTACAAGACACTGGGCTTCTTAATTACTTTTCAGTGTTGATAGCTTGATTTTATAATTGGGCTGAGAATATCACTCACATAAACACACAACACAAATGTCAAAAATATGTTTATAGCCGCTTCAGAAATTGCAGAAATTCCATCCCAGTTTCAAGCCAATATTTACTGAATGATTTTTAAAATGTATTTCAAGTCAGCATCTCGAACAGCAGCACTCTTTTAAAATCAAATATTCTAAGATAATACATTTTGAAGATACACTAATTTGATAGTCACACGATGAAGGATAACAGTAGGAAGCTATTTAAAGTCCTTGTTTTCCCTAATTAAACCATTCCGTCTCAGTAAGAGCATAAAGCTTTGCATGCATAGAGAAAGCACTGAAATTCAGAACAGAATAATAGAATCCAAGCCTGTGTATTTGAGGCAGTATTTGCTCCAAGTTGTGGCATGGTGGCAGATGCCACTGAAGCATACATGGTGTGTGTTCAGAATCAAGGCTCCTATGAAAGAGCATCATAGAGGAGCACTGCCAGAAACAGCTCAGCCTTGTTAGAACCTGCAGAAACAGCTCAGCCTTGTTAGAACCTGCAGAAACAGCTCAGCCTTGTTAGAACCTGCAGAAACAGCTCAGCCTTGTGACAACCTGCGTTTTGTTTGCTTTGTTTTTAAGACGGAGTCTCATGTAGCCCAGGATGGCCTCAGAGTTTTTTTTTCTTGGTTTGTTTGTTTGTTTGTTTGTTTGTTTTGGGGGGGGTTCGAGACAGGGTTTCTCTGTATAGCCCTGGCTGTCCTGGAACTCACTTTGTAGACCAGGCTGGCCTTGAACTCAGAAATCCACCTGCCTCTGCCTCCCAAGTGCTGGGATTAAAGGCATGCGCCACCACGCCCGGCTGGCCTCACAGTTTAGTTTGTTTTTTTTTTATTATTATTAAAAATACTTTTTTTCCCCTTGTTCCAGTCAACCTTTCTCGCTCTGGTCTGCCCTGCTCGCTCCGGTCGGTCCCACTTGCTCTCTCCGGTCCAAGGATTCGTTTATTATTATTATTCATAACGCACCAGAGGAGGACGTCAGATCTCATTACGGGTGGTTGTAAACCACCATGTGGTTGCTGGGATTTGAACTCATCACCTTCAGAAGAGCAGTCGGGTGCTCTTACCCGCTGAGCCATCTCACCAGCCCAGCCTCACAGGTTTTTTGTAGCTGCAGATGGCCTTGAACTCCTACTCCTAAGTGCTGGAATTATAGGCATGCAACACATGCATATATATCATATATGATATATATGATTTTGAATTAAGGTTTCTTTGCTTCCGGTTTGGAAAGCCTTTACTGTTGCGAGTGCTTTCCCAGTTTCCTCACTTAGCTTTGCAACCCCTGTGGGTGCTCAGTGTAAGGAGCTGTAAGCATTTGGCAGAGTAGGCTTTCAGTAATCATTGGGGAAATTTATTTGAGACCGGGCCTCATACAGCCCAGGCTGGGTTTGAAACTCATGTCGCTAAGGCTGAACTTGAACTCCTGATGTTCCTGCCTTCTGACGAGGGCTGGGATGCAGGTGTGCTTTGAATCTGTGTCTCATTCTCTTTGGAGGCCATGGGCTCCTAGTATCATCCTTGGGATGTTGTCCCCAACATTCTGGCTTTTAAAGGCTTCTTGAAAGCTTTGTGGCGGGGGTCCATCTACCTGATTGCCTCCTCTGGCCATGGAGCCTCCCATCTAGTGCTAGCCTACAGAATGACAGATTGTCAGTCTGTGCTCTGAAACAGCCTAGTCAGTTCTACCTTCATTTCTTCTTTCGCTCTTCAAAGCACTGACCTGGCACTCAAATTACACATTAGTTGTTTGTTCTCTGACTCTAATCATCATGTAGACACTCCTATGCAGTCTATCTTGATCAGCACCCCACCACCCTCCTATCCCTTTTAGTGTTTGGATCAGGCCATTATTCAATATTTGTGCAAATGAATAGTTGACTCAGTCAATTAATTTGAATTAACCCAACACAGGACGCTTCACTAGATTACATGGAATGCTCTACCTATTGTATAAAGTCGGTACAAGGAATTGTTTTTATCCTTGACTTCATTTTTTAAGAAACGTATTTATGGATATGAGTGTTTGCCTGTATGTATGTCTGTGTAGCACATGCCTGCCTAGTGCCCACAGAGGCCAGAATTGAACAAGGATCCCCTAGAACTGGAGTTATAGAGAATTGTGAGCTGCCATTTGAGTGCTGGGAATTGAACTCCTGCTTTGGAGGAGCAGCCAGTGTTCTAAACTAGTGAGCTGTCTCTTCAGCTAACCACTATGAAGAAGTGAGGAGAGCCAGGTGGTGGAGGCGCCTTTAATACCAGCCCTCAGGAGGCAGGGGCAAGTGGATTGCTGAGACCAGTCTGGTCTACAGAGTTCCAGGACAGACAAGTGTGTGCATACACCACACACACACAGGAGTATGTAGACTCCTTAATATATAGTAGGATATATATTTATATATTATATATGTACTTATATATAAGTATATATAACCAATAACCTATATGTTGTTGGTTATTTGAGACAAGATTTTGTGTTCTA
Source organism: Mus minutoides (assembly GCA_902729485.2). NCBI lineage: Eukaryota > Metazoa > Chordata > Mammalia > Rodentia > Muridae > Mus > Mus minutoides. The sequence continues at coordinate 70,838 of LR749501.1, forward strand.
TTACACAGTAGTCCCAGCTATTATGGAATTCACTATGTAACCCAGGCTAGCTTTCAACTCCTATAGGAGAGAGCCACTGGACTCCCTAATCTTGACCATGGAATAAATTCTCAGAAAAGTATAATTCAGTGGTAGAGTGCATGTTTAGCATGTGTATGTACAAGACTTTGTGTTTATTTTTCACCCCCCCCAAAAAAAATACAATTAAAAGCAAATAAGGTAAAAATAAAACAAAATAAATATCCCAGGAAGTAACTGCACTACAGCAGGTTCCCGGTAGGTTGTGAAGCCCAAAGGATACCAAACCTCAGATCCCTCTCTGTGTGGTCTGACTCGGCCAGAGTAATCAGAACATGGCAAAGACACAGCCACTACAGTCCAGCAGTTGCTGGTCTGCATAGCTTGCTGTATGGACAGCTCCTTGGAGATGTTTGGCTTTCTATAACCCTCTGCCTTTTCGAATTTGCCCTCCCAGATCCCTCTCAACTTTTCTTGTCCAGGATGTAGACACATCACAGCTGGAGTGCCCTGGGTCTCTGAAGAGTAGCTCTTTGGTGAGCCTCCTGTTCTTTCTCCTCCTCCTTCCCCTTCCTCGCTCCTCCCCCTCATTTGTGCTCCGGGGAATGTTTAAGGGCTGATTTTCCATTGGAAACTCTTGTTTGCTCTTTGCCCTGCTGGAAGTGGGCTCCCTGGAAGAGTTTGGGAGGGGCAGGAAGAGGAAACAGGGCTGCCTTTCAGCCTTGCCCAGGCCTTGTCTTTAGGCTACAACTTCTCTACTTTGTTAGACAAGGATTCCCAGAATAGCAAACAGCCAGACACACCCATATTTACTTCTTAGCACCAAAGTTCTTTCCAAACAAGAAACAGAACTGCCCTTCTGTTTGGCTGCTTGAGAGTCCCCGCACGCACTTTTCTTCATACAGATAATGTGAAACTGGCCCACTTGGGTCTGACACCATAACTGTGGAATAGTGGCAAAATGGACCTTTATCTGTTCCTTCTCTTGCCTCTCCTTGGGTTTTATGCTCAGCTAAAAGGCTGAATTATCCCCAGGTGACTCCAATGGCCCAAACGTCATTTCTCCTTCAGGTATAGGGCTGGCAGCTGCCCAGAGCAGAGGAAAAGGCCTAATCAACTGTGAAGAGTTTGGTGGCCAGGATTGGGTTATTGAGGTGCTGGTGCGGGGCTGGGGTGCAGGCAGATGGGACTGATGGAGTGGCTGGCGGATGAGGGCAAGCCAAGATGGGCTCTGTGTGCTGGGTGTCCTGTATCTGTCTCCCTTGTTAACTGCTGGTACCGTTTCCATCCCTTTACTGTATGTCACATCCAGTTTTGTTAGACAACTGGAAATGTTATTTTAAAATCCACAATAACACGATCAAAGTAGAAAAACAGCATAAAGTTGAAGCGACCTTTCCCATGAAAAGCATGAAGGAAGGGTTGAGTTTAAAGTCCAGTACATGGGATGACTGAAAGGCTAATGAAGACTGTAGATTGACAGGGACCTCCAAGACCCTACTTGTAGCTGGTTGCCCAGTTTACTTCAAGGAAGAACATGGGGGACTCCACAGGTCTGCAGGTCTGCTTCAGCTATCTTGACCTGCTGTAGCAATCCCTGGATGGAGCAGAGTGTGTCCTCCTCTTGCCTGACTGGTTACATGTGACCTTTTGTCCATATATATGGCTGAATGTAAATGCGTGTGTTTTATGTCCATGTAAAGCAATAGCCTCTCCAGAGTGTTAGACTTGCTCATTAATTTAGCTGTCCTGGATAATTTTTACATGGATTATTTTAATGTTGAAAGCAATCTTGAAAAGCCACAGGGTTTTTTTTTTTTTTTTATCATGCACATAGCAGTTTTGTCCAATGTAAAACATGTATACAACACATGCACACACACAAGATGAAGCTCTATGTCTTCATATAAACATATGTTTATTAGCCTGAGATATGATCTGTTCTCAGTTTTGGTTTTTGTGGTGCTGTTAATGCTCTGATCCAGAGCTTTGCACATCCTAGGCAAGATGTTGGCCTCTAAGCTCTGTCCCCAGCCATGTGTTTTGCTCTATGTAATAGACTCTGTGACTCCTGTATTATTAGGAAACAGATGCTTTAAAAAAGAAAACTGTGATGAGAATTTGAGTATTAGAGATTATTACTTAATAAAGATTATTATTACTAAATAAATAAAATTATACTAATCTTTCAATATCTTTTTAACCAAAACATTTGTTTTCTGCCCCTTTAAGCTTACTGCTAAAACTCGTAAAAGCTAAGAGTAACTAATTGGGCTGTTTCCTTCCCTTCCTTCATCAGTGTCTGATGGAGATGTTGTAATGGACAAAGTAATGAGAAGTGGAGTACACAAGAAGAATTTGTTCTCAGGACACACATTGAGCTTTGGACTAGGACAAGGAAATAAGCCAGCGATGAAAATAGTCTCTATTCTTTGCTAGAAGGAGCCTGCACTGGGAGCTCTGTCTGCAGGGGTTTCCAGGCAAAGGGAGGCTAACAGTGTTACAGTATTGGTTCCCTTGCTTTTGGAGAGATGTTTTACACCCAAAGTATGGACACCTGTTGCTGTATGTGTGTGGTGGTGGCGGTGGGATGCATATGTGCTTGTAGAGGTCAGGGGACAATTTACAGGAGTTGATTTTCTTCTACTCTGTAGATACTGTGTCTTGAACTCATGTCCTCAGGCTTGGGGGCAAGTGCTTTTACGCACTGAGCCTATTCTGCTTATTCTAAAGTGACATGAGAACTGGGCATGATGGCGCACCAGCTCTTAGTTCCAGTCCTTGGGAGGCTGATGCAGGAGGAACTCTATGAGTTCAAGTCCAACCTGGTCTACAGAGCAAGCTAACATAGTGAGACCCCGTCTCAGAAACAAAACAAGACAAAGAAACAAGCAAAAGGGCTGTGAGAGTTGTTCTTGGTCCCTTGCAGCTTCTCAGGGAAGTTCTCTTCAGTGTTCCTTACTTTCCTCCTTATCTTAAAACAAAACAAAACAAAACAAAAAAAAACAAAGACAAAAAACAAAGGAATAGGAGAGGGGAAATCCTTGGACGTGCTATGAACTGGAAGCATTAACCTTGTTCCCCCTCGTTGATTTTTTTCTAGGAGACTTTAACAATGAACTTTGAGAGGCAAGCTCAGAAGCTGTCTACATAGGTCAAAGCCATCAAAACATACCCATGCTCCTTCCCTTGTGTGTGTGTGTTGGATGAAGTAATTTCAGGGACTATGTGGCTAAGCCTTTACTTTATAGATCCTCAAATATTACATCTCATGATATTCCCCTTGCCTGGCCTATGATAATGGAGAAATGGAACTTTCCAGAAGGTCACAGTGCCAGCAATCTTCTGAGGGTTATAGAACTATCTTTTTTCTTGGCGCTGAATGACACATGTCAGAACCGTCTTCAGATGATAAATATTTTTAAATTTCATTAGTAGTTTGAAACTATAATGAAAATTATACAAATGGTCAGAATTCCTGGGGTAACTCTGTGTTAATTATAGTCACAGGGGCAGCCTACTAACCTGCAAACAACCGGTGTCTGAACTTTCTTCCTAACAAACTCAATGACAGAGACGTAAAAAACAGTTGCTATAGCATCTAACGTACATTTTTATTTTCAAATTTTCTCTGATTGTTGAATTTTTTCTCATTCTTGCTTAAAAAAAAAAAACAAGTAAAAACTTCTGCTAAGTTACATTAATTCGTTAGCAACTGCCACAGACCCTCTTGGTGTTCCAAACGAGATGCCTGTGAGATCATTAATTGTGAACTGCACTTTTGTCCTTCATCTTTCAGAACAAGGGAGAAGCAATCTTCATGTGACATCCCAGGAAGATGCAGCATGTCGCAGGCCCAAGGAACGCCTTTCTAATGGAAACTCCAGGGCTCAGGTTTCCAAGCCTGCTCGAAACATCCCAAGGAGACACACTTTAGGTGGGCCTCGAAGTTCCAAAGAGATCCTGGGAATGCAGACGTCTGAGATGGACAGGAAGAGAGAGGCGTTCCTGGAGCATCTAAAGCAGAAGTATCCCCACCATGCCACAGCAATCATGGGCCACCAGGAGAGGCTGAGGGACCAGGTAGGAACACACTATCAGTTCTACTGGCCTTGCTCGTTCAAAAAATATTTTTAAAAAAATTCATGTATTTATTCATGTGAGTATACATATAAGTGTCTGTGGGAATGTATGTAGCACATATGTATATGCGTGTGCAAACCTGTGCGTGTACATAGATGTCAGAAGGGAGGAGTGGTCTGTCAGTTGTCCTTGTCTGTTGTTCTGCTCTCATTTTGGGGACCAGTCCCACCCTGATTGCGGTTATGGTTTTGGCTAGACTGGCAGGCAGCAAGCCCCATTGATGTGCTAGTCTGTGCCCCCTCAGAGTTGAGGTTCCAGGCATGCGCAAGGCTCTAAGCCATCTATCCAGGCCACGTTCATTCAGTCTTTGTTGTTGCAGTGTTAAAAGTTAGACCCAGGGCCTTATTTATGCTATGCAAGCATCCCTAAGTAGCTCATTCATTTGTGTGTGTGTGTGTGTGTGTGTGTTGTTTTTAAGATTTGTTTATGTCAGGTGGCAGTGGCGGCGGCACATGCTTTTTGAAGGGACTCTGGCCAGCTCGAATGTGGCAAGCATGGCTCTGGGAGGCCTGGCCCTTCTCCCTTGATCCCTCTGCCTTGTTGAGTACTTACTCTTGGGACTTGGCACACATTAATTTGTCACGCAACCAGCAAGGTACCATGCTACTACAGAGAAAGAAATGGAAGCCTGGGTTTGCAAAGCCCTTGGCTTACGGTCACACTACCTGGTAAGCATCTGGGCCGAGTTGAAATCTGAACCCAGGCAGTCTAAAAAAACTCTTTCACTCATTAAAGATACTTAAAGGGTTTAGCCCACTGGAACATGGCAAGCATAGCTCTAGCAGACCTTACCCTTCTCTCCCATTCCCTCGGCCTTGCTACAAAACATTAGATTGTATTCCTAAAGCTAGCCACCAAAGTCTGCTTTCTGATTTGTCTACTGCTCCTGAGTCTAACTACCAAGGTCCAGCTATCAAGTACTGAAGTCTAGCTATCAAAAGGCCCCTTTGGCTCACCTAATTAACATGTCCAATTAAAATTAAGCACCTCATCTTAACACAGGGTTCCCCTTTTACCTTTATAAACTGCCATTTGTCTATGGGCCACATCTGTGTTACAATCCAGAGGCAGTCCTTTGTCACGGGGGATAAAATGTCCTTCCCCCTCTCCCTTGTTCTCTTTGCCTTTGCTTCTATCTCCTGCTTTGTCTCTTATTCCATGTCCTATGTCCCTCTGGGGCAAAAAAAAAATCTCCTCTGTGCTAAGAAATTGGTCTTAAGGCTCTTCATCTGGTACTTTTTCTTTGACTTTTAGTCCCAGCATGCAGGCAGCAGAGGCAAGTGGATCTCTGAGTTGGAAGCCAGCCTGGTCTACAGAATAAGAGAGTTCCAGAACACCTAGGCCTACACAGAGAAACTCTATCTTGAACATGCTCCTACCCCCCAAAAGATGTATTTATTTATTATTATTATTATTATTATTATTATTGTAGTAGTAGTAGTAATAATTACTATTTTGCATTTTGTCTGTTTGAGATGAGTCTTACTGTGTAGTCTTGGAGGGCTTTGAACTCTCTATATAGACCAGGCTGGCTTACAGAATTCTGCCTCCCTCTGCCTTCCAAGAATGGGGGTTAAAGGCACGAGCCACCATGCCCAGTCTGTTGTTATTATTTTTATTTATGTACTTGTGAGTGTGCCATCTTTCCAGCCATTTCGGCTCATTTTTGAATGAGGGGGATGACCTTGGGGTTTACAGTGAAAAGATATGTTAGTGTTCCTCTCACTCATTTGTTCCTGATCTCTAGCTTAGCTAAAGAAAAGGTTTAATGTGAGAGCAGGCTGTACTGTCCTCCTACTCAGCAGAGGAAGAGAACAGGGACCCTGACCCAAGAGAAGGGAGCTCTCCAAAAATGTGCTTTCATTATAACCACAAATGCATCAAATGCATAGGCCACAAAGAATATTGTTTTCTGAATAAGACATTGTGCGGCTCTAATTTATCCTTGGAACACTCAAGAGCTTGCCATAGTGAATGAATGAATGAATGAATGAATGAACACCAATATCCACATGTACATGTAAAGGTGAACTAAAGCGGCTAAAAATAGACTGTGACACGCCTTTTTCTTCAAGCTGACAGTCAGGTGCTTGGCTGCTGTTCTCTTTTCCTTCTTTCTTACAAATCCCAGGTACTTTCTTTTGCATCCTTTGCTTTCTGCTGGCTTCAGCCAGCTGTCTTTCTCCAGTTATCTTGACAGCACACAGATAGCACCCAACTGTGTGTTATTGTTCCTTAACTGTGTGCAATTACTCTTTAGCAGACTGAGTGGGTTTAGGGTCACAGGAGATGTGAGGCTTCCTTGATGGCTCTCCTTGGCCTGTTATCAGATGGACCTTTGAAGTTGGAGACGGTCTTGGAGGAAGTGGAGCGCTTTCCGCCATTGTGCTAAGTGGGCAGGTGGGGGGAGAGCCTACTGGTGTGCAGACTTCAGGTCCTGAGACAGGCTCAGTGTCTCAGTCTGCCTTGCCAGTTCATTGCCAACGCTCTATTTAAATCACTCAGCTTTTGATTATCCATAGAAATAGGGTTGGCATCAACTGGTACAGTTTCAGTCTGTAGTTAATCTTTAGTTCTTAAATTTCTCCCTTAAGTGGAATGTTCTCTAAGAATTTTATCAGAATGCCTAAGGTTGTAAAATGTGGTTTGCTTGGGGTTTTTTTCTCCACATTTCTTTTCTTTTCCCTTCACACTGCAAAAAAGACAAGACTGTGAACCTCAGAATGGAGATGGGAAATCTTACTGGTGGTGTAAGGATGGGCCAGTGACCCACATCTGTGTAATTAAGGAAGATTCCCTTTTCTTTGAAGCTTGGCAGCATCCGTGTGCATTTGAGCAATAGGATATGTGCTTTCTTCTCTTTGTGTCACTGTTTTGGGAAATACTATATCCAGTAAAAAGCTATTTGTGTGGAAGTAACTTAAACTCAGTTACAATTACACATTAGGAAAAGTTGGTATTTGAACAAAAGGAAGTGTGAACTCAGATTCCTGGTTTACTCCACTATCCTAAGGGATAAAGATTATCACCTGTATGGTTTGGGTTTTAGAATTGTTTGTTTGTTTCTTAGACAGGCTTTCACTTTAAAGCCCTGGCTAGCCTGGAACCCCTCTTTGTAACTAGGCTGTCTTGAACTCACAAGAATCCACCCGTCTCCCAAGCCATCATGCCAGGCCTAGGACTTGTAAGTTTAAAGTTGATGCTTGTCACACACAAGGGACCACCATGGTTGACTGAGATGGAGATAAAGATAGAAAAGATAAAAGTCTGTGTTAAGTGGGAAGGGAGATTGGTGAGTGGTCAGCAGTTAATGGCCTCAGAAACTGATCTCCGGTCCCAAATAACACCTGAGTTGGAGTTGTGACATGCCTTAGCAACTGTTCTTTCCTGAGGCTGAGCAGATGCCACATTCCTTCTCTCCCTCTTAGTATTTTCTGTTGATGGTCTAAAGCAGAGGTGGAAGGTGGGATGGTCTAAAGCAGAGGTGGAAGGTGGGATGGTCTAAAGCAGAGGTGGAAGGTGGGATGGTCTAAAGCAGAGGTGGAAGGTGGGATGGTCTAAAGCAGAGGTGGAAGGTGGGATGGTCTAAAGCAGAGGTGGAAGGTGGGATGGTCTAAAGCAGAGGTGGAAGGTGGGATGGGTGTGGGTGTAGGTGGTTTCGAAGGACACATCTGTATACACTCAGTAGCTGCTGTGGTTCTGTGAGTCCATCCCACCCAGCATAGTAAACACCACAGAACCTTTGACATGACTCGGGACAGACCTATAGACAGCATCTCATCTGTCTGCATTCTTTGTCTCCCAGCCCCATTCGTACTTTGCCTCCCTTTGTTCTTCTACATTGTGAGTGGATTTTGTGTTCCTTTGGAGAAAGCCAGCTGACACCATCTAATGCACATCTCCAGACCCCAAGACTCTAAATATCAGCTATTCCTTTGTAGGCTGTGTCCTGGCTTCCTCCCCAGCATAGCTGACGGGAAGAGAATAGCAAGTCAAAAACGATGTATCAGGCATTATACATGATAGCTTGGTAGGAGGAAAATCTAGGACTCCTCTAATTCTTTGCTACCAAACACCATGAAAAGAAGGACATGTCTGCTGATGCATAATCTTAGTTTAAGGACTGGAATAGTCCTACTAGAGAATTTTACACTTGAGATTAATTTTTAAGAATGTTGTGTGTGTGTGTGTGTGTGTGTGTGTGTGTGTATGTGTGTGTGGAGTGAGAGAGTCTGTGGAGTCAGTCATTTCCTTCTACTTCTATAAGGGTTCCTGCTATAGAATTTAGGTTGCGTGGCAAGTGACTTTACATGATGAGTCATGTCCCTGACCATGTATTTGAATTTTTTAAACCATGAATGCATTTTCTTGACCCTCAATTGCTAAAAAGCTGAGAGATTACCTTAATGTCCCCAGAGATCTTGCATAATGCTTAAGCATGGTTGTTGTGCTCACTCCTGCCTCCCTCCGCCCTCAGGCCTTTTCCACAAACGTCGTACTTACTGACTTATTTGTAAGCGTGTATCCATGTGAGGGTATGTGAGTGTGCAAGCACACGTGGGGGGATATCAGGGAAACTTGGAGGGGCTGGTTCTCACCTCTACTTGGCTGAGGCAAGCATCTGAAGAATTCCCCACACTGGCCTGGAGTACTGTGATTGTAGATGCTCACCACCATATCAAGGCTTTTTATGTGGGGTTCAGGAATCACTTTCAGTTTGACCCTCTGAACCACCTCTAGGCCCCTTGGGCTTTTTAAATTGTTAAGGGCCAGCAGACAGGGTGTTCCATTGCCTGGCTGCTGGGGGTTTGGAGTGCAGTTGGGTTGCAGGCTTCACTGTATGTTATCATGGGAATGGGGCTGATGTCTTCTTTTTTCTTACCTGTCTCAGTTGAAGCTTTGTATCATAGAGCCCGTGGAGGCCACTTCCTCTCCATGCAAATTCTTAGCATTGCTCTGTTCTGCTTTGTGGCCACCTGCATATTTCGAGGATTTTGTCTGAAGTCCCTTTTCCTTTCGAGCACAAATGTTTGGAGTGTCTGAGAAGGATTACTTTCCCTTTGTAAGTAAACAATTTTGGCATATTTCCAAAACATATTTTAATATTCTGCCTGCTCCTCCTACTTTCACCTCCTAAAAGCTGAGGTTACACTTCTAAGTCATAACACATGGCTGAATCTTAGACTTTTCCTGCACTAAAAGAATCAATTCCGTGGCCTAAGAGACAGCTCAGCAGTTTAAAGCACTGGCTGCTCTTGCAGAGGACCTGAGTTCAATTCCCAGCACCCACATGGCAGCTCAACCATTTCTGCCCTTTGCGTACAAGGCATGCACATAGCATGCATTCACATGTGTAGGCATGTGCTTATACACATTTAACAAAATAGAATCAACTCAGATTTCATGAGTTAAGTGTTCACATATGTACATATTAGCACTATGGTCAGGACACCAAGAGAAATAATAAATGTAGCAATAAATAGTAATAAATGTAGACAGTGAAGAAATAGTCATCCCTAGCAAAGATTGATGTTGTAGGCCTAGCACTAGGGAAGCTGGAGCAGGGGGCCTTGACTTTGAGACCTGCCTGGGCTACAAAATAAAAAGATAAAAACAAGCAAAACTGAAAAACAAATGAGTATAAGCTGCCCGTGGAAACAGGACTTCATGGCTTTAGTTCAGCCTGAGCACTGTCTATTCCTTTAACTGACTTCACTTTGCAGAAAGTCTATACTGATTTCATCTTGTAAATCTAAAGACAAAACAAGAAAAGTTTTAACTGCCTTTGAATCAGAAGAGCAAGGGTTTTATGTTTGTTTGTTCAAATGATTTTAAGTTTTGTATCTGCATGCTGCATGCATGTGAGTGTAGGGGCCCTTGGAGTCAAGAGGCATCAGCTCTCCAGGAACTGGACACACAGGCAGTTGTGAACTACCTATTGTGAATGCTGGGGACTGAACTTCAATCCTCTGCAAGAGCAGTGTGTGCTTTAAACCACTTTAGCTCGCTCTCTCTCTCTCTCTCTCTCTCCTCTCTCTCTCTCTCTCTCTCTCTCTCTCTCTCTCTCTCTCTCTCTCTCTCCAGAAGGGTAGCTTTTCAGAAGCAAGCTCTACCTAAAGTTGGTAAATTACAGGCAGTTTGATACTAGTTCTCTCAAAATTCACAGAAAATAGTGACAAGTGTTAATAATAGGAGGAAACACTCCCATGTTCACAGGGAAACAGCCAGAGTGAGTGAAACGGTTCTGTGGAAATACAGTATGACTGGGAAAGACAACAAAAGGAGGGGCAGGTGCTGTAAAGAATCATAGCCACAACCTCACCTGGAAGTAGAGGAAGTATTCCCTATGGAATAGTAGGAGAGCAAGCGTCTCTAGATGACACTTCTGATGACTTAAGGAACTTTACTGTGAGTCTCAGTACTGTAAACTGCTGAGTGAGGTGACTCCTGTTGGAGCAAAAATGAGGACCCTTTTTTGTTTTTTTTTTTTGTGTGTGTGTGCAGAGATCACTTCCAGTCACACAGTAGATTAGAAGTTATAGACTCTGTCTGCTCATATTTCCCTTCTGAATTCTACTTTTTGGTAGCCAGGTTCTAAGATAAAAGATCCTGATAGAAGAAGTATATTTAAAGATTCAAGTATTAGTTTAGATCATGCTGTATAACAAATAGACCTTGTAGTTCATCTGGGGTGGGTTGTGGTTCAGCACAAAAGTACTAAGGTCTTGTTCCCCAGTTGGTTCTTGACTTGTCAATAAAGAAGGTTGGGAGCCAATTGCTGGGTGGAAAGTACAGGTGGGACTTCTAAGTCCCAAGAGGAAAAGGAGATGCAGAGAAGGAGAGAAGGGACCTTTTTCTGCTTTCATGCTTTGGTGGAAAGAGGACACAGCAATCATGTAAGGCCTTTGGGTAGCTAGAGCCTGCATCCTCCTCTGTGGGCAAATGGTCAAGAAGACTGGCAGGAGGCTAGCTGATTATACAAGCCACTAAGTTTAGGTCAGGGGGAGAAACAGAGTTAATAGATTGGTAAGGGCATGCATTTCTAGGCATGAGGTATTTGCACCCAGCATTTGTGCCTAGCAGGCAAATGCTAAACTAATAAAGCTGTCTGAGTGTCTTTTATCTGAGGATTCTAGGGTCTTAGGAGTGGATTGGTAATTCAACCCCTCCCAGAACAAAGGCTGGTAGGAAAGAGAAGCCGAGACAGTGCCGGTGGTGGTTATCCCTAAGCTGAGCCTTCTGTGTGAAACAGAAGGGAGTTGGGAGAGGTTAGTGCTGCAGCAGAAGTTGCATATTTTTTAAAACTACACACAACACAAAAGTCTTTGTTTTCCACCCATATAAAGTATGTTGGTGACTGGGCCTGTTTCCAGAGAAGCCATTCTTACACAGTGGCTTTGTAATTCTGTCTCCTTCTGTCTTGTGGAGATGCAGTCTCAGTACAAGTTCTGCCAGTGTTAGTAAGTATGAGTTTCAGTCATGATCCTGCTGGGATCCACCTTTAACAATTTAGAGAAGAAAAGGAATCATAGTATTTAGTCTAGTAATCATGAATGTTAGGAAAATGTTCCTGATGTCAGTGCCACACCACTAAATGGAAGGACTATGATTCTTAGCCAAGTCATACGTTGTTGTCACAGGTCTTGTGTTAATGAATGGTGAGTTTGAGTTTTGTGAAAGACTAGTGTCTGTGTGCACAAAGAATACAATGGTGTTAAAAGAATCAGTGTGGAAGCATTTCTTAGAGAAATTATAGATAATCTCAAATATGTCTAAAGACATATTTAATGAGATTGGTTTTAATGACCACACTCATCGATGTTCAAACAGAATAAAAGACAATAGTAAAAACACAAATGGAAAAACAGCCAAATACTTAAGAGAAATGATACTACCAAATAACTAAATGAAGGAGTTAGTTTGCAAAGGAGTGCAAAGAGAGCTGGCATTTTTAAAAATGACATAAAGATTGTCCATATAGCCGCTGCCTAGCATGTATGAGGCCCGGCATCAAGTCCCCAGGAACATACCCACACCCACTACAAAGACTGGAGTAAGAATTCGGTGATTGAAAGGACCTGGGGACTGGTGTGGTGTTTTAGTTGGTAAAGTGCTTGAGGATCTGAATTTAGATCCCCTAGGACTCATGTAAAAAGCTAGGCACAGTGGCACATGTCTGTAATCCTAGTAGACAGAAGGATGTTTATGGCTTGGTGCTTAGCCAACCTAGTGTAGTTAGCAAACGGTTCCTGAGAGGCCCTGACTCAAAACATAAAATGAAGAGTGATTGAGGCTCGTACCTGATATCAACCTCTGGTCTCACGGGAGTGGAGCCAGGAGTGGGAGTGGGGAAGAGGAGATGAAAATGGAGGAGAAGGAGAAGGAGGAGGAGGAAGAAAAAGAGGAAGATGAAGAAGAAGAAATAAAAAGACTAAAAACTCAGACATTGCAATTCTGCTTTTAAAAAAAATCCATTTGCTATTGACTGAACATGAACCCGAAAGGGAAGAGGAATGGTAACTAGGCATCACTTTTGGCGTGTGGTTTGTGGTCCATGCTTAATTGGTTGTCATCTTCCTCGCTGTTAGCTTTTCTTTTAATTGGTGGTGTAGGAAAGCAAGAGAGAACATTTTGAGAACAGCCTGATGTTAAGAGCTCAGTAAAATTCAACAGTTGAAGAGTTTGGTGGAGTAGTTGGGGAGTAAAGGGAAGCCAGAAACAAAGTGTAGATACAAAGGCCGGAAGTAGTCCTCAGCAGAGCCTAGAGAGAACTGCCACCAAAGGAGATGGAGAATCTTGAGATTAGGGCCTTTAAAAATACCAATATGACTCAGAATGGTGCATAGGTGCACATGGATTCACAAACAGCAGGCTGCCTGCCTGTTTGCTGCTGGTCAGGGCTGCTTCTTGGTTTATTTGCACATCTGTTCACCTGTTTCGAAGTCATTTAGTCAGGTGATTTCTTATGGACAGACACTCTGGTCACTGATTTGGCATTGGACACAACGGACAAATCCCAGAATCTGCCTGCAAAGACAAGTTTCTTTAGTGGGAAATGTGTGAACTTTGGGGTCTGATGTGAGATATGCTTGACTTCATGACTGTAGTGAGTCAAACATTTCCCTGAGGCTTTTTTTTTAAATTTTTTTTCTTTTTATTAGATATTTTCTTCATTTACATTTCAAATGTTATCCAGAAATTTCCCCTTACCCTCCTGCATCCCCGCCCTGCTCCCCTACCCACCCCCTCCCACATAATGGCCCTGGCGTTCCCCTGCACTGGGGTATATAAAGTCTGTATGACCAAGGGGCCTCTCCTCCCAATGATGGCCAACTAGGCCATCTTCTTCCATATATGCAGCTAGAGACATGAGCGCAGGGGAAACTAGTTAGTTCATGTTATTCTTCCACCTATAGGGTTGAAGACCCCTTCCGCTCCTTGGGTACTTTCTCTAGCTCCTTCCTTGGGAGTCCTGTGTTCCAACTAATAGCTGACTGTGAGCAACCACTTCCGTGTTTGCCAGGCACTGGTATAGCCTCCCACGAGACAGCTATATCAGGTCCCTTTCAGCATTATCTTGCTGGCATATGCTATAGTGTTTATTTTGGTGGCTGATTATGGGAAGGATCCCTNAGCCATTCGGTATTCCTCAGTTGAGAATTCTTTGTTTAACTCTGTGCCCCACTTTTTAATGGGGATATTTGATTTTCTGGTGTCCACCTTCTTGAGTTCTTTATATATATTGGATATCAGTCCCCTATCAGATTTAGGATTGGTAAAGATCCTTTCCCAATCTGTTGGTGGCCCTTTTGTCTTGTTGACAGTATCTTTTCCTGAGGCTTTTTCTTAATCATAGATCAAGACAGATAGTGGCAGCAGATGCTGAATACATGTCAGAACCCTGCTTGGTAAGAAAGAGGTAGCAACTGGTTGCAAACGATCCAGCCCACTACCAGTCTGTTGACAGCTATTTTAGGAAAGGGAAGAAAGTTTCAAATTGGAAAAAATTCCTGGCTATCAGAAGTAAATGACTGGTATGATCTTTGAATATGCTAAGCAGAATAAATGAATCTTGGGTAGTGTCTTAGTCAGTGTTCCATTGCTGTGAAGAGACACCTTGACCATAGCAACTCTTTTTTTTTTTTTTTTTTTTTGGTTTTTCGAGACAGGGATTCTCTGTATAGCCCTGGCTGTCCTGGAACTCACTTTATAGACCAGGCTAGCCTGGAACTCAGAAATCTGCCTGCCTTTGCCTCTCGAGTGCTGGGACCACGCCTGTGTGCCACCACCAGCTCCGCAGACTATAGCAACTCTTATAAAGGAAAGCATTTAATTGGGGCTGGTTTACAGTTTCTGAGTTTTGGTCCATTGTCATGGCAGAGAGAATGACAACATGCAGGTAAACATGGTAAACACACCAGATATTAGGGAGGAAAAGAAGAACAGTGGTGGGCTGGAGGAGGACAAAGGTTCAAAAAGGACTGTCACAGGTTCAGCAGAAATAGATCCAAGACCTGTTTCAGAACCTGGGAATGGTGGCACATACCTTAATCTTAGGTACTTGGGAGGCAAAGGCAGGCATGAGGCCAGCCTTGTCTACATTGTCCCAGGACAGCCAGGGCTACATAGAGACTCTGTCTCAACATCTTCAGGTCTCATTCTATTATTCAGCCTGTACCACACTCTTCAGAAGGTCATCAAGTGGTCAGTGTTATCCATCCCTGATGCTTGGAAACATTTAGAGACTAGAGAATTGGGAAATGGCTGAGTTGGTGATGTTCCTGCTACACAAGCCTGAGGATATGAGTTCGGATCCCCTGCACCCACAAGAGGGGGAGTGGTAGCAGAAGATATGCAACATCAACCTCTGGCCTTCACATGTTCCTTCACATGTACATACACGCACACATACTCACATGCACACCCAACATGCACACATAGACATATTAATGAACATTATACACAGCAGTCATTACACACATAAAATGGAAGATTAAGGAAAAGCAGTAATAATGAGAGGACAGAACTGACATCACAGTGTCAGCTCTTGGGTCTGTTGATGGGAATAGGTTGTGGGGGGCAGGGTCGGGGGAAGCAGCAGGTCTCGAACCTACATTAGAACAGTATTTAGAATCATCCTTCAGCAGCCTCTCAGACCCACTCTCCCACTGCCTCACTTTGCATTCTTATCTCAGTTATGGTTAGTTTAGCCGCTCTGCTCTTTCTCTGTGCATCCATTTCCCTTATCTGTTGTTTTCCAGGAGTACCCACCAGCCTGTCTTTGCATGAAGGTGAATCAAAGCCTTGCATGTTCTGAGTTTCTAGATCGGAACTTTGAACTGAGGAATTGATTTTTGAGGTGTGGGGCAAATACCAGAAGACTTTGCCCTGCCAATTCTTGCACCAAAAATATTTTTTGCACAAATGCAATGTGGAATGACTTGGTTTTGTGAGTGTTTATTGGCATTGCTCCTAATGGTGATCAATGATGCTGCTTAGCCAGCCCCTCTAAGATGCTGAAGGCTGAGCAGGGGTAGTGACTACAGAAAATAGAAAATAGAGTGCTAGAGAAACCCACGACCCCAGTGTGCTGGGAGAGTGCTGAGATTTTCCTGTATTTTGTACCCACTCTCTCTTCCTTTTACTCTATTTCTTTGTTCCCTCCTTTTTCTGTTTTTAGATACTTCAGTCAAACCAGAATAGTCTCCTATGAAAAAGCATCCTAATATAAAAAGTATGAGAAGCATGTTCAAAGGCCAGCATGCACTCTGCCCACTGCCCTGATCCTTTCTCCTAGTACTCCATGAAACATCCACATGTTCCTTCTAGTCAGTACCTGTGCTTTCAAGTCATATAAGCTAGTATAGAGCACAGATTTTATACTTTTTCTCAGGTGTATTATTATTATTACTATTATAATCAAGAATCAGTTTACATTTTTCTTTTCAGCTAATCTCTCTCATTATTTGAGCTTCTATTTTAAACAATTTCCTTTCCTAGTTTTAAAAACTTATCTTTTATTATTTCTTTAAATGAGTTTGATCTTTTTAAAAAATTAATTTTATTTGTATGAGTGTTTTGCCTGCATGTATGTATGTGGACTATGTGTTTGCTTGGTTCCCATGGATGTCATAAGAGGGTATTGGATCCTCTGGAACTGGTAAAGGTAGCTACAAGCCAATATGTGGGTATACAGAACTGAACCCAGATTTTCTGCAAGAGCAACAAATACTCTTAACCCTTGAGGATTGTTTAATGTTTTTGTTTGTTTGTTTGTTTTTGTTTTTCGAGACAGGGTTTCTCTGTATAGCCCTGGCTGTCCTGGAACTCACTTTGTAGACCAGGCTGGCCTCGAACTCAGAAATCCATCTGCCTCTGCCTCCCGAGTGCTGGGATTAAAGGCATGCACCACCACACCCGGTGTTGTTTAATTTTTAATAGCACTTTCATTTATGTATTTGTTTTTATTTTCATTCTATGTGTATATACACATGCACCATGGTATACAAGTCCGTTTCAATCCCCTTCTGCCATGTGAGTTCTGTAGATCAGACTCTGGATAGGTGGTCTGTTTTGGCATTAGATACCTGTTTCTACTGAGTCATCTCACCATCCCCAAACGAGCCTAAACTTAATATTCCCTGGCTAGCATGTAACTTAGTTTGAAGACCAGGCTGGCTTCAAACTTGCAGCAATACTATAGATTTGCCCACTGACTGCTATGATTATAGGCATGCCTCACCATGACTAGAGGCAGGCTGGATTTTGATAGGAGAGTTCATTTGTTAACATTAAGCATAACTATTATTACTCTTCATTTTAATTTGATCACAAATGTGTGTGTTCACCTCTAATTACATACGGCTTCTAAGTAAAGCTCAATGACAGGCACTTGAGTTTAGGTCCTGACAAGCTGTGCTTGAAATGGCAAGAGGTGGCTAGAAGGTAAAATGACTTAGCCACTTAGAGGCCAATGAGAACTTTACTCTGTGCCAGGAAACTAGACTGCACACATGCAGCCTGGAGTTATGAGATACATCAGTCAGGGTTCTACAGAGCAAGAAAAGAAATAGCAAAATGTTCTTTCTTCAGGAGAGCTCAGCCTTTGCTCTTTAAACCTGCCACTGATTGAGTTATGGACGGTGATTGGCTTTATTCACACCCTAATGATTGATATGAGTCACATCTGAGGAATTCTTTCACAGCAAAATCTTGACTCGGGTTTGATGGGACAACTGGGTACCACAGCATAGCAACGCGGGGCTATACAAAATAAACTCCCCCCCACAAAGCACCATTAAGCAGTAGTAAAATAAGAATGGGTGAGTCCTAAAAGAAATCTACAGCATCCAATAACAGCCAGAGGATCAAGGACTGGGAGGGGGGAGGGGTACTTGGGGGTTACAGGGGGATGAGGATTTCCAGGGTTGGGCACCATCATTTCTGTCAAATATTCAAATGCTGTTTTTCTTTTGGTGACACCCAAAGTATGATTTCCACTTACAACATATGCCCTTGTTTCTTTCAGTGGCCTTTGGTTTTTATTTGGAGCAGGTTGCAGAATTTTCTAGAGACTGGTGTTTCCTTAGCCTTTATCTTCACCCTTGGGATCTGTTGGCCCTTGGATTATAAGGGTTGGAATCTGCATAATGATGTGTTAACCCTGTTCGGTGCTGTCCACGACAGCCTGTATACAGCCCAGAGCTAGACCAATGCCTTTCTCTGCTCAGCCACTGTTGCTGTTGGCTGCTTCCTTAGATTCTTCCTGGCTTGACTTGCTTCTTAGATTCTCCGTAGCCGGACAGTTCTAGAATCCCAAACATGCCTTCACTCAGGATGTCTGGAAGATCCATAGAAAGTCTGCCCTTGGCAATCCAATAAAGACTTTCAAATTAGAAGAACTCCACTTGGCCTGGCTTAATTGATTCAGGACTTTCATATACCACTGAGAGTGGATTTATCAAGCTATGGGTAGTGCTGCCTTTGGTTAACACAGGTGTTCTGGTGTCAACTCTTGGGTCCACACAGATTTATATTGAGACTCCAACACCTTATTTCTGTGGAAGACCCACCCAACCTAGTCACTTTGAGCATATTTATAGGGAATGTGGAAATGGTGGTCTTTCTTGCCTCACATTGTGGCTATGAAGTTCAAAGGAAGTAAGAATTGATTATTTTAACAAGGAAAGTGTTCACTGAAGGTACTGTTTGCTAACTGACAGTTTCTAAGTCACCTCTTTTACCAGATACATGTGTTCTTTCATCTTTCAGGGGCTTTATTTCTGAGTGAGTACTTCACTACTTCTGTTACAACATAGATTTGTTGAAACAGATTCGAGTGTTCTTTGCTTTCTTGAGTCAATTATAGATGCAAGAGATGTCGATAAATTTGAAAACAAGCCAGATTATTACATTAGTTATTTTTCTTCTCATTACCCCTGAATACCTGGTATAAGAACCCACTTAAGGGAGGAAAGATTTATTTTGGTTCATGGTTTGAAGCACTGTCCACAGTGCTGGGGAAGATATGCATGCTGGTGGCAGACCAAGGAAGGAAGAGGAGAAAGGAACATTGAGGGAAGCTGAAGTACTCCACCCCAGACCCCATCAATTACTAACTTCCCCTACCAACTCCCTGTCTCCTGAAGATGCCAAGGCCTCTCAAAACAGCACCAACCACTGGATGTAACTGTTCAAACAAACAAGCCTGTAGGAGACATTTTACATACAAACTATTACATTGTTTTAAATGCCTGAGCTTGGTTACTGGTTTAGTAAGATCATGATCTTTGAGTGTTGGCAGCTCTGTATTTCCCTCATTTGGGGACTGTAAGAGAAGTCCTTACTGGCTGGCCAACCTTGAATCAAATCTTGGGATCTTTGCCATCCTTCATGTGTTGTCCTTATGGCTAAGATTGCTGGAGCATGAAACTAGCCCACACTAAATCAGCCAGGTTCCCACATCCCATAATGATGTCATCCCCAGCATTTACCTCTGCTTGCCTGCCTATGAATGGGTTAATCCTGGCTTCTGCCTCCAACTTATTTTTGTAATTATCCTCATGTGCCTTTCAGATGCTGATTTTTTTTAAAATCTCTTTTCCAAGCATGACTTGAGTAAGCAAAAGCTGAGATACTGTCATTTCCTAAATAAGCCAAAGGGAAGATTTGGCCCATTATAACCACTCTGCCTGCTGAATCTATGTTCACAGGCTCCTCTCTAATGGTACGTTGAGGAATAACTGTAATTGAATAGTGCTTCCATTCCATCTGCAGATTCCACCAAATCAAACCCAGATTTGGTTCTATCTTGTTTTTGTTTGTCTCACATTGTGTTTGTGCCCCCATTGAGTGAAGCATAAGCTCAGGCTTCATCTGGATGTATTTTCAACTCACAGAGGCAGAAATTGAATCTCTGAATCTCCTTGCCTCCTCAGAGGGTTCCAACTCTGAGCTGTTGCATTAAACCCCACTAGTTCTCTGTTCCCTTCAAAGGTGGTGTCCCATCTGTTGACTGTGAATTGGGGCAATGCAGAACTCAGATCTGTCAGTGCTATTCACAGATCCAAAGACCTTTCCTTTCCTTAACAGAAAGAGCCACTCTGAGTTTTTGAAGCCAGTGCTTTACTTTCTGCAATGTGAGCTTGGCATAGTGTAAAGGTTAGCACTTGCTCTTTGGCCTTTGAGGGCTGCTGAGCCTTGTGCAGTTTGCTGCAGGGTGCTGGGGAATGAGAGCTAGTGGATAATGCAGCACCGTAGCATCCGGCAGTCTCCGGCACCGTGGTATTGTGTCTGATCCCATTCACCGAAGTCCTTTATGCTGTGGCGCCTGACAGCCAATTGATAATGGTTTGTAAACTCTGGTGGATTTGGAGCAGGTCCATGCAAACGTTTCGGTGCCAGGCATCAGCAGTTTTAAACCCCGTGTCTGTCTGTGCCACATTTGGAAGTGGAAAGAAGGAGGAATTAGCTCAGCATCATAACCAGGAAGTGTTCGGGACAAGTTGGGCAGAGATATGTACAGATCTTTTGGTAAACGGTAAAGATTTTATTTTTTAAAAAAATTCGATAGTTAATAAATAGATAAAACCAACCAAACAAACAAACAAACAAAAATAATGGCTCAGCAGTTAAGAACAGCGACTGTTCTTCCAGAGGTCCTGAGTTCAATTCCCAGCAACCACATGGTGGCTCACAACTATCTGTGATGGGAGCCTTTTTCTGGTGTGTCCGAAGACAGCTATAGTGCACTCATACATAAAATAAATAGATAAATTAAAAAATGCGATAGTGGAGCTGGAGAGATGGCTTAATGGTTCAGAATGCTTGCTGATCTTGTCTAGGATCCAAGATCCCTTCCCAGCACCCACATGGTGGCTCATAGCTGTCCTTATTTCCTGTTCCAGAGGCTGTGATTCTGCCTTCTGGACTTCAGGCAGGGGGGTACATACACACGGTACACATATAAACAGGCAAACAAGCAAAACACCCATACACAAAACTAAAAGTCATTTAAAATCTTTAAAAACCAATCTGAGATAGTGAAAACTGCATACGCACATAAAAGCTTGAATGTCTTTTAGAGACTATTCCTCCAAACTCCCAAATAAATGTTCAGTGTTTGTCCAGTTACTTGTATAAGCTTGGGAGACATGCACATGCATGCTAGGAAAGGGTTAAAAATGTCTGTACCTCCTCCCACCTTCTACAGCCACAGGCCACAGGCAAATGTACACAGCTGCACCAGCACACACAGACACACACTGAGGTAAGGAACCTGTTTCGCAGGTTTTCCTGGTTAAAAGTAGGTAGGGGGTTGGTGGCAGGGAAGAGCCGGAAAACCTTACAAGTGCGGACTGAAGATTTTTCAAAGTAACTTTACCCGGTAGAGAGAGGCACACTTGTGCCACTGTGAGTTTTTTTTTTTTTTCTTCCTCTTCCACTGATTAAGTGCATTGTTAGACAGGGAGGGGCAGATTAGCGAATGCCTATAATTTTGATCATTGTTTTCTGCAAAACAGCTCAGGCTTTGAAAACGAAGCCACCGTTTTTTTTTTTTGTTTTTTGTTTTTTTTTTTTTTTTTTGGTTCCCTTGCTGCCAACAGCACAAATTACACTGCGCAAAGATCCCAAGCCCGGCTGAAAGGTTTCATTAATGAACAATTTCAGATGATTGTTTAAGTCTTTACTTGACAGGTAACATTGGCATGTAGGCAGGTGGGGTTAAGGTTTCCATGGAGATTTATGATGTCATGCTTGAAAGAGCATGTCAAGACAGCCAGTTTAACAAGTAGTTACTCAAAAAGTCCTATAGGCTACAAATAGGCTTTATGCAAATGAGGAGAGTTTCACTGGGAAAAACTGCAAAAGAAAACAGCCAAGGCATGGAGGAGGGGGCTTTACCTGACAGCTCGGAGGAAGGATGAGCCCGCAGACCATTAGATTTGTAAGGTTTCAGAAGATGAACTAGGATTTCTCCTTTCGCCTCTGCCTCACCTGTGGAGTGCTTGGTACAGGTAAATGCATGTGTGTGTGTTTCCTGTTTGTTTTTTTATTTCCAGTTATTGCCAAAAGGTTATTTGAAAACCCTGTGGTCTGTTGTGAGCATTGTTCACTTGGCAGGAAGAATGGAGTCTATAAACATAGCTTTTTCACATGGAGTGTTCCAGCTTTGGGGCTGTTTTAAGGACTTTTTTTGGTCGTTGTTGCTGTTGTTGTTGATGAATAGAGCTCCAAAACAAGTGTTGTCTTACATATTATGTTGATTGTGCCCATGGAGAATACTGCAGGGACAGACGCCATAGAGAGGGACTCACAGGATGACTGAGCGTCAAGATACTGTATACATTTGTTGACTGTTCCCAGATGCCGTGTGTGTGTGTGTGTGTGTGTGTGTGTGTGTGTGTGTGTGAGCGCACACGTGCGCGCGCTCGCGAGCGCGGGTGCACGTACGCACGTGCATCTGAAGCTAAGACTCTGGTAATTCTGGATTTTCCTTTTGTAAAATATGAAAACCAAAATCTTTGGAACATCTAGGAAATAACCTGGGACTCAGATTTATAAACAGGGCCCTTCTGTTTTCAAATGTGCTTGCATGTTTTGTTTTGTTTTTCCTTCATAAAAATATTCTCTAAGACCAGAAAAAAAAATTAACTGTGCTAGAGTTATTAGTTTGGGAACTTTTAAGAAACTAGTTGTAAATAAAATAGCAGGGTGGATGAAAGAAAGAAGGGAAACGTTAGTAGTGTGAAAACTTGCTTCCAGACAGAAGCCTGGTCACCTGGTAGTGGAGGCAGGTGGATAGCCCTGTAGTCTTGATGGTTGCAGACCCCTCCCTCAATTGGCAGCAGAGAGGAGACATCGCCTGCTGTTAACTGTTCTATGAGTAGTTAAGCTCCCCCTCTTCAAAAGAACATGGAGAAAACTCATTTGTTTCTTTCCAATAATACAAGGATTAAAGTCTGGGCGCAAGGTACCTGGAACCGGGGAACTAGGGACTTTTTAAGACAAAACCTGCTTTGAAACTGTTTTGAATGTGTAAGCACGGAATCTGAGCTGCGGCAGTCGGAGGATGTGGATTAGCACTGGAATTAGCATTCAGTTAAATTGTTACCACTTATTTCAGAAGGTGGCAAAGGAGACGAGTTCTGTTTTCCTGACTGACTGTGTGACTCGGAGAAAGTAAATTCATACCCTTGAGCCTCAGTTTTCACCTCCATACACTGAGGGTGACAGTCATGGTGTCATCACTCAACTGTAAATGTTGATGCCTCTCTTATTATGGGTTGTTTTTGAGTGCATGAGGCAATTCTGTATTACAAAGCGCCGCTTTTTCCCTCTTCTATTCTATCCTCTTTATTTTTTTACAACAGCCAAGTAAAGACTTGTAGAGACTGTCTTGCATTTTGTAGATGAGTGATCTATGACTCAGAAAAGTAGAGTATATTACACTTTTGCAGATTCAGTATTGTTTCTCATGTTAATGAATATACAGAAAATTATTTCATCATTAAAATAACTCCCAAGCAGCAACAAAGGAACAAGTATATGTGTGTGCACACGTGTGGAAGCTCTGAATGAATTCACTGTAGATTAATGCCAGTGGTCATGTGAATCCTGCTTTATGACTGACTCCAGCTTCCAGCCACGTGTGTGTGTGTGTGTGTGTGTGTGTGTGTGTGTGTGTGTGTAGATTATCTCCAGAGACAATCTACAAACCCAAAACTAAATCTTTATTTCATAAGAGTCTCATGGCAGAGGTTTAACCCAGGGTTGAGAGTCCGCCTAGCATGAAATCTACCAGCAACAGAGACTCAAAGCTTCAGATACATTTAGAATCACTAGTGAATATTCATTTTCTTTGTAGCTAGCAAACCACACAGTCGCCCTGGTCTCCATTAGACATAATCATTGCCATTGAAGCAATGTTGGATAACTAGTGACTGAGTACTGTGGCATTTGAAACATGACAGTGTTTGGTGAAGATTCGAAATCAGAAAGGTGCACATACGGGCAGGATTTAAAGAATCTAGGTGCTTGGGTTCAAATCCCGCCTCCATTTCTTACCTGTAGTACAAACTTTCCATTGGAAACTTTCCATAGGTTGTTATATGCCAGTCAGATAGAGCGGCTGGACTCTATAGATTAAACTCAGGCCCTCTCACATGCTAGGCAAGCCCTGTTCAACACACCCATGACCCCAACCTAGAGATTTAAAAGCCTCTTCTTAATAAAGGAGGTACTCTTTTATATTCTATTATTGCCCTATAATTTTTTTAAAATTTATTTCTTTAAAAAAGGAAGGCACGGGAATATCTAGTGTGGAAAAAAAAAAGTTACAAGAAGTTGTCTTAGCTGGCTGTGGAGGAGGCAGAAGAGAGTGTTCTGTGTGGGAGGACAAAACTATTCTAGATGCTGATTACAGTCCAGGCCCTTTCTATGTTATTTACCACTGAACTTCATTAGAAACACCCACGTTTACAGTGTGTGTGTGTGTGTGTGTGTGTACATGCTACACTCCCATGCATGCGTTTGTTGGCTATTGGCCCAGGGCCTCATCTGTACCAGACAAGTTGTCTACCACTGCATAGTATAACCAGTCCTAAGGGCCCATGCTCTGAAACCATTGAAGAGTGATTGATAATTTGTTGTTTTGAGACAGAGTTTCTTGGTGTAGCTCTGACTGTCCTGGAACTTACTCTGTAGAACAGTCTGGCCTCAAACTCAGAGATCCCCTGGCTCTGCCTCCCCAATGCCAGGCGTAGGGTCCAGCTTTTTATTTCAGACAGATTCAAACTCATGGTCTTCCTCTCTCACGTGTTGGGATTAGAGGCCCAAACCACCGTGCCTGACTTCTCCAATACCTGTTTATTTCAGAGACAGTCATCATCCATCACAAAAGAGCCTTGTCATGACAAGTGACATGGCCATGGCTTGTCCTCCTGGTAGGTGACCACTGGCAGCAGAGGTGGAGTAGAGGAAGTAGAGAGATATACTTACCCTTGCACCATCAAATTGTGTTCTTAGTTTCAACTGTTTTACAGAATGTAAGCCTTTCAGAGGAGTCCAAAGTTGGTACATATTTTTTTTTTTATCATACATAGTAATACATAAGGCCTGTGATTTGGGGACCATTTCATATTTTAATGTGAATTTCCTCATAGAAATTCTTTATAAACCGGGCATGGTGGCGCACGCCTTTAATCCCAGCACTTGGGAGGCAGAGGCAGGCGGATTTCTGAGTTCGAGGCCAGCCTGGTCTACAAAGTCAGTTCCAGGACAGCCAGAGCTATACAGAGAAACCCTGTCTCGAAAAAACAAACAAACAAACAAACAAAAAACAAAAAAAGAAATTCTTTATAAAATCAATTGCCTTTTCATAAACCTCCTGACCTTCACACTTTACCTGTAACTTTGTAGGAGAGGAAATATGGATGGGTGGATTTTCATTTTTCTCATTGATAGAGGTGTAAGATTTAAGAAAACAGATCTTTCTTTTTCTCCTCTTCTGTGATAGTGCATCCTGCCTCCTCTTCCTTTTCTTCCTCCTCCTCTTTTTCTCTTCCTCTTTTCCTCCTCTTCTTTCTCCTAGTTTTCCTCCTCCTCTTTCTTTTTTATTTTTTTGGCATTGTGAATGGGACCTAGAGTCTGAAACATTGAGCCACTTCAGTCCCAATGCAGTGCTTTGAGATATCTAATCACTCCCCACTTACTGCCTATAACCAATGAAATACATCCTTCTTGCTTTATGACAACAGTGTGACCTCAGAAAACTGGAGACTGTGGACTCTGGTGGGAAAAAAATAAAATCCGAACACCCTTAGTACAGACAAAACAGGCTTCCTGGACCAGTTTTTCCTGGGGACAGGAATCTCTTTTGTGTTTGCTTTGGAAAAGAGGGTGCGCAGGAGAATGGGTGTTGAGATCCCTGGCTGTGTGACTTATAAGCACAAATGTAAGATGTTAGCATGAAAAGAAATACGTGCCCTGAGTTCTCACAGAAAGGAATGAGCAGCTCACTCTATGGGGCCTGTCAGTTCTATTAGCCCAGAGTCCCGTGGGTGTTGTCA
The DNA here is from genome assembly GCA_902729485.2 of Mus minutoides. Lineage (NCBI taxonomy): Eukaryota > Metazoa > Chordata > Mammalia > Rodentia > Muridae > Mus > Mus minutoides. The sequence goes on from LR749501.1 coordinate 96,568, forward strand.
CCTAGGGCCTTGTTCTATTTGCGCCATGGTGGGCATTGTATGACTTTGACAGTGTGTAGTTACTGTACCTCCCATTCCTGGTTGGTTCTAATTTCAGTAACAGATGTGATACCATGCTTCCCACCCTCAGTTCCATTAGGGTTAGCAAATGCAGACAGTCACATTGGCCCCATAAAACTGATGGCAGGGCTCCTATGACTGTGAGCCCCACACCGTACCTACCAGACTGTTGATCCTGCCCTGTGTCCTGCATCCCGCTTAGATCACACTGGATGGAGAGAGCAGAGAAGATCCTATCAGGGGAGTGTCTGCACTGACCTGCCATGAACACTGTGGATCCCGCAGACTTGCTTAGGCCATTCTGAGCCACAAATTGGTACTTCAGCTGCATCTGGAGTAGCTTGGGAGCAGTCACATGGTCTCATCTCATAACACAGCATGCACACTTATACACAGATAAACATGCACAAACTCATGCATACACAGGTACATCACACTCTCAGGTATACACATACAATGCAATACACACACTTATGTATACACACACATACACACACACACACACACAAACACACATGGGCACACATGCTCGTGTAAAATGGACACATACATGGTTAATTTTTTCTTTGATGTTGAGAATGTTTGGACATCGGGAAGACATCACATTGCATTTCTACAGTAAACACGCCGGGGCTTCCATTTGACTTCCTGTGGCACAGGAGCAAATTGGTTTTGTAATTGTCTCTGAATTCTGCACAAAGGAAGTTGCAAGACTCCCTTCTCCAGTGTTGTTCGTATTGAATTTCTTTCTTATATTAAGTTGTATGACTGTTGAAGACAATACTTGAAGTGATTGTCTCATAAAGGATATTTTTCAGTCTCCTCCTTGTGCAGTATCTGTGTGTCCATATGTGTATGAATGTGTGTGTTGTGTGTTTCTGAGTGTGTGTTGTGTTATATATATGTGTGTGTATATATGAGTGTGTAGGTGTCCATTTGTACATGAGTGTGTGTGCCCATGTGTGTGTGTGTGTGTGTGTGTGTGTGTGTGTGTGTATATATATATATATATATAAGTGTGTGAATCACACTATGTGTGCATACATGGGAGTGTGTTGTGTTGTGCCTGTGTGTGCATGAGTTTGTGCATGTCCATTTGTGTATAAGTGTGCATGTTGCATTGTGTGTGTTTGCATGAATCTGTGTGTTATGGTGTATGTGTATGCATGAATGTGTGTGTGTCCGTTTGTGTGTGTGTGTGTGGTATGTTTTATGTTTATATGTGTGTATGAGAGTGTGTGGCATATGTGTGTATGAGTGTTGGAATGTATATATGTGTATATGCAAGAACACAGCATAAACTGACTTAGAACAATTCTGTTTTAACTGCAATTATCAAAGTGGTCCCATAAAATCTTAACTTGGTCTTTTAGAATTGTTGTTTAGATTCCTGCTTCTTTTGTTTCATTTGTTTCCATGTTGCAAGTACTACTGCAATGACTTCCCTTGTACCTATAAACATACCAGCACATCTAAAGGACAAGCTTCTGAAAATTAAGTCAGATGACCAGTGTTGAAAGATACCGCTCCAAAATATTAGAAAATACTGGTTAGTATTGTGGATGGGGATAGAGGGGATGTCATAAGGAATGTTCTATCACTCTCACATGACCCAGCCATAGTGGTCACGATGAACATGTGACCACGTTAGGCTAGCCAAACAATGCAGTACATTGTGTAGTCTCAACATACCGAAGAAAGCCTTGGGAGAGATTTGAAGCTCCAGCTCTCTGTTGTTGTTGTTGTTGTTGTTTCTCTGTATAGCCTTGGGTGTCCTGGAACTCCCTCTGTAGACCAGGATGGCCTGGAAGGATCCATCAGCCTTAGCCTCCAAAGTGATGGGATTAAAGGCGTATACCACCACCACAGGCTCCAATTTTAAAAAAAATTTAAAAAAGACTTGTGGGATCGGTCCATCTTCGAGTGCAGCAGGATTGCTCTGTATGTCCGTTGGCACAAACCTGTGTTTTCTCATTGTATCTGCATTTTCTCCTTTCTCCTCAATAACTGCTCGTGATACTCCCTCTTACCCAGAGACACGATGCTTCTGCAGCTAATGAAAACACACCTCAAAACAGTATTTCGTGCACATGCTTGCCAGCAGTCAGTTAACCCAGAAAGAATCATGAGAAACAACTCAGTTTAGAGGAAAAAGAGGAAGGTCACAACTGTGATGGGCAAATCAAGGGAAAGCCATAATTGAAGCAGTTTCATTAAAGAGAATATAATTACTGTCACCCTAGGAGGAGGTAGGTGACTTCTAAGCTAAATACAGCTTTTATAAATCATTAGAAAAAAATTGGCTAAGCTTCCTATATTGTGGGATAAATACAATATTTCCTTCCTCCAAATATTAAATACCATAGGTTAATTTCTTTTTAATCATCTATTTTATGGAGATGAGCACAGGTGTGACATGGTAGACTTGTGGAATTCAAAGGATGCCTTTTGGGGAGTCGTTTGTTATCTTCCACCATGTAGGCACCAGAGATTGAACTTAGGCCATCAATCTTGGCCACAAGGGCCTTTGCCTGATGAGCCACTTTGCCAGCCTTCCATAGAGGTTTTATGGCACATAGTTTTTGTGACACATAGTAATCACATTTCTTTATGCATTCCAATTCAATCCAATGCAATACAATTAAACTTTTCCTGGTATATATCCAGGGATTACTGAAAACAAATGTAAGTGTTAGGGCTGGAGAGATGGCTCAGTGGTTAAGAATACTGACTGCTCTTCCAGAGGTCTTGAGTTCAATTCCCAGCAACCACATGGTAGCTCACAACTATCTGTAATTGAATGCAATGCCAGTTCTTGTGTGTCTTCAGACAAATACAGTGTACTCATATCCGTAAAAAAGTACAAATGTTAATATTGGAATTCCCACACACATCACTACCTGTCAGCAAAGTTACACAGTTATGCCTATTATCATCTTTTAAATGGAGAAACATCTGTATGTATGAGTAAATGTATGTATGGCTGTTAAGATGACTCAACAGATAAAGACTGTTGCCCCCAAATCAGCTGACCTGAGTTCACTCCCTGGAACCTATATGGTGGAAGGAGAGATCTTCCAACAATTCCTCCTCTGACCTCCAAGTGTACACACAGCACACACAAACAGATTATCAAACATTTAAAGAGGTATGTATAAAAATTGGTACCAAGACTGAGAATAAAGGAGAGTCTTGATTCTAATGGAAAGGGAGTGGGGATTTGAATTCAGCAATTCTAACCCCAGCCTGTGGAATGTGCTTTAAGAAGTGATCTGTTGAGGGGGTCAGATTTCAGATCCTGTAATCAGGGAAGGTTTACCTCTCACTTCCCAGGCAGGCAACAGGGCATGGAGAACTGAAAGGGGCAGGAAGAGATGCTGAGTCAGGCCTAAGGATTCCTCGTGAGGCTTGTCAGAGGCAACTGGGAAGCAGCTTTTCCCAGTGTTATAGGTCAGGAGCCTGTTCTCTGTAGACAGAACCCCTGAGTTCCCCAGAAAGTGAACCCAGAGGGTGGCTCATGGAGCAGGGTTCACAGAGAACAGTGCCCCTGAGACCACACACATGCACATATTTCTTGTTTTCCTGTAGGATGGCAGAAGTGCTCACTGGAATGGAGAAGACAGATTGTGGGAGACAGCTAACTTGGGACCAGGGCTCTAGAAAGCCTTTGTAATGATCTCTGAGAGTTTCCATAAAATACTCCGCTCAGGGTTGGGGGCCATAGCACAGTGACAGAGCACGAAGTCTGCATGCTTCATCACCACCACTGCGAACCAGAAAATAAACAAGGGTCAAAATTCAAATCACCAAACGAATAGAGTCAGGTGATTTCACATAAAATAAAATTTCTCATACCCAACTGTCTTGACACACAGTGACACATCGCATCTTCCACAGCGAGATTTTTTTTCTTGCTATTTATTTATTTATTCTTACATTTTTTGTTTCTTTTGGGGGGTTGCAAGGGCAGAGGGTGGATATGGATGAACGGGGAGAGGAGTGGGATTGGGGTGCATGGTGTGAAATTCACAAAGAATCAATAAAAAGTTTTAAAATATTCTCATACCCCATGAACAACAACAAAAACAAGACAAAAAACCCAAATAAACCACAAATATATGAACATATCATCAAGAAACTGGGGGTTTAACCTCTTTTCAGAAAGTGTGCCAATGTCAAGTGAAGACAAAGCCCAGGTTTGAGAGTAGACACAGAGCTCCACTCTCTATCCCACACCTGTCTTCCTCACCCACCTGACCTGACATTGTGCTGGCATAGAGGGAATCTCCCCTTTGTTTTCGGCAGATTTAGTCTGAGTTCTACTTCTACTCCTTGGTATTGTGTGGTCTTGAGCAGGGCACACTCTACATAAGCTTCTATGTTCACTGCTCTGCAAGATCACCCAAATTCAAGGTGAGGAGCACTCAGCCCCAGTACCCAGCAACTGCTCCAGGAAACATCTCATGACATTTTGTGAGGAATGATGGCTTTTTGTCCAAGTCTCAGTTAATCTGAGGTTGTTCAGGTTGGGAGGGGCCCCTGAGCAAGTACCACCAAGAGCTCCCTGGGACGAAACCACCAACCAAAGAAAACACATGGTGGGACTCATGGCTCTAGCTACATATGTAGCAGAGGATGGCCTAGTCAGTCATCAATGGGAGAAAAGACCCTTGGTCCTGTGAAGGTTCTATGCCCCAGTATAGGGAAATGCCAGGGCCAGGAAGCAGGAGTAGGTGGGTTGGTGAGCAGGGGAGGGGGGAGGAGATAGGGGTTTTTTTTTGGGGGGGGGGACCAGGAAAGGGGATACCATTTGAAATGTAAATAAAGAGCTTAGCAGCATAAAAAGAGGGTCTTAGGCTATAATTTCTGTGTTTAGGCATGTGAGTTATTTTCTTTTCATTGTTATTTGAGAAATAGGGTTTCTCTAACTAACCTTGGCTGGCCTCGAACGCCCTATGTAGACCAGGCTGGTCTTGAATCCACAGAAATCCTGCTTCTGCCTTCTGAGCACTGATTTTGTTGTTGTTGTTGTTGTTGTTGTTTTATTTTATTTTGTTTAGGAGAGTTGTTTGTTTGTTTATTTGTTTGTTTGACTTTTGAGACAGCATTTCTCTCTATAATTCAGGCTATCTTGGAACTTACTCTGTAGACCAGGCTGGTCTGGAACTCAAGAGATCAGGCTTCTGGGTGCTGGGAAAAGCTAAACTGAGTGCTGGGATTAAAAGTGTGGTGTGCCACCATGCCATCTTTATACTAACCACAACAACGGCCTTCTTCTCACCCTCAACAAATGACATCTTTGCCATTTATGAGTGCTATCCACCACTGCCATTTTGTTTTTCACTGTGGTCTAGAAAGAAATCACTTGAGGAAGAGGGTCTATTGTGTAGAGAATTTCAGGTTGATCCAAATCCTACAAAGGAAAATAAAGAGACTTAAATGGGAAGAAGCCAACCTAGAAAATAATGATGCTTGGATTTTTCAGGAGAAAGAATATTAAGGGCAGAGATCCCAAGGAACAGAGCACTTGTCCGTGAAAAACTCAGGTGACCCAGGAGAGGAGGCTGCAGTTCCTGAGCAACACTTAAGACTTTGGAATATTTTCTTCCTGTAGCGCAGAGGATTTCAAACTAGGGAGTGATAATCTTTTTAGATTTTGTTCAAATATTACTGTATAGAGAGCCTCCTAGCTAGGCAGGGGACACTCCTACTTGAGCCTATTTCCTTCTCTATTCGTGCAGAAATCCTCATAGGAACACTAGATGTCTGAACCATACTGGAGAGTCACTAAGCCAGCACTTCACAGAGTTCTGGGGATGTGTCTGCAATCTGTGAGTCCTGGTCCCATGCATGGTGTTCACAAACACAGTTCTACCTCTATCACTAACCCACAAGGGCAAATGTTATTTCGGTTCTGTTTCTCCTACTTCTAAACACGTTCAGAAAGTCTGCTGTGACTACTAAAGTGTTTCCTTTTTACCACAAAACAAGGTACCTAGGGATGCAAGGTACACAGTATGCAAAGTACCAGGATGCCGTGATGTCTATCCTAATCAAGATACAGCTAAGGTTAGGTTCCTGGTTCGGGGTTGTTCCAGTGACACAATAATACTCGTGACCTTTGGCTCGTCATCTGCTCTCAACTGAAAAAGAAAAATCAATAATATATACTTCAGAGAATTTGCTGACGCTTCTCCTGCAACCTGGCTCAGGCCAACGCACTCAATGTACCCTGGAAAGGTTGGCAAAAAATCAGAAGTGTAGACTGTTTTTTGGGATTTTTTTTTTTTTGGCTTTTTTTTGTTGTGTTTTGTTTTGTTTTGTTCTGGTGTCATATCTAGGACCTCACAGGCCGAGCTTGTGCTCTGCTCCCAGTGCTGGGCTCTCGGCATCGTCAAGTCCCACTGACACCTTCAATGCTGGGCTTTGGTCATTTTGGACTTGTTTGTGAAAAGCCCTAGCAAGCTCATGAAGTAGCCCTCAACTCCCACACTTTACAGGCAAGGCAGTGGACTTTGAACTGCTGTGGCCCAGATTCCTCTTGCCCGGAGGATCCAGAGTGAATCTGAAAGCAGGTTTCTACAGCTTCAGAGAGCAGGGCAGTACGTAGCCAGGTGAGATGGGTGGTGTAAGCCATCCCATCGGAAGCCCAGTGTTGTGGTAAAGATGGCCCCGGGTGGTTTTCAAACATTTGGATGTCAGTTTGCTTATACGAGCCCTTTATACAGTTATTGCTGAAGCTCCCAGTTGATGAGGCAGTGCTAAAACAGTTGGCAATTCAGGTTTTGTCAGTTGATGGTGATTTACAGAAAGGTCTGCCTCCAATCCCAGCGTTCATGAACTGTCTCAGCATGTACACCAGAAAGGGGAGCTAGAAACGGCCCCTTCCCAAGTAGCTTGCTCCAATTTTCTTTAAAATTGGTATGTGGGTGGAGCTTATTTGGCCAAGTGAAATGTGTGTTAAAGAGAGACATTTCTCGCTAGGATTTTTGCTGTCCACATCCATGTATGGTAAAACTCCACCCATGGTACATTTGCATAGCAGTGAAAAAGCTGGTATTTCCTATCTGTGTGTGAGTCACGCTCCCATTCCTGTGCCTGTCTGTCTGTCTGTCTGTCTGCGGGTAGTGTCTGGCCAGCTAGTTGATCAAATGGACTAGGCTGCAACCCAGCTGCACTTGGAGGGGCAGGACCTACCACTCGTGGGCTGGGCCCTTTTCTGCTCAGAGAACGCTAAGGTCTGGCTGATGGCCACAGCTGGACCTGGACATGGAGCCTTCAGCCCGCTCTCCACAGGAATGGCCAAAGAGGAAAACAGGCCTTGAGTATTTCTGCTGTGGAGGGCCCCATGGTGCAGCAAGCAGGAGACAGGTACAGAAGTCACATGATTCTAGGGGTTGTCTCCCTTCCCAGGTGTCTCTGATTCCTGGCTGCTTTGTCCTGAATGTGAGTCAGGGAATGTTGGGGATCTCATGGTTACTTTTAAATTAAATGATAGTTCTCGGGCCCAAGCTGATTGTTCTCAGTTGTTAAACCTTGTTTAGTGATAACTAAATTGTTGTCCTTTATTGTGAAAAACATAATCTCTTAATTTCCTGCAAAAAAGCCTTTCTCTTGATAATAATGGAGCATTTCTGACTAAAGTGCATCTCACCTCACCTTGCTGGGTTCTGAAATCAAACTGTGGGCACCTGGTTTGGAAGTTCAGCTGCTTAGCATGTGGTGGTACAGCCATGGGTGAGCTAGGTAAAGAGCTCTACCATTGAGTTTCTTAAAACTTACGGAGCTGCAGGCTGCCTTGCCACCACACTGGGATGACAAGGCCTCCGCATGTTCCATCTTGTTCCTGCATGACTTCGAACCCTGTACTGATCTGGGCAGGGGCCCTGTACTCCTGAGCGACTGGGCAGGAGGAGCCGAAAGGCTCCACAGTGCTGGGCAAACTCATCAGCCGTGTCCCATGAGGAAGGAGGTTTTGGCACCGTGGAGGCAGGAGAGGGACTTTGTAGAAGCTCATGTAGAGAAAAAGTAAAACTTTAAACCAAGAAAGCCCTAAAACGGGAATCGTTTGATGTATTTCTGATCTGTTATTTCATGGAGCTGTCTTTTGAATGACAGAATTATGTTTGGGGACGAAACCTCATAAAATAGGTATAGTTACCAGGTCTGATACAGGAACACAGTAAAATAATAATAATGATAATATTGTTTTCTGAAGGAACAGAATGAACGGTAGTTCCCACAAGCCTGAGTAGAAAACATGGCCTAGGAAATATGTGGTTTTTCTTTCTTTGTGTGTGTGTGTGTGTGTGTGTGTGTGAGAGAGAGAGAGAGAGAGAGAGAGAACACGTATGTGGATGTGCATGCACAAATATTATGTGTGTGCATTAGAACATTCAAATGTTCAGTTTAGACTACACTGCTGTTGTCAAGGCTGAAAGTCTATTCCTTGGCTAGTTCCTTCTTTGGACTTTTTTTTGGCCAAGATGGTCCTGAGCACAAGGAAGCAGGTGAAAATAGGGAATATTGGATCTGGAAGAGTCAGGAAATAGCACGGCAGGTGATCAGGTCAGAGGTAAGGAAGGTGTTACTCACTAAGATGGAAAGGAGGCAAATGGCCCAGGGACAGACTTAGAAGGGCTGTAAAATTATCTTTAAATGGGAGGAACATGTGGGTGCATAGAAATGAGTGGTTAGGACTAAGATACAGCTGATTCAAACCTACACTGACATCTGACTGCCATGTGGCTGTGCTGTTGATGGGTTTCTCTGGGCCTGGAGTCAGTTCGTTCTTTCTTTCTTTCTTTCTTTCTTTCTTTCTTTCTTTCTTTCTTTCTTTCTTTCTTTCTTTCTCTGAGACAGGGTTTCTCTGTGTAGCCCTGGCTGTCCTGGAACTCACTCTGTAGACCAGGCTGGCCTGGAACTCAGAAATCCGCCTGCCTCTGCCTCCCAAATGCTGGGATTAAAGGCGTGCGCCACCACTGCCCAACCATGGGGTCAGTTCTTGAAGGACTGG
>LR749501.1:105743-352309 GCA_902729485.2 Mus minutoides
CCACCCACCCCACACACCCACCCCCGGCCCACGGTCTGACTCTTTGCCATCTTTAGAGCATAAACCCAAACAAACTTTCTTCCTGCTCCATGTCCCACCTAGTTAGTTCTTCTCAGTCTTGGTCTGATTATCAATTCAGGTCACACATAACTCAGACAATCTCAAGTCTCAGGAGACTAAAGGTTAACTAGATCAGTCCTGGATGATAGAGGGGGTTCCTAAGTCCAGATAGCTCAAATGTCTTCTCCTGGGACTCAGAGGAAGCTAGGGATGTAGAATTTGAGGGTCTGTCTTCCAGGGCTCATGTTGTGTTACTGATTTGTAACTTTCTTGAGGGAAGGCAAATGGTTGTGGACAGGGGGCTTGGACGCACACCCTGTGTCTTATATGCCAGTATTCAATAAATCATAACTCTACTTCCTCCTCCTACTCTTGTCTGTTCCTTCTGGTAGCCACTGAGGCTGAGTGGGGTCTTGTGTTAAGCAGACCTTGTACAGCTGAGCTGAGGAGGCCAGAGTATGCCCTGGAGCTGGAGTTTCAAGCCGTTGAGAGCTGGCTCCCAGGAGTGCTAGGGACCAGACTCAAGACTTCCTTCCTTCTGCAAGAGCAGTACAAACTCTTAGCTACTGAGCCATTTCTCCATGTTCACTAGTATTCTGAGGTCTCTGATGATGAGTGCCTTCCACTGCAAACGTTATATATAGACAGATTCTAAATTAGGAAAGTGAAGTTACAAGTAAAACTTTATTTTTGCCAATTTTACAGTGAGTGCGAGCTAGGGAGTGGCTTTGGATATGCTGGGAAAGCATTTTTCTTCCAAGCTACATCCCATCCTCGGTCTTCTGTGACAAGGTTCTACTATATAGCCCAGTATAGTCTTTTTTTTGTGGTTTTTCAAGACAGGGTTTCTCTGTATAGCCCTGGCTGTCCTGGAACTCACTTTGTAGACCAGGATGGCCTCGAACTCAGAAATTCGCCTGCCTCTGCCTCCCGAGTGCTGGGATTAAAGGCATGCGCCACCATGACCGGCTGGTTCAGTATAGTCTTGAATATGCAGTTCTCCTGCCTCCCAAGTGCTGTATTGACAGGGATGACCCACCATATGCAGTAAACGAGACAGTACCATACATGATTAGTTAGTGTGGCCTCTAAACCCAGAAGGCGGAAGTTCACACAAAGAGGCACACACACTTGCTCATGTTCTGGATGAGGCACAGGATCTTGGAAACCCTGACTGACTTTCAAACTCTGGGGTTAATGCGGTATGAGGTAAAAGAACAGCGTGAAAAGGTGCATTTGTAAGAGGTTCAGCTGAGCCTCCAGCCCCAGGCATTCAGTATACGGTGCCTGTGCTCCAGTGAGGAGCAATTCCTGGCATTCTTTGGCTTAGGGTTACTGTGTCAGTGGACTAGAGATGCCTATCAGCATGGTGTCATCTGATGCCTTTTCCCAGGAGGCTGTTCTGCTTCCCAGCCCAGGCCTGCAGGGCAGCTCTGAAGATAAAGAACTAGTTGGCTGGAGCAGAGACAAACTGGGACAAAGGATTCACTTGCTTAAAGTGACCAGGAAATTAAAGAAATAATAGAGAGTAGAGTCTGTGTGGGAGAGGGTGTGTCCCCAAGCAGGAAGGAGAGTGTCTGAAAGTCACGTTCACAGGGCTTCTTAGAGGTTTGCAACATCATCTGAAATTACTCCGACAGGAACGTCTTCAGAATACCTGTACCTAACTATGGGCTGTACTTAGGAGCCCTTTCTAGAAAGTTCTAGAACAGTCGTTCTCACCCTGGGTGTTGCGACCACTTTGGGAGTTAAACAACATTTCACAGGGGTCACATATCAGATAGACTGCATATCTGATATTTACATTCCTATTCATATCAGCGGCAAAATTGCAGTTATAAAAGAGCAACAAAATAATTTTATGGTTGGGGGTTACCACAACATGAGGAAACTGTATTAGAAGGTCACAGCATTAGGAAGGTTGAGAACCAATGCTCTAGAGCCTGGAACTAAACCTTCTATTTTAACCACATCTACTCTTTGGGAGCCTGACCAGGCTTGAAGCTGACAAACCTCCGTGGCCTGCTCCTCCCAGATGGAGAAAAGATGGGTATGAAAGAAAGCTAAAGAAGTCTCCACTTCCTCTCTGGGCCCATGAGGCCCAGCACACACACACACACACACACACACACACACACACACACACACACAGTCACTCACACACAGTCCAATGCACTTTGCTTTGGCTCCGTTGCCCCAAAAAGCTCAGATGTCTCTACTAGGGATTTTCCCAGGGCTGAAACCTCTAGCCCTCTGCTTTCTGTGATGCAAGCCTTCCTTGTGTTTGTCTTTCTCACCTTGTAAAGAAAACATAAGGCATTTATTTGACTTGAGTTGTGAGGGTGTATGGAGGAAAGAAAGATGGTTAGAATGGAAGAATTCTCACTGTATCATCCTTAGCTTGGATGTTTATCCGCTTGCACTTGTGATTGTGTGTGTGCATGTGTGTGTGTGTGTGTGTGTGTGTGTGTGTGTGTGTGTGTGTGCTGACAGCTAAAAACATCAAGCCCCGAGTTGTATCTCTTTGAAAGATTACAAAGAGCTTCAGGTAGAGATTTCATGCTTGTTGCCTAGAACAACTCACAGAGCGATTGGGAAGTCCTTAACCCGGGACAGAGACTCTGAAAACTGAATGGTTTCTGTTAACTAGTTAAAACCAAAAGTGTTATAGTCAACATTCATTGTTATACCCCCAAACGCATATTCTAAAAGACAGTCTTGAACTATTAAATAGTGTCTTAACAACTTTATCTGGACTGTAAATATCTCATTGTACACTTGACAAAAATGACTAATCTTGGAGTGTTGAGTTACTGACCTTATGCATTGAAGGTGTCTGTTCTTTATCTCATTGATGGGACACTCAGGAAAGGAGGGAAAGGGAATAATGCCACATAGTATTAGAGTCAGAGGGTCAAGGACCTCTTTGTGGAAGTTGGTTAGTTGCAGAGATGAAGGAGGTGTTAATGCCAAGGCCTCAGATGCTGTTTGCACAAGCCCCTCTGTGCTTGCATGCATATGTCCTAACAGAACAATGGTGGCTTAATGCTCTGTTGGTTTGCCTTCTGAGATGGGCATGTGGAATTTGGCACCAGGCTTTAGGCTGTCTGGCAAATGTGCATTGTGTGTGTTATTAAACTGACCTGCTGAACTGATTTTTGCATTGTTCATATGAGAAGTGGGCCCTGAGTTCTAATTCTGGATTTAATTAGCACTGGTTGAGTACTTTTCTCCCAGGCTTTAAAGCTCTGGCAGCAGGATCTTCTACAGAAAGCTCTGGAAAGCTGATGCTGTATGAAGATATTTGCCTGATCTAACCATGGGAAACATTCTACATTTAGATATGTGAGCTCTTTGCATCAACTGAGCCAAGGCATGGTGACAGAATGCTTTGGCCTTTCAGGACTCAGTTATTGACATACACAAGAAGAAAGACCTTCCTTTGGCATGTGAGTGGAGGAAAAGAAACCTTCACATATAGCTACCACTATGCTATACTACCCAATTATAAAGCATTTGTGTGTGTGTGTGTGTGTGTGTGTGTATGAGTGCATGTATATATCACCAATATATCCATGTCTGTGTGTATGTATATATATATATATATATATATATATATATATATATATATATATATCACCAATACATCCATGTTCCAGTGAAAACAGTGTAAGAGAGAACAGAATAGACAGAATAGAGGAATTGGGGTCCAAGTCATGCAGAAGTATACAGTTGTACTGAGGATTCAGATATCATTCTACCTGTCCAATGGGACCCACACAAGGAGAAAATAGTTCAGAGTCTGGGTGATCAAGCATGGATACAGGCATATGTTGCAATCAGGTGGGTAGGCCTTAGTCTGTTTAGTAATATTTGCAGGAGTCCCAACTTATGGGCTAGGTGAAGTGGGAGATTAAATGCCTGAGAAAGGTACAGTAAGTCACTTCAATATCACAGATGAGGGACAAGGCCCACTCACCTAAGGAAGTGCCCCTAATATGAAAACTCTAGCATCTTGGATGTGATTTTGTGCCACCTCTGAGTCACCCGTTGCAATCTTGTTGCTCCTCTCTCCACCCTTGGGCTGCTTCCTAGAACCCGTGGATATCAATGCACAGAGGAGGTTAGCCTCTACTCACTAGCTTCTCAGTTGTGCTTCTGCAGTTGTGAGGTGGTTACTCTGTTTTGGAACTTTTCAAGGAAGAGTCTGCAGAGGTGGCTCAGATTTGAAAGTGTACAAAATGCTAGACCATTGAGGGGCCGTGCTTGAGAGTGATGTGGGAAATGCTTGCCACACCGACCCATTGTATTTAACCTTGGTCTGCCTTGGTCTTAACACTGCTACAGGAAAGCCTGGTGTCTTCAGTGTCTTCTGGGTTCTTGGATGTCTAAAGCAATTATCCCTGTGCCTTTCCTTAACTTCCCAATGCTTAGTGAGCTGCTTGCCTCTGGAATGACTTAGGACACTACCAATGATGCATTTCGGTTGTTGGATTTGAAGGGTTCTTTTTTGTTTGTTTGTTTTTTGTTTTCTGTTACCTGGCCTCCCACGTGTGATGGAGCTAATTTCCTTTCAATGCAATGGATAACGTCCATAAATTTTATTATGAAAAACAACACATGTAAATAAATATACATGTAGCTATTCACAATGATTTAGGAAGAAAAATTTAAGTTTTTTAAGGCAAATAGATTTGGTACTGGATATTATAAAACTATATACTGGAATCGATGAGACTGGTTATAGGGCTCCCATACATACCAAAACTTGTAGAGGCTGATTTTAAAAGGTGTAGCATCTCCCAAGAACCGACATCCACCTTCTCATATGCTTTGAATCATCTCTAGATTACTCATAGTATATTATGCAAGGTACATTCTGTGTAAATAGAATTTGCTGTTTTATTGAAAGAGACCAAAATATTTTTTACGTGTTCAATGAAGGCACAATATATATTTTTCTGAATATTTCTGTCATGTCATTGATTAAATTCATGAGCCTGGAACCCACAGATTCAGAACCTGTGGCTGTAGAGAGCCTATTGTATTTTGTCACTTATGAACCCCCGATCCATACAAGTACATTGTCATGCTTCTTTCTCTGCTCTGAGGCAGCTGAGAGCAGAATATATAATAGTGGTCAAACTGTCCCAAACCTAGCCTTCTCATATGTTTCTTCTATATCTGAAATGTGTAGAGGGACAGAAAAAAGATGTATTTTAAAGGGATCTAGTGACTGCATCCCCAGCAGTGAGTGGAGAAGAGGGTGAGCAGTGGAGAAAACAGGAGACAGCTCTGGATTGGGCCCAGTTGACAGTGTAGTGTAAACAGATGCAAGGTAACATCTGAGATAGTCCATTGAACCAGTAATACCAGCTTCAGCATTGACAGAAGTATGCAAAGAAATGCAGCCAAGGGTAACATGCACAGATATTCCACAAAGCCCCTGAGTTGATAAGGATGGCATGTGTTCTTCTGAGGTTCATTGCAGAGCATAGCTACAGTAGAAACTGTATGGTAAAAACAACATAGGGGTTTGTGGAGAACAGGGAAGGAAATATCTGAAACACTTTTTTTTTTGAGACAAGATCTCACCGTGCAGCATTGCCTCTGGATTTTACTTCTGAGTGTTGGAATTAAAATTATGCAACCCCACACCCATCCTAAAACAGTTTTTTTTCTTATTTATGTGTTTGTGTGTTTACATGTGTGAATTTATGTGCACTCTCTGCATATAGGAACCTAGAAGGCCAGAAGATCAAGTAGAATTCCCTGAAGCTGGAGTTTAAGACTGTTGTGAACCATCTGTGGGTGCTGGGAACCAAATCTGGGTCCTCTACAAAAGCAATAAACTTCCTTAACCAATGAGGCACTTCCTCCTCCTCTTGAAACAGCTTTTATGATAACCAAAATTATTTTTTTATTGTTTTGTTTTGTTGTTGTTTTTTGTTTTGTTTTGTTTTTAAATGATTTATTCATTTATTATATGTAAGTACACTGTAGTTGTCTTCAGACACACCAGAAGAGGGCATCAGATCTCATTATGGATGGTTGTGAGCCACCATGTGGTCGCTGGGATTTGTACTCAGGACCTTTGGAAGAGCAGTCAGTACTCTTAACCACTGAGCCATCTCTCCAGCCCTTTGTTTTGTTTTTTAAGATAAGGTTTCTCTGTGTAACTGTCCTGGATGTCCTGGAACTCATTTTGTAGTCTTAGCTGGCCTTGAACCCACAGATATCTGCCTGCCTCTGCCTCCTGAATACTGAGATTAAAGGTGTGAGCCACCACCAATATTCCTTTTTCTTTTTACACCTATTCATCCTCATGTCTGTCTGTCTATCTGTCTGACTAGTGTATGTGTTCATATACAAATACACGTATGTGTGTGTCTATGTGTGTAAGCTGGAGGACAACTTCTGAGAGTTGCTTCTTTCCCTCCACCAGGGATTGAACTCATGCCATCAGGTTTGTAAGCAAGCATCTTTACCTACTATTCCATTTCACTGGCCCAGTCAACTCTTTTCTTACATCAGTTCGGCCGGAACTTACTACCATGTTGGCTTTAACAGTTTTCAAGAGCCTTGGTTATGACCTTTGTCAGTTCCCTGTGCTTGAGGGGTTTCTACATTGAACCGTATGTGATGGTTGTATTGATTTTTACACTTCTTTTTTACTAATGCTTCTTTCAGGTGAAATGAAAATCACCTGGATGATGCCACTGTGTATATCTGGTCCTTTAAAGAGTGTCAAATCTTCTGTAACAACCCTGTGACCATCACCCTTATAATGGTTAACACTGTGAATCCCATGGTGATGGGCATGCTCTCATCCCCATGAGGTATCAGGCCTTTTGCTCGTCTTTCCTTTACAGCTCTTGCCTCTATTCAGAATGAAGTCTGAAAGAGGACTCTTATTTCCAAAAGCAACTCTGAGTTAATAGAGTAGGAAACTGGGCAACCAGCCCAATATCTTGCATCGTTTGACTGTTTCTGAGAAAAGCGTCTCCCTACATACCTTCAAACCATCCAACCTTCTGCCTCCACCTACCAAGTGCTGAGATATAGGCATGTACTACCTCACCCAGTAATGAGCCTAATTATATTTTGACTTATTAAATTTTCTCACAATATATTTTGATCATACTCACCGTCCCCCCAAAACCGATCTTTTATTTATTGTTTTTCCAAATACTTTGACTTTTGTCCATTTTGCTATTGTTTTTGCTACTTTTGATTATTATTGCACCCGCCAGTGAATCTCTCAGTAACTTGGTGACAGGAATCAAAAGACACCTGCCAGGATGCCATCATGGTCATCTTACTAGCTGTAATCAGAGGTAAAAGAGTTGGAGTGGAAAGTTAGCAGGTTTGATAACATGGGGCTGAATTATTCATAACATTGGGCATCTGGAAAAATTAAATGAATTTTTATTAGAAATCCATTAAGAGTCAACATTCACACAGCTGCTAGGAGGATACAGACTAATAAAGGCCATTTGTGTTCTTGACGAGCTCCAGTTTATCCCAGGACACTGGCATACACAGAACCAGTAAGATGAATGAATGGTCTGCTGTCCGTATGTGGAGAGCCATATATGAATCCAGAGGTGCAGGGTTCACCCGAGATGCAAAGACTTATAGAGAAAAGGGGGAATTTGAAGCAATCTTAAAAGAATGCTAATACTAAGTTGGCTTTTTCAAAGAGTTCCTTTGTTGTTGTAGTTGATGCCCAGTAAGAGTCATGACACTTCAATGAGAAAAGGTGCCAGCTGATGCGTGCATGCTACCCTCTCATTCAGGCTTTTGGTTAAAAAAGAAACTTGCCTTTCTCTTTGTACTCCCTGTCACTTTGCGGTATGTGGGTCTGGATTTTTCATAAATGACATTTCCTATTACCTTAGGCTTAATTAAAGAGAGATGTGCTTTCCGGTTACCCTGTAATTGACGGTGGTAGCTGAGTTCCTGCCCTGCAGCTCCCGTCTATAACAGTTAGGTAATCATCTGTACACTCGGGCTAGCGGTTGCTTCAGGAGTTGCTACTTATTTATTGCAGTGATGGGGATCAAATTTGGACTTTTTCATGCTAAGCAAGTGCTTGGCACTGCTCTGTGTGTGCACATACACGTGCACACACACACATACACACACACACTCACACACCATCCTAAGGAAATTGTGGGTGAACGGGAGAGGAATGTGGTTAAATCATCAGTTCTGGGTTCATTTGGCTAGAAAGGTCATATGTCTTATGGTGGATTTTCCAAAACTTGGGCACAATAATAATTACCCATTCACTATGGTGCATTTGAAATGAGTCTTTGAAATGGGCATAGACCTTTGCTTTATAGGCGTTATCTTCTCCCAGCCAAATAACTTGCTGACCTCCTGCCAAGGTTTGTCCATTTAAAAAAGGATTGCCTTAAACATTCATTAAGAAAGCAGATAGCAGCAAGTGAATGTTTAGGCAGAGGCATGAAGCCTAACATTTGAACCCATTTGCTCAGGGCTTATTGCTTGGAAAGCAGGAGTACTGCTGGCTTTTCTCTGAGACCAGGAGTTCTTGGTCTCTCTTATGTGCAGCCCTCGTGACAGAATAGTTTTGATTTTTCACAAGAAAGCTTGGGAGTTGAGCATGATGACTCACGCCTCTAAGTCCTAGCATTCGGGAGGCAGAGGCAAGCATGTTACAAGTTCATGGTTAGCTTAGGCAACACAGAGGTCCAGATCACCCTGGGCTGCACACTGGGGCTCCGTCTCTAACAAAGAAAGAAGGAAGGAAGGGAAAGAAGGGAGAAGAACAGGAAGAATGAAAAGGAGAGCAGTGATCTGTCCGTACAATGCAGACAATTGTTATGTATCATGCCTTTTCTATTCCTAACGATGAGGGACTTTGTACTATGACAATAGATAGATAGATAGATAGATAGATAGATAGATAGATAGATAGATAGATAGATAGATAAAAAATAAAATAATCAATGTATATTGAGACCAAGCTGGTCTCAAACTCACAGAGATCTGCCTACCTCCACTTCTTGAGTGCTGGATATATACCACCACTTCCCAGCTATAAAACATTTTAAGCTTCCATATCTCTGTTTTGAAAAGATAGTGAAAGGTCTTCAAGATTGTTGATGTAAGGAAACAGTTATGCTCATTGAACACAGGGCAGTCACATGAATTCTGACATAGGTTCCTGGTGCTCACCCAGTTGTCTGGTCCCAAGAACTTGATCTTATAAACTGTGAGATTAAACACTTGCATAATGTCCTTCCATTGACATAAGGCTATCTACATGTATACATCCCACTGAAATAAATCACTAAATAATGACATCGTATTTTCACCTTTTGCCTAATCAGCAAACATGAATAGGAATGTAATGGATTGTGCCACTTCCCTGGAAAGGGGAGCCTGTGTTTCTCTCTCTCCATGGTCCTCAAGAGCAATTCTAGTTTGGGCCTCCAGACTCCATTGTAAGGCAATATCTCTGTGTGTTCCTCACCACACCGTAGGCCTTCCTGTTCTGTTGAAGGGAGATGGGTGCAATTGCCAGATTTCTGTGAAAATTACAGGGTTTTTCAGGTCATCATGGAGAAAATTACTTAGATTCAATGTCACCGGGGGAAAAAGCATATTCTTAATTTGCCTGTAATTTTTTTCCTTAATGGATACTTTGGCTCCATTTTCAAAGCACATTCAAAGCTCTCTTTCCCAATTTGGCATCAAAATTATTTCTTTAAATGCCTTTAATTTTAGGACTATTTTCTCCTTTGATTGACATAAATCATTCTCGAAGGGAAAATATCAACACATATTTGAATAAGGGACTTAATAATGCTGACTTTGAAATCACGTACCTAGGAGTGAAGGTTAGCAACTGTAAATACCAGGGAAACAACTCCGTATAACCAACACACTATGAGAATTTTGAGATTTTGGATCATGAGTGCTAATTTCTGTTCTCAGTATAACTATTTATTATTTCTCACTAAGAGAATAAGACTAGGAATGATTATATTGTACTCATGAGCCTTCTAATGTCTTCCCCTGTGCAGTTTGTTCTAGCTCAATGTGTTGCTTTGGGCTTCAATATGTTCAAGTGAAGAATATTTCATTCTAGTCTGATCCAGCCTTCTATAAGATAAAATAGGCCCTATTGAGAGGTTTGTGTATTTATTTCAAGGTGGTCATAGGGAACACAGAAAGACTAAACCCCCTGACGATGCTCAGTAGACCTTTGGCAGGAGGGGCTTAAGACAAACTAACTGTCCCATAAACACAAATGCTACCAGGGTAAAGGGTACCTTCTACCTCCTTGCTTCTCTCCACATGATCAACACCCTTTCTCTACAGATGGCAATCTGCTTAGAGAGTGTAATCAGATGAGGACAGTTACCAGTTACACTTAGTAATGCTAGTACCCAGACGAGGAGCCAGGAGGGCTCAGAACTAAACTAGACCGGTCCTATTCTGACTCACTGTGTGGCCTTAGCCACTTAGCTGGTTTTTGGACTTGGTTGTCATACCTACTACAGAAACATTCAAATTGCGTGTATAACTGAGTAATGTCTGAATTTTCTTTCAACTCTAAAATGTCTCTGCTAAGCAATCAATTGTAAAAAATAATGTGTTCTAGGTTAGAGAGGAGGCTCAACAACTAAGAGCAAGGGCAAATCTTCCAAGGACCCAGGTTTGATTCCCACCACCTACGTGCCTCATAGCCATCTTTAACTTCAGTTCCAGGGGATCTGATCTTTCTTCTAGTCTCTTCTGGCACCAAACATACAGGCAGAACACCCATGCGAGCATGTACACACACACACACACACACACACACACACGATTGTGTTCTTACTGCCATATTCTAAGGAGCTATATTGGCACCAAGCAAGCTATCTTGTCACTGATGAGAATAAAATACTGAGATCAAATTCTAACATTCTACCCAAAATGGATATGGTAATTCTAGATGCATTCCAGTCAAACTAAGTTAGCTATTAAGAAGTAGCAGGTTTGGACTAGAGAGATGGCTCAGTGGTTAAGAGCACTCACTGCTCTTCCAGGGGACTGAATTCAATTCCCAGTACCTACATGGCAGCTCACAACTGTCTTATCCCATCTTCTGGTATGCAGATGTACATGCAGAGAAGTACCCATATCTATATAAATACATAAATAAATACATAAATCTTAGTGGAGGAGGACAAGGTGGTAGTCTGACAATGGCAGTGCACGCCTTTAATCCCAGCACTAGGTAGGCAGAGACAGAACAAGTCATAGGACAGTCAGGGCTACACAGAGAAACAGAGGACAAACAGCAGATTTGTTTAAATTGTTATCTCTTAGCCTTTATAGATTTCCTTCAAGGTGGTGGTGGCACTTATAGAATGTAGAATTCCACTGTTACACACATAAGTGATCTCTGTCAAATAAGACATTTTACAGAGGTCTTTTTTACCCTTATGAGTTATTTGCCTGGATACAA
The DNA here is from genome assembly GCA_902729485.2 of Mus minutoides. Classification (NCBI taxonomy): domain Eukaryota; kingdom Metazoa; phylum Chordata; class Mammalia; order Rodentia; family Muridae; genus Mus; species Mus minutoides. Next base: position 117,292 of record LR749501.1, read on the forward strand.
AGTTCTTTCTTTCTTTTTTTTTTTTTTTTCTAAATGCATAGTAGAATAAAGACTTCTTTGAAAAGTCATAATGAAAGAACAAACAAGAGGACGACACCCTCCCCGGTTGGTTCTCTGGTCTCTGCAGTCTGGAAATGAAGACTCCAGACTGTTATCACAACGTCAAAGGACTCACACTGCATAAAAGTCAACTCCCTTCTGCTCCAAAGGCACTCAGCTCACTGCTATTTATGGAGAGCAGGCTTTGAGAATAAGAATATATTAAGGGACTAATTAATACTCTAGGAGTAGTTTTAACAACACTACATCTACACATAAGAAGCGGAGGTTTTATACATGAAATGCCTCTTCAGTTTGCCCAACTCAGAAAGGGGAAGAGTTTTGGTTAGAGACTGACCAGATGCCCTGTGGTTATTGGTTTATTAATATTTGCAAAGTGTGAGTAGAGAAGATCTTTAAATAATGAGCACCAGTGTCTTTTAGGTGATAAAATAGGTCTTTACTGTTTTGCCTTCATTGTTGTGAGTTTTCAGTCTTCCTTCATGGGACCCTCAGTCAGATGACATAGCAGAATCTGTTCTGTCTTATTCTCTTTCTCAACCCAGAGATGGTTCCATAGACGAGGCTTTTTTCTACTCTCAGTGTAGAAAGAACTATTCTAATATATTTACTGTTGGAGGAATTGGGACATCTCATGGCCTCAATTTGATATCATGAATAGGATTCCCAAACATAGAAATGTAAAATCTGGGGTCTTTCCAGGGTAGATACCCAGTGTGCTGAATTTTCCAGCTTAGTATCTGCATTGGTTACTTTCTTTTTGCATAGATGTGACCAAACTATCTGGCTGAATAAGCTAAAGATTTGTTCTTGCTCACAGTATCAGAGGGATTATGACAGGATTGCTTGGTCTCCTGCATTTGTGCAGAACATCATGGTAGTAGGAGAGTGTGAAGAAACAGTCTTTCACTTCCTAATGGACAGAAGATCCAGAGACATGCCAATTCTGGAAAACAGGGTAAGATACAGTCTCACGGACATGCCCTTCCAACTGGGCCTCACATACAGTCTCACGGATGTGCCCTTCCAACTGGCCTCACATAGAGTCTCACGGACAAGTGCTTTCCCAGACACATTAGACACATGTTCCACTATTACTAAGCCTCTATTAATCCAATCAGGTTGACAACAGAATGAACCACCACCGTGCCAATGACTTAGAAATGCATCCATCAACTCCAAATACAACTCAAGCCCTGTAAACCAGGTGCTAATGATTCACATTCCATATATTACTAGACTAGTTACTAACTGTGTACACACAGTGGATGAACGAAAAACTACCTGATGCTTACTTTCAGATTGGTCCAGTATTGTTGGATAACTTTGAAGAATAATGAATGCTTTTTACTTTTTGGCAGTTAAGTGCTATTCATTTTTTATCTTAATAATTTGAATCTAGATTTCTGAACTCTATTAGCATTCTAGTGTATCTTTTTTTTTTTTAAATCTTTCTCTCCTACCTTTCTAAAGAATAGGATTTGTGAGAACATTTGACAATGTACCTAAGGCAGGAAAACTATCTTGCTCCTAAGTTTAAGATTAAGATTTCATATTGCTTAGATTAAGTTCAAATCTTTAGTGTGAGTATCTAGGAATCTCAGTGTGCATGTAGATAACTCTGTATTTGAGGATATAATTCTCCAGTAGATATGGCCTCCAGTGAAGCCATCATCTTGTGGAAATCTATTTTGCAAGTGACAAAAATATGTGATTTATTTTTTTAAAAGGTGAAATGTATATTATTTGTAAGTTATGCATGTTTTTGTCTATGTGGTGGCTATTTTACTTGTCAACTTGGAAACATCTGGAATTAAAAACCTAACTCTCTGGGCACAGCCGTGAGGGATAATTCAATTCATTGAGATAGGAATACTTACCTTAAATCTAGATCATGTGAGGTATGAAGACCCATGTAGTGAAAATTTTGGTTTCTTAAAAAAAAGAGCAGAAATATGTTAAGAATATATTTTTGTTTTAATTTCAGGTGTGGGGACATGGGGCTGCTTCAGATTATCTGCAGAAGCTGACTGTGATTTGCCTAGTGATCTAGCAAGGGCGTGTTTTTTCCAGTGGCAGATAGTTTCTGTGACTGTGAGGTGTTTGGAATGCTGTGGGGCTTTTCAGGGGGTATATAAATGCTACGTCCCCAAGAGGTGCGGTGGGCTATTGGTTATTGGTTGGTTGTTTTTGATTGCTCTTGGTCATTGTTTGTTAAGTAGTCATTCATGCACAAAGAAGAAACAAGAGTAAGAAATTAGATGTCCTGACAGAGAAGACCAAACTTGCTCCAAGGAACTCGAACTTCCTAATCAGGACATAGTCTAATAAGAGCATCATCTCCTCTACGCTCTATTCTTTTTTTTTCCTCTTCTATCTAGTGTTAGGGAGTTGAAAGGAAGGAAAAAGTGTGGAAGAAAAGAACTCACAAAGTATTAAAAGACAGGTTACAGACCTACCCTAAATCTGGATCACACCACATGGCGGCCTATATAAAGGATAAGGAAGAGAGAAGCATATTCTCTTTGCTTGCTTGCTCCCACTCTCTCTAGAAAGTCCATTCATTCACTAGCATTAGAGCCTACCTCCTCTGGTTTCCCATGTGTACTGACGACCAGCTAAGACACCCACCCTCAGGGACTGAAGAGCTGCTGTCTTCTTAGACCTTCCATTGGTAAGTAGACAGCCATTGCTGGACCACACGCCGTAAGCCACTCTAATACATCCCCCTTTAATGGATGCATTCTATCAGCTCTATTTCTCTAGAGAACCTTGATTAATACAGTCTACACTGACTCAAAAAAAAAAAAAAAAATCACAGTGAATGGAGGACCACAGCAGTTCTAGCTGGCTGCTTCCAGCACAAACCCCTTGATCTCAAATTAATGAGTTCTTTAAGATCTTTAAAAAATAATAATAAAAGGAAACGAGGTGACTGCATTAACTATCCTCTGCTGTTCAACTATGAATCTTATTTTACATATTCACACATACTTAGGCTAGTATGAAAGTATATTCAGTTGTCATTATTATCAGCGGTTACATTTTATTCTATATAGGAGTATACCAATTCCTTTTCTCATTGCTGTGACCAAATACTTGGCAAAAGCAAGTTAAAAAAGAAAAAGAAGGGGGCTGGTGAGATGGCTCAGCAGGTAAGAGCACCCGACTGCTCTTCCAAAGGTGATAAGTTCAAATCCCAGCAACCACATGGTGGCTCACAACCATCTGTAACAAGATCTGGCTCCCTCTTCTGGAGTGTCTGAAGACAGCTACAGTGTACTTACATATAATAAATAAAATAAATCTTTAAAAAAGAAAAGAAAAGAAAAGTTCCATTTTGGCTCACAGTTCGAGGGTATAGTCTCTGTTGTGGTAGGGAAGGCACAGTGTAAGCTCGTGAGTGGTTCGTTGTCAGGAAGTAGAGAGGGAAGAATGTGGATGCTCTCTTTGCTTTCCTCTTTTTGTTTATTTTAGTGCTCCTGCGCATGACATGGGGCTATCTACATGTAGGCTGGGTCTTCCAACTTCATTCAACCTCATCTAGAAACACCATCACAGATGTGTGGAGAGTTTGAATTCTAGGGGACTCTAGATTCTGTCAAATTGACAATATTAATCATCAGACTGAGTTACATAAAATTGACCTTTAGAGAGTACTAACTTTTTTTAATATTTGGTTTCTGCTCATAGTATTCTTGCCAGCTAATTAACACAGAGCACTGCTTCTGTATGTACATGCGTTTCTACTTAAAGACACCTTCTGTAATAAATACCATCCATTCAGGTGCATAGAGATCAGCAACCAACTGTACTGTAATTCATGCTTGAATGATGTTTATCCAGCACTCATGTTTTCTCTGTAAGGCACACCACCGCCTCCTGAGTGCTTAAGGACACTAGACAGCCCTTCTACAGTCCGTTCAAGGGCAAATTTAAGCAGCATAATCATCAAAAGAAAAGACCAAAAAACCTGAGGCATAAATAGACCACAAAAAGAACGCTTCTTCAGCCCTAACCGGGGAGGCAGAGTGCCATTGAGTTGAACTGCAGTAGAAGAACCCAGATTGTTTGCTGTTCTGTTGAGTTCTGTGGATACTGATGTGGGGGCTGCATATAAAGTTTAGCAAGTAGGAAAACTTAGAGAATTTGCACATATAATAACTGATTGTTTTCTGTATCTTCTTTTTTTCTTCCTTAAGAAGTCTTTGCAGATGAGATCAATGCTCCAAACTGTATTAACTTTCAACCTCTGTGCAATTTTATTAAAGACAAAGAATTTCAAAGAATTAATCTTCTTTATGGGCATGCTATGTTAGGGCCCTTACAGTTGCTTCTCCACTTTTATTTGGGTTTTTGTTATTGTTTGTTTTGAGATAGGGTCTCACTATGTAGTCCTAGCTGTCCCAGAACTCACTATATAGACCTGGCTGGCGTCAAACTCAGTTCTCTGTCTGCCTCTGCCTCTGCCTCTTCAGTACTAAAATTACAGGTGTATGCTACTACACCCAGCTACATTATTAGTTGTTTTGGCTTGTTTTGGTTTTAATACTCCTTTTAAAACTGAAGCTCCTTATTATGGTCCCTCATGGATGTCACAAAGCTGGGATGAGTTATGGCTAAGGGGCCAATTGCTGCCCAAGATTTGGCCCCCTCTCTTTCTGCCCAGGGTTAGGAAGATTGTGGAAGAAGAGTTTAATTTGCTTTGTAAATTCTAATGCTTGGTGCTGTGGTTTTGCTGTTATTTAGAGAAGTGGGTGGAACCAGGATACAACAGCATTAGAAACAATATTGATTTCATGTCATTCTACATGCTCTTAGTACAGTCAGAGTGGGAAGTGGGAAGTGGAGTTGGATGTGTTTGTCCCACCCATTGTATGGATACTGGATGGAACACAGGAGCAAGGCTGGGTGATGGTGCTTTACTGTCCTTTATAAAAGAAAGGACTTGTCAGAAAGGCAAAAGACATTCCATCTTCTTCTGCCCACTTGGAGAACATTTGGTATTTCTTGCCCCACCCCCAAAGCCCCTAAAAGGATTTTTATTAAGTGTGTGTGTGTGTGTGTGTTTGTGTTTGTCAGAGAGAGAGAGAGAGAGAGAGACAGACAGACAGACAGACAGACAGACAATTATGGAGATCAGAGGACATCTTTGTGGGAATTGGCTCTTCCCACATTGTTTTGAGGCAGAGTCTCTTACTGTTTCTGCTGCTGGGCCCTGTACAGGCCTGTGAACATCCTGTAGCTTCTCCTGTCCTCCTCCATCTCTGAATAGGAAAGAAGGGATTAGAGCTGCCTGTCACAGCATCAGGCCTTTTTCTTTTACTGGGGAATCAAATTCAGGTTGTCAAGCTTATGGAGTGCTTTTACTTGTTGAGACAGCTCCCTAACCCCCACAAGTTTAATTTAATTTAATTTTAATTTTTAATTTTTACTTTATGTTTATGAATGTTTTACCTACATGCATGTCTGTGTACCAAGTACATGCCTGGTACCCAGAGATGTCCAAGAGGATGCCATATCTCTTAGTTATAAGAGATTGTATTTGCCTGAATTACAGATAGTTGTGAGCTGCCATGTGGGTGCTGGGAGTTGCATCTGGCTCCTCTGGAACAGCAGTCAGAACTCAGAGAGCACAAAGCATCTCTCTAGCCTAGCAGCATCCCTAAGACTTTTAAACCAACATTAAAATGTTTTATACTTCTCATCTCTAGGTTGAATTTTTAAACAGAAAAGTCTCACTGTGTTGCTCAGGCTGACCTTGAACCCAAATATGCCCTAAAATGTGACCTCTGATCCTTCAACTATGATGACAAGTATATGCTTCCATGGGAGCTTATGTAGGTAGAAAAGGATTGATTTTTTTTTTTCCCAACCAGGTCTTAATTGTAACATGATGGGAAGATGGCAGCTTTTCAACAATGGAGCCATGTCCTTAGGCTAGGTGTGTAGTCCAGATAATGGCATTTTCTGGGCTGCTGATCAGCTCCCTCTGAGGCAGACCCTACCATGGCTCTAGGAATCAGCGGCTTGGTGGCAGTCACCCTGTAAGTGGGATATAGTTCAGGATGTGCTACCCTGAGGAACTTATGAAAAGGATACAGGCAGCTGCCAACCAGATCTTTCCATGCCTTCTCTCTGACTTGCCTGAGCAAACGGCACACCCACAGGACACCAGTAGGACTGGTGGTTGTTTAGGGACCCACTGGCTGCTTCTCACCCCTATGAATATACCTTTTGTTCTGTGGACCTGGCGATGAGTGGTCACCGTTGTGAGAAGCTGTTTTGGGTAAAATGCTCTAGGTTATATCCATGCTGCCTCTTCACCTCTGAGTAAAGATGGTGAGGAGAAGCAGGGTTTCCATAAGGCCTTTGAGATGGGCTATAATGAAGATCATTCTCAGGACAGCACTGTGTCAAAGGAGAGGCTAACTACTGGCTTCCAGAAAAATCTTCATGTTATTAAATGAATGCAGGTGGGTAGGATTACCCTCACAAGTTGAACACATGGCACTCTTGTGGTTTGTGCTTGCTTACAGGGAGAGGGAGGGACTGTAGTTTGATAAGCAGGAATTTTGAAGTTGCACAGACCTGGTCTTGAATTCACTATGAGCTTGGTGACTTAAGAGAAAGCTATTTAATCCCACTGACCTTTGTCTGCGAAAGGTCCAAAAATAGCACACAGCTTGCAGTGTTGTGTGGATGTGAGAGGATCTGTTCAGAGCATCTGCCAGGTTGCAGACTCATGGCAGACATAGGATAAGTGAAGCTCCCATAGATTTTCTGTCATTCCTCCATTCAGTTATCATGTGAGGACTCTGATCTAGATGCTGTTAGGTAATGGGGAAGGAAGGTTGAAAGGAGCAAGAGAAGCTTACGATTTAGTGGAGACTGCAAATAAACAGGTTGTTCAGAGAGAGAAGATATTCCGTAACAAAGCAAGAAGCTAGTGACACATGAACAGTCAGAAGTGTCCCCTAAGCCACACTGTGGAGTCAGGGAACTTCCACAGAAAAGAAATCTTTACATGGAAGATTATTTTTACAGACAAGTTCAATAGGTGAGGCATATAGACATCCAAGTACATAGCAAAGCATACACGAACACTTGAAAGAGAAGCCATGGATCTCTACTGGAAGTGACAGAAGCACAAGGGACCTGTATTGTTTAGTTACATCATGGCTGTGATCAAATCTTTGAGCAAAGAAAGGAGGAGGGATTTATTTTGGTTTATTGGTTATTTATTTTGGTACTTGCTTGGTCCCGGCACTTGGGCAGAATGTGGTGGCAGGAACCTGAAGAAGAGGGGGTTACTCATTGCATGGCATACAGGCAGAGACCATTGTTTGTATTGGCCTTGCTTTTTTTTTTTTTAAACAAAAATCTGTTTATGTCAGCAGCCTTTTCCCAACCATATTCAGGATGGGTATTTAGTGAGTCCTCTAGGGAGTCCTGCTCACAAGCATAGCCGGAAGTGTGTCTCATCAATTTCCCAGGTGATTCTGAGTCCAGCCATGCAGACAGTGAACATGAACCACTACAGAACTCATGCATAGCTTTAATAGGATGAGTCTTCATGAGTATTTATGAGGCATGGACAGACAATGAGCAGAAGTATGGGAATGTAGAACAACTTAGACTTTATACTGAGACAAGAATTTTAGAAAATGAACAACATGATCAGATTCATTTTTAGAAAAGCCACTGACCTCATGTAGAGATGGGCTGGAAGCGGGGGAATGGGGCAGCATGTTGCAGTCATCATTAAGATGAATCACGAAGGCTCAATTCAGGAAGAAGTCATGAGAAGTACAGAGTAGAGCGAAGTAGGCAGGCCTTCTGTGTGCTAAGAATTCGAGTTTTTGGAATCAATAGAACTTGGTGAGTAGAAAGGGAAAAGAAGTTCTAGATGACCCTTTACTTTCACATATGGTCCTCAAGGTGGCCAGATAAGAAGGAGATTTGAGAAGGTGAAGTTTTGGGTAGTCTGTTTGAGATGCTATATGACATTCACCATCATTAGGGAATTAAACAATATACATTAAGGCTCAGAAGAGATGAGAGCAAAAAGATTGGTTTTCTTGTCCTCATAGATAAGTTAAAGCTGAGGGAGGAAATGAGAGAGATCAGGGGCAGAAGGTGGAGCAGGCCTGGGGCACAGAACAGCCCCTTCACAGTGGACAAGACCAGTGTGTGTGTGTGTGTGTGTGTGTGTGTCTGTGTGTGTGTGTATCTGTGTGTCTGTGTCTGTGTGTCTGTGTGTCTGTGTGTGTCTGTATCTGTCTCTGTCTCTCTGTGTTTGTGCCTGTCTATATACATGTGACATAGTGTATGTGTTGAAGTCAGAGGATAACTCTTGGAGTCATTCTTTCCTGTTACCTTCTGAGATCCGGAGACTGAACCCAGGTCCTCAGGCACCTCACCACTTTTGATGAGTGACATTAATCAGCAAGTACATTCGTTACTTTGCTTGTTGCTGCAAAAGCAACTTAGACAAGAAGGAATTTGTTTTCGTTCAATCTGGTGGGAAGTCCATTGTGGTGAAGCAAGCATGGAGCAGGGATGGCGTGAGGCTGACGGTCACACCGCACTCACAATCAGGGAACAGAATGAGTAAATGCCATGGGCAGCTCATACTGTCATTCCCATTCTGGGACCCCAGCTCATGGAATGGACCTGCACACACTTAGAATTTCCATTCATGTGATTTAGAAGACTCCACATGGACATGCCAAGGTGTTTGTAGTAGAATTCAAGGTGATTCTAGATCCTGTCAAGTTGACAATTAATATAAACCATCACAGCAAGTTAGAGCCAGAAATAGAGAGCTTGCCATATTCTTATTGGATCATAACACACAAAGTTTAATGTAACTCTTTTATGTGCCTTTCAGAAATGAGGAAAGGGACTTAGTAGGGACAAAGTAGTCTGAGAAATTAAGACACCCTGAGAAGAAATGTTTTCCATAACTCAAGCCCAAAGAACACCGAAATTGATGTCAAAGAGCTGAGGGACAAACAATGGAACATTACTCTGGAGAATTTTGAAATTCTTCTCTCAGGACATAGAGTTGAAGATCCAGACATACTTCATGCACCTCTTACTTTCTATAGTAGAAGAAGAAGAGTTCTGTGGTGCTGATGGAGACATCTATTTTGAATAACACTTTCCTTCAGGGTCATAGAAAATGCTTTCATTAAAACCGCTATGGGTTAGCAGAAAACATGCAGCAATCACAATTAGCATTTAGGATGCTTGCCAGTGTGTCCAGCTCTCAGCCTTGCCCTAGCAATAGCTACGCAATGTTTCCTACACAAAAGCAGGGAGAACAGGTCCTCTGTATACACCAAGGAGTCTTCTGCTGGTATCCTGTTTAAGCACACTTTTTGGAACATATGCTATAATTTCTACATCAAGAAAGGCAACCCAAAAATAATCTAAAATGCATGCAGGAACCACACTCTGTCTTAGAAAAATATACTCATTATTTTTAAATTGCGTTGCTATTTGAGACACTGTATTTAAAGCAGTTTCTGCAGAGGGAATTGGTTCAGACTTAATGATCTATATCTTATTGAAAGCAAAGAATAGAAATTGAATATCAGGTCCAACACACACTGTAACTTCTTAGCAAGCTAAATTCAGGCTAGGAGGACCTTCATTACCTGAGGCCCAAATTCCCAGCTCTGCCTCAGCTGCCAAGTCCATGGCATCTCAGCATAAAGAGCCTTAAAATCTTGCCAATTTGTACTGAGTGCTTTGATGGTGGAATTGGAGATTAATAAAGAGATTGGCCATGGGCTAGTGCTGCATCCATTACTTCCAATGCAGGAACGACTGCACACTTTTTTTTTTTAATGTTACATTTTTTTTAACTTAAATGTGTGTGTGTGTGTGTGTGTGTGTGTGTGTGTGTGTGTGTGTGCTTTGAGTGAGAGTACGTCCACAGGAGTACAGATGCTTGAGGAAGCCAAAGGTGTTTGGAGAACCTGAAGCTAGCGTTACAGCCCATTGTAATCTGCTAGACCTGGGTGCTGAGAACTAAACTCTGCCCCTGGAAGAGCAGTAATGTGATTCTAACTGCTGAGTCATCTCTCCAGCCCCAGGTGCAAGCTTTCTCAATTTTAGGTGGCTCAGGATCCCTTAAATGGAGCTTATGCGTCTTAGCATTTTATAGAAAAATCAATGCTCTTCCTGTCATTTTATTTATTTATTTATTTACTTATTTATTTTTGTGGTTAGCAAGAGAAACTTTTATGTTTTGTTGTTTGAGGATAATACTTGATTTCAGAAGACTGTGTTCTGATCCTGAGGTTCACTTTCATCATAGTTGATACTGTCAGGCTTTAGGAAGGGCTGTCAATACTCAGTATAAGGTTTTCACTTTCTCAATATCAAAGAGTTGGAAAAACATGTCATCCTTAAGAAGTAATCCATGTGAGCTTTCTTTTTTTTCATAAATTTCAGTATTTTATCTGAGTAGGTATATTTTTAGTTGAAAATAGCATGTCTGGGAACAGTGTAATATTTTGAATTTGCCAACATTTAATGGACATGTTTTCAAATCTTCAAGTAATACAAACTATCTAACTCATATCTTATAAAACTTAAAACCTCATCTATTTCACCCTCTCTCTTTTAAGGTTCCATGCATTTATTTTCTTTTTTAAATTATTTTTGAGATTATAATATAAATACATCATTTCGTATCTTTCTTCCCTCCAAACTCTCCGATGTACCCTTTCTTGCCCTCTTTTTAATTCATAGCCTCCTTTCATTAACTATTGTTACATGCATACATGCAATTTTGTGTGTGTATGTGTGTGTGTGTGTGTATGTGTGTGTGTTACTAAATACATAAATACAACCTGTATATATATGTTTTTAGGGGTTAAAAGTATGTTCTGATAATCTTAGTAGACAAAATCTTGGTAAATTTCCTGTTCCTCTGGCTTTTAACGAATCTTTCTGCCTTCCCTTCTACAATGATCCCTGAGCTTTAGTGTGGGACTTGTTTTGTAAATGTATCCTTTGGAACTGGGCTCCACAACACTGCATTTTGATTGGTTGTGGTTTTCCATAATGGTCTCCATCTGTTACAAAGAGAACCTCCTCAATAAGGACTGTCTTATCTGTGGGAAGAGGAACCTATATTTAGGATATAGAAAAGGATTGTGTTGCTTTAGTAAGATGGCGATAGCAGATTCTCCTCCAAGATCCAGGACTTCGCTAGCTCTGGGTAGCTGGCTGGTTTCCAGGACCAGGCATGCTTTCCCTCTTGTTGGAAGAGAAGAGAAGAGAAGAGAAGAGAAGAGAAGAGAAGAGAAGAGAAGAGAAGAGAAGAGAAGAGAAGAGAAGAGAAGAGAAGAGGAAAGAAAAGATGTTTTTCTTAGTTGGTCTTTAGCTCTAGGAAGGTACAAGATGAGAAATTTTTATTTTATTTTAATTATATATGTATGTCTACATACTTGCTTGCATGTATTACAGGTATTTTAGGTATATTGGTAATAGCATGGTGCCTTATAACTTTTTCAGATACTTTCTTGTTATTTTATCCTCCTTTAATGGTCTTTTTTTATTTAATTTTTTATTTTTATTTATTTATTTATTTATTTATTTATTTTTACTTTCTTGCCTTCTGCAGTTACTCTAGGATATGTATTCATATCTAAATATTTGGAGCTCAAATAAGGAGTATACACAAAATTTGTCTTTCTGGTCTGGGTCATGTCACTCAACATGATCTTTTCTAGTTCCACTCATTTCCCTGGTTACACCCTTGGGAAAGATGTGTGGATCTGGCTGGGTTTAGGGGTTGGATATGGAGTTTCAACTCTTCATGCTTAGTAAGCCAAATTACCTTGTCATAACACCTTTGGGAATCATTCTGATGCTACCCTCTCACACCTGGGTAGTCGGCTACAGTATGTTATGGCCAGCTAGACACTATTATTTATTTCATTCAGTTATACAATGTCCAAAGTAGCTAGATTGTATGCCATAATTATGTCTACTTATTCCAGAAAGTATTAATTAAGCTCTCCATTTCTAGAGCACCCTCCAGCCAATAGAAATCCTGTGTTAAAAAATCTCTACCTATTAAGTGTTTACTACTGCAGCTGACTGATTCCCCTGGTTTCACTCCCTCAGATCCATGACTGTGCTGTAACAGGAGCCAAGATGGCTCTTAGCTTATCACATGTGGCTGGTGGCTGGTGGCTGGCTAACATGAAGTATGATGCTAGGAGTCTTGTGATAGAAAATCAAGATTGAGACAAGCATGAAGCTTTTGAACCAACTCATTCAAACATCTGAGTGGCCCTTGAAGGTGATATGGCTGTTATCCTAAGTCCTGCTTTACAGAGTTGTGTGCATAACGATTCCCTCCGTCATTAGTCACCCGTGTCCTTGCTCTGAAATAGGAAATGATAGAATATTGCTGTCCAGGCACCACTAAGGTAGAACCCATTCAGATGAATCTGCTAGGAGCTCCCTCAGTTAGTGGGGATGATGGAAAAACAGAGCAGGGATTCATTAATCACATGTTTTCTCCTTTGTGTGCTGTGTATCTTTTATTTAGTACATGGTACTCAATCCCTAGAAGAAAAAGAATGCAGGTCCCATTTTGGACTTTGGTAGAGCTATGAGCCCAGTAGCATCCTTCACTTCAAAGGCTAACATTAGTGGCATCTCCCTCATAATTGACTTTAATACATTACTATAAAACTTAAAGTATCACTCGTGAAGAGATTCCCATTTTACTGATTAACGACCACATGAAAACTTTCTCCTGCAAAGTAAATTGCTTTCATTAAAAAGTCTGTAGATTTTTTTTTGAAGTGAGCATCTGAGAAAGATATTATAAGTCAAAGGTTGATAGATTCTGCATATTAAATATAACTAGCAATTAAAACATTTATTTTATCACAATTAAAAAGAGTAATGAAATTAAAGCACACCATTAAGAATTTGTGATTTATGTGGAAACCTTTATAGCTAAGTGTAATAAATACAAAGTGGAAAAAAATTACCAGTTAACTCTAGGTAACAATTTTTTACTTCTTTGTACAGTGAAGAGAGCACAGAGAAAAGTACATCCTGTGCTTTTACCCTAAAAGTGAGAACAATATTGCTAGTTAACAGAATGAATGCGGTGAAGACCTGGTATGCTCTAGCCTGTCTCTGGTTGCAGCAAAGATGTTCTAAGATCTTCTGCCCTTCGGTGTCCACATTCAGTGCCTTTTCTTTTAAGATTATTAGTAAATTCATAGTACTCAGGACTCCGTGAAGGCTTATCTGCTGAGCCAGTGTCTTCTTGCATTAAGATGAACACGTGATCTCTTTAGCCTTCTTTTGAGCATCCAGTGCTGTACCAAACTGCAACAGAAAAGCAAAAGCAAAATGATTGCTGCCTCCTGGGGTTTCTGGCACCTCAGGAAGGTGAATGATATCTGTGAAGGAGAGTGAAGAATGTTCTAACACAAATAAACATTCACAGGTAGAGAATGCCCTCTCTCCAAACAAATAAAATATGTCAACGAATACATCCACTTTCAAGTCTTCTGCTTATGATGGATACTGTTTTCTATTTAAGAAAACACAATTATCAAATACTTAGAATTTTTTAGGTTTGTATTCAAATAATGTAAACCCAAGATATGTAAAAACCAGCATTTCTTTGGTTAATGTGCTTACTTGAGTGAGGAATAGCAGACCAAAAGGCAGTATTGGTGGGAAAGTGTGGTTGTCAAGATTTCTCTTATGTATGTAAATGAAACTTTTATGGCCAGTTATGGTAGTTAATATCCATAATCTCAGCATTCATGGGCCCAAGACAGAATCGTGAACAGTTTGAAGTTAGCCTGGGCTGCATAGCAAGGTCTGAGCCAGGTCTGTCTACTCTGCCTCAAGATATTTAAAATTTAGAACAATTTTAGATTTACAGGTAAATTGTGAAGAATTCCCTTGTATTCTCATTCAGTTTGTTTGTTGTGGGTTTTCAATCAGAAAAGACTACTTGGACATGGGTTGAAGCCAATAGAAAATCTTTATTAGCAGGCTGGAGAATATGCTGGGTATTTGGGACCCCAGTGCAGTACTCAGCCTTTTTCATGGTGAGGTTTTAAGCACAAAAATCACATCCTGGGGTGAAACAACTCAGTTAGCAAGAACGATTAGTTAGAAGCAGAACTAAGCCGAAGAACAAGATTAGTACATTTAGGGACTTTCCCAAAACTGTGGACTTCGGTGAATTTAGGTCTTTGTTCTCATTTTGCCCCATGTTGCCACCTGTGTGCTATGTTTCAAGGCCCGAGTGGTACTTTAGTCATGGCGTCAGTTGTGCCTAGGTCTTGGGCCTATTAAGGTCTGGGGGTCTGTAACATGTTTTCTGTTACATGTGTTAGTCACATCTTATGAATGAAAGCCTTGTGTATAAATTGTAGTTAGTAATCCAATGTTGACATGTTCTAGTTTTTTAGTCCATAGTGTTTACTTATCTGTATGTAGCATAAGAGCTCTTCAATATCCTCTGTGTTGTGTTTGGTCTCCATTGTGCCCTTACGTTTCCCTTGGTTGTGATAGCCTCTCAGACTTTCATTTCTTATGGCCTTGACAGTTTGGAGACATGCTGGTAAGGTATACCCTGAGATTGGTCCATGTTTTTCATCTTTATTTTACTTCTTATTTTTCTTAGTGTGTATGTAATGAGTGAGGGCCCAAAGCATGCCATCACACACACACACATACACACACACACACACACACACACACACACACACACACACACGGAAGGGAGAGGACAACGTTTTGGAAGTTCTCTCCTTGTGTTTGCGGTATCTACTGTAGGGAGTCAGGCTTGTATAGCAAGCACTTTTATCTGCTGAGTTACCTCATCCACTTGGTCCAATTTTTTTTATTATGATTAAACTAAGGTTGATATGTTTGGGGGAGGATGACTCCAGAAATAAAGATCTATTTCTATCATGTCAACGGTGAAAACTCAGTGTAGTTTGTCTTTGTTGAAGGGACAGGCTGAGGGCAGTATGAGTTACTTCTAGGAAAGTTACTTACCTTTATCTTTCATTGCTTGATTTTTTTTTTAAATATAGAATTTAGAAGCTTAACTTTTTTTAAAATTTATTTATTATTTACATGTAAATACACTGTAGCTGTCTTCAGACACACCAGTAGAGGGCGTCAGATGTCATTACGGATGGTTGTAAGCCACCATGTTGTTTCTGGGATTTGAACTCAGGACCTTTGGGAGAACAGTCAGTACTCTTAACCGCTGAGCCATCTCTCCAGCCCCAGAAGCTTAACTTTAAATAATTTCATTTTACTTCAGATCCTCTGTCCTTAGACTCCATTTTTATACTTTCTCCCCAAAGTTTTCTGTTCTTTCCAAGAAGAGAGATGCTTGAGAAACAAAAATACCGACGCTCTCTCACCTTTGCTAGCTGGCAGTAATTGGGAAGGCCACCTGGTCAGCCTGTTTGTTTCATGATAAATCACAAGATGGAGGATTGTAATTAAATTGGATTCAACTAAATAATGTGAAACTCCCTCCATCTGTGCTTATGGCTCTGAGTTAAAAGAATCCTGCCCATGGCCTCTCAGAAGCTTTTCTTATTTCTTTTGAATTAGGATGTTAAGGTCAGGCAGAGCTTTTGTGAGTCAAAACCAGCCACATTCACATGTAAGGCCAACAACTCATGTTTTTAATTACAGGAAATAATCATGAACTACTTGGAGTCTCAATTAAAAGTGTTTTTCTTTTGCTCCTGTTAGAGGAAGATTGCCTTTATATTTTGGACCCAGCTCATTTGTAGGAAATACTGTTCTTTTCTGTTTACTTGCATTCTGGACTCTACAATATCAAAATCAATTTTCTTGGAGTCAAAGAAATTAGTTAATAGGATTTTGTATCCTGCCAATAGAAGTGGCTTAACATTAAAATAAAAAAATTTTAAAAATGGCTTTACTTGTGATTTGAGTGAACTGGATCTCTGACCTCTGATCCAACCCACTCCGTACTTACCTGTCTGCAACCCATGAATGTTCATAAATTTTACTAGTTGGTGATTAATCAAATAAAGCCATAATTCAATTTTATGAACTGTTCCAAACTCAAGTGAAGAAAATAATCTTACCTAATAAGAGGATTTGTCTTTTTAAACATTGAACATTATATGTTCAATGCTTTATATTCTTCCAGAGAACAGAGGGAACATGCAATTTTCGAAGGACATTTTAGGTCCGTCCTAACCTAAAAGGTCTGAAGAGTTGAGTTGGAAACTGAGCAAGCTTTTGATGTTTATTCTATTTTTTCATTGCTGGATATTGAACCCAGATCCTTGCATATGTGAGGAAATTGTTCTACCAGTAAGTTCTGTCCCTCTTTTAACATTCTGTTCTGAGATCCAATTTCATCAAGTTGCCCAGGCTAGCCTTGGATTTGTTGCCTGTCTATCAGGCAGATTTGAACTTTAGATCCTCTTGCTACAGCCACCAACTAGATAAGACTACTGGCTAGTACAACCAGTCCTAGCTCTAAATTTTATTTTGACTGAAAAGTCCAGTGGTTTTAATAATTATTAATTAATAACATAGTTTTACATGCTACCTAGGATCCTACTCCAAAAGTTCCTCTAATTACTAATTTTTTATGATTGCTTGTTCATTTAAAAATATCATGATGTGAGTTAGCTTTAAAAAAACAATTGTCTTTCTTCCTATATATTATTTTAATTTGAAAATATCAAAGTTTATTGTTAAACATTTTCCTATCTTGTAGGTTTGTAGACTTAATGGATGGAAGTAGCCTGCTAGGAAATTTGAGAGCCAGGACTTCTCTAGTTAGGACATTTGAACCTAATCCTGTGCCTGTCAGCTAGTGAAGCAGTTAGCTTCCTTATCACTGTAATCAATACCTGAAGAAAGCTACCTGAAGAAGAGAAGGATTTATTTTGGCTCATGGTTTTAGAGGATTCCGTTTCATGGCTGTTTGACTCCTTGTGCTTGGGTAAAACAGGTGTGCATGGCATAGGAATTTCTGTACCTCACGGTGGACAGGAAAGCAAGCAAGGCAGGAAGTAAACCTTCCTTTCAACCCAGAAAAGCCCTTCACTAATGACCTGCTTCCTCTAGCTGGATCTACATTCTTAGGTTTCCAGACCCTTCCCAAATAGCACCACCACTTAGGACCAAGTGTTCAACACATGTACCTCTGAGAAGGATGCCTTTCTCTCTAAACCATCAGGGGAAGCAGCTGGAAGATTTTAAATAGGAAAGCATGATAAATTTGCATTTTACACAAGTCCAGGGAGAAGGTATAAGTTCTGGATTATTGCAAGCTTCAGTAAGATATTACTTCTCAAGTTTGTAGTGTAAATCAACTAATACTAACTCTTCAAGGTCAGATTCAGCAACAGGAGGTCATGCAGGCAGCCTTGGGAAGAGCCTGCTAAGTGGAGGGCCGGGACAGAGAGGCAGAGACTGATTAGCATATGTAGAAGGCAAGAAAGAATCTAGATCCTCTTTCTGGAAGCTTCACTGTGAAAGGAAGGAGTTAATTTGGGAAGATTTGAAGACCCTGGGGCATGGAGAGAGTTGGTGGGCGGATCTGCTGTCAGGACTAGTACTAAGATGAGGTGGGATGGAAGAATCTTTTCTACTGTCAGTGATAGGAGCCTGAGGTAAGGATGCTTATGGAGGGGAGCAAACTGGAGAAGCATTTACTGCTTGTCCTTGCATTTTCCAATAAGGAGCTTCCACCTGGAGTGACAGAAGAGGCAAGTTATGTGCCAGGCTGCAAGAAAACAGAAGAGGTTTCTGGGAGTATGTGGGAGAAGTGAAAGGATGACACCTGGCTCCTATGTGCACCCAATTTATAGGAGGGGCCTGGAGCATGGAAAATGCTGTGTAGCAAAACACTGGTACTCATTGGCACAGAGGTGGAAGAGGAGGATCCTGGGTTGACAAGGAATCTGTGTAGTGAGTAGAGCAGGAGAGTCAAGTAAGAAGAGTTGAGAGCTTTGAGAAGTTTGGAGACAACAGATAACATATAGATGTGTAACCTCAAGGAGAGCAAAGGAAGACTGGATAAGCCAAGATAACACAGTAGGAAATCTCAGATACTGCACAGCAGGTCGAAGGCTCCCAGAGACTGAATGAGGATAGGCAAGAGTCTTGGAGAGTCGGAGGCCTGAAACTATCTCAAGGGTACTGAGTCCTTCAGAAAGTCAAGGAAATCCAAAGCCAGCAGTGAACAATGGGTCATTGTCAGAACAGGAGTAAGGATTAGGATAAAAGAATGTGCTTCTCTAAGGACAAAGCTCCTTATCTATAGTCACATATTAACAATAACTCGGCAAATCTGATTTTAATCACAATTTCTTTCAGCAGAGTTTAGGATTTTAGTATATTGTCCCTAGAAACATTGCCTGCCACCCATCTCCAGATGAGGCTCTTAGAGGTCCTAAAACAAGAACTCTCCTCCCTCCCTTTCTTTGCTGAGTATCTCCCTCCCACAGTAATCCCAACATTCAATAAGAGAGCTTTATCAATGTATAAATCACTCTGAAGGCTTTTCAGTTGGATGTCATTAAGATAAATCTAGCAGGGCTGGCCAATTATCCTCTTGTTTCAGAAAAAGTTGGGTTGTTCTAGGTGTGGTAACTGTAATTTGGATCTTGGATGGCTTCCAAAGGCCATGAGTTGGAGACCTGGTCTCCAGTCTGTAACCGTTCTTGGGAGAGACTAGACCCTCCAAGAGGCTAGGCCAGGAAGAAGGATATTAATACAATTATCCACATGATAATGGACCTTCCTATTCTTTCTTCTTGGCCACCATTCATTCACTCCTCACAAACTCTACTAACCCTAGGCAGTGTGGTCAGTGACCATGGACTAAGGTCTCTAAAACTGTGAGTAAAATATATTAATTTATTCCTAAAACTTTATTTCAGTAATAAAAATCTAGCCTATAGTATATGAATCATTCTTCGTTGTTGACTACAATACTTTGTGGAAGGAAGTACAACCCACTGGGGCCACCTTGCAGAAAGAAGCAGGTACTTTTCCTCCTGTATAACATCCCAATGGGACATTACTACCTTCTTTTCCTTAGACAATAGGTAGCAACCATTTGTAATGCTACTCTAACTTCTAAATGTCTGGGCATACTTTTAAAGCAGTCTGTGGTGGACAATAAGTTATTTCTCTGAAATGAGCCAATTCAAACCAGATTAGATAATATTAAAGGCAGGCTTATTGGGAAGCTGCTCTTCAGTGAGTTCACTAGCCCCAAGAATTGAGGCCAGGGGAGTTGCCATGGGGTGGGGTGGGGGAGAGGAGAAAGAGAGAAAGGGCTTGCAGAGAGAGAGAGAGGAGGGGGAGAGAGGGGGTGAAGGGAAAGAAGGAGGGAGAAAGAGAGGGTGGGAGAGAGGGAGGAAGAGAGCAAAATGTCTGGATTATGTAGGGAAGAGTCTCTGGAAAAAGGACAGCCCAGCCCTGAAGCTGGGAAGCTCAAGGTTGGGGGCAGGGTATGCCAAGTAGGGACTGAGGGATGCTGGGAGAACCTGAAGGCCAGGTCTGCTTTGGTATGCAAAATATGCACCTCAGTGCCTAGTCCTTGGGTGTGACACCAAACTGGGGTCAGTTACCTATAGTATTGTACTTAGAGGTTTACATCAGAGCTGGGGTCAGTTACCTATAGTATTGTACTTAGAGGTTTACGTCAGAGCTGGGGTCAGTTACCTATAGTATTGTACTTAGAGGTTTACATCAGAGCTGGGGTCAGTTACCTATAGTATTGTACTTAGAGGTTTACGTCAGAGCTGGGGTCAGTTACCTATAGTATTGTACTTAGAGGTTTACGTCAGAGCTGGGGTCAGTTACCTATAGTATTGTACTTAGAGGTTTACGTCAGAGCTGGGGTCAGTTACCTATAGTATTGTACTTAGAGGTTTACGTCAGAGCTGGGGTCAGTTACCTATAGTATTGTACTTAGAGGTTTACGTCAGAGCTGGTTTTGATCAGACTCCCCTGTTAGTATATCCCACCTCAGTGTTCAACAATGAGCTCATTTCATTTTGCTTTTGTACCCCATATAGGAATGGAGGGGGATTTCCACTGGATGTGTTTCTCTTGGACACTTTATACATTTGCTTATTATTTAAGTAGAAGGGATTTTTTTTTAATCTACTGTTTGAAGTGGACACTTTCTAGCATGCAGAGAAAGTCTAGACCCTTAAATAAAGTGAAGTAGCACAGGTGGGCTTTTGTTTAGTGATTCAAAGTTTAGTGAGACTTACCATGAGTTCCCTAGCTTTTTAAGCAACGATGCTTGAAGGAGGGTCTCGGGTTTCCTAATCAGCAAAGGCTTGCCATATCGTTACAGGAAACATAGTTAAGTCACTAAAATGTAATCTAGATGGTATAAAATTGGTCTGAATTATTATGATGGAATGAAAAATTATGTTGATCTCATTGGAATGGGAGTTCAATTGTCTTTACCATTTGCTGAGGAAGTTGTTTTGCTGGTCAAAAACTTTAAAGGATGCCACTGACCTGAGACTTAGACTCCCCTCACCCACCCCCATTATTTCTCTTCTCACACTCTACTCATCTGGTACCCTAGTCTCTGGTCACTTAAGCCTTCCTGAAGACGTGCATGGTTCTAGATCTAAAGAAACCCTAGTCACTTACTCAAAAGAATGGTTGATTTCATATAGCTATAACAGGGTATGGAGAAGAGTAGGGCTGAAGTGGGCATGCCGACACCCACCTACAATTAAATGTCCCCTCATACCATTTTAAAAGCCTGTTGCAAGAGTGGGAGGTAGACCTGGGAGGACGTAGCATGAAGAGTAGGAGGTTAATATGATCAAAATATATTGCATGCATTACAAAATTCTCAAAGAACTAATAAAAATAGTATGTGTTTTTAAAGGCCTGACATAATTTAATCTGGGTTATTTATGATGTACTTTTAGATTTACTACAGAATTACATTTATAGACAATGTGGGGACTCCAGAAATGAGGAGCCCATTGTACTGCTGTTTGCATTAGGGAAACCTATTAAAATGCTCTAAGATCTTCTACCCCTTGGTGTCCACAGTTAGTGCTTTTCCAAATCTTAAGTGTCTGGAAAAAACCCTAAATGTGTCTTTCAGTTATTTTCTACATAACTAAGGTAAGCCTTCCAAGGGTATTACAACTGTTAATTACTACAAAAGCTTTCTTGGTGACTTAAAGAAGTTCTCATGGCCTTGTCAGAGCAGGAGGAGATGGTCGGCACCTTACTCATGTAGAGCACAGAAGAGGAGAGGCAGTGTAAACGTTTCCTACTTTCCCTATCCTAGTTACCTGCTGATCTCTATTTCAGGCCTTCCTTTCTGAGGACTATCACAATGGCCTCTTTACTGGCCCAATGGACCCTCTTCTTTCTTCCGTGCCAGTCAGCCTGTCCTTCCTATTGCTCTGAGGATGGCTCTGAATCTGAATTCTAAACATCCTGACTTGACTCTTGGGGTGCTTCACCAATGGTCCTTAGGCCAGTGTCTCAAGCCTACCTCCCACCATTTTCTCCTCAGCTCTGCCATCATCCATGTACATGAGACATCTCTCTTCACTTGCACGTGCCACTCTTGAATTTTGCCCCCCTTTCGTCCCTGATTCCTCTGCCAGGCACATGCTCCCTCCTCCTCTCTGTCTTGCTATATACCTAGCTCTGTGCTCACTAAGATGTCAGTCTCAAGGCCACGTTGTCACTTTATCTTCCCAGATAGCTAACTATTCCCCTGGCTTAACAGTAATTTTTGGTCTCAAATAACACTTTCCCTCTTGCATTATTCTATATTTTATTGTGTATTAACTATTTTTTTTACAGTGAATGCAGAGCCCTGCACATATTTGGCAAGCTCTCTTCCATGGAGCCACAGTCATATCTGCATCTCTTATTTGGTTTGGAAGGAGGGTATTGCCTTATGAACTGTTAAGTTTTATGAAATCAGGGTTCAACCTTCATTATTTTGCTCCCTAAAGTTTTTGATTATTCAATACATTGTCTGCTGACAGCGTATCATGGAACTTCATGAGCAGGAGGGGGGTTCCCTTCCTCTTTTGAAGGATGCCTGTTTGGTCTGCTGACATAAATGGCAACAGGTGTGTTAACAGGCAAAACACAAGGTAATGAGCAAGGTCCATGAGCATGAAAGTCTTTCAAAAACACATAACTCAAGTATCCCCTTCCTCGGGAAGTGAGAAATGGAGATGTGTTGTAGGTGATTTCAAAAGTTAATAAAGGATATTTTTAGAAAATTGAATAAGCCTCCAAAGAATAGATAGACAATAGTGTGTGAACAATAGTGTGTGAATGGGCCCGAATTAAGTTGGCCAGAAAACCAATTAAAAGTCTGTCTGAGTGTGGTGGGTCCCTTAGTCTTTGTTTCTATGCTGTGAAGTTAATCGTGGCTGATTTAAGAAAACTTCTGGAAGGGAGTAAAGGCCATTGTGTTCATTT
Organism: Mus minutoides; assembly: GCA_902729485.2. NCBI lineage: Eukaryota > Metazoa > Chordata > Mammalia > Rodentia > Muridae > Mus > Mus minutoides. Next base: position 139,879 of record LR749501.1, read on the forward strand.
TGGAAGAGCCTCAAATATGGGAACTTCAGAGAGAGAGAGAGAGAGAGAGAGAGAGAGATCCCTGCTGGGGTTGGAAACAGAAGGTCAGAAAAATCTCTGGTCCTGAGGATGACTGGAAGGCTGCCTTTTGTTCAAAGAACTCAGCATGCCAAAGTTTGGGGGCTCTGAGCTCCAGCATTAGAAATACATGCTCCCAGCCTCCATACTAGACTGGCTGAATGGGAATTCAACCTCAACAAAGCTCTTAGGTGATTATGGTTCACAGGAATCAAACGTTTATGTGTACATAGCACAGGACCTTTTCCTGTGCAGCAAGAACTCTGTCTACTGGATGACTAATGAATGAATTACATAGAGGGTGTGGCCCAGAGGAGATCATTTTTTCTATACAACCCTTTTCAATTTTAGAAAACTGTAGCCCCTTCTTTGCCTTTAGTATCCCTGATTTATTAGTTACCCATCACCTTTGATTATCCATTGTCATTTTCATGCAAGTACTTTTGACATGAGCAAGTATCTCTCTCTCTCTCTCTCTCTCTCTCTCTCTCTATATATATATATATATATATATATATATATATATATATATATACTGTGTGAATTGTTTCAAGTTATAGATTATGAACATAATCCCCTGACTGTCTCATGGAAGAGTGAACACTCACATGTGCCTCATTTGATCATCTTTTTAGCTGTGGTGTTTGGGACTAAGTAGCAGAGAAGATGTAAAGGTGACGAGGATGTCCTCTGTCACGGTGTCAAAGCTGAGTATTCCAGCTCACACATCTTTGCTAATAACCACAGAAGGAGATGACAGTGTGGCATGCCTGGATTTTCCAAACAGGAGAAGATTGGACAGTGAAGTCTTCTCAGATCTCTGGGAATGAAACAGGAAACAGAAGCATGAAATGGGAGGAGGTGTGCCTGCCTCAGCCTGGATGATGCTAGAGAAAAGTGCCAATCACTGTGCTGCATTGTGGGAATTCACGGGGTCACTTTGCTTGCAAGGGTAGTCGGGATAGTGACATTTTGTGTGCACAAGCCAGAGACACAAAGTGTCCGCAAGGCATAGAGTAGTTTTTCACATTATGAAGATCTGAACTGTCTGTGTGAGGCCAGGATTGTAGAATGCTTGACCAGGCATTTTGGAGATAGAAAATTCTGTTATTAATACCATTATATAGGTGTGTGTGTGTGTGTGTGTGTGTGTGTGTGTGTGTGTAAAAAGCCAAAAAAGGAAGCTTATTAATGCTTTCATATTGTGACAAGGGACAAAGAAACCTACTGTACCTTCAATAAATTTTTATGTAAACAAAACCATGCTAAATATTGCTGAATTTCCCAAGGATACAGGCAGCACAAAATATGAATGTTTGCAGGGTTTCTTTTTTTTTAGAACTTGGTATGTTTACTTTTATTTTAAGATAAACACATCTCTGCTCATACCAGTGTGCATGTATAACTACATGTAGGATGCTGTCATCCAAAACTGTTTTGTTTTTTATCTGTTTGTTCTGAGATAGGGTCTTAATATGGAGTTGTGGCTGGTAGGGAACTATATAGCCCAGACTGCCCTCAAACTTAAGAGCCCCCAGGCTGTATCTCTCAGGTGCTAAGACAATGGTGAAAGGGCTGGAGAGATGGCTCAGTGGTTAAGGGCACTGACTGTTCTTCCAAAGGTCCTAAGTTCAAATCCCAGCAACCACATGGTGGCTCACAACCATCTGTAATGAGATCAGATGCCTTCTTCTGGTGTGTCTGAAGTGTACAGTGTACTTACATATAATAAATAAATAAATCTTTAAAAAAAAAAAAAAAAGCGGGCAGTGGTGGCATGTGCCTTTAATTCCAGCACTTGGGAGGCAGAGGCAAGCAGATTTCTGAGTTCAAGGCTAGCCTGGTCTACAGAGTGAGTTCCAGGACAGCCAGAGCTACACAGAGAAACCCTGTCTCGAAAAACCAAAAAGAAAAAAAAAAGACATTGGTGCATACCACTGAAGAGACACAGGAAACCTGCCTCTGCACTTTCCTGGTGCTCGCAGTTAGAGCACTCCTTTCCCAGTTCCCAGCATAGATGCCCCAGGCCATTGGAGAAGGCAAACAGAGGCACCAGAATATTGCAATTTCCGTTTTCATGGTGATACTCCCTTTCCCCTAAGGACCCCCTGAGGAGGGGAGTGGCAGATGCCAGCTTTAGGAACAGACAAAAACCAAAGTACCCTACCAAGCCTCTGTGTCACCAAGGCTGACATCCCTCTGGATAAATAACCAGCATTTCTCCAATGAAGATGGCTCCTGCCCTGGAGGGAACAGGGCCCAACATCCTTGAAATGATAAGAGGCCCACTCTTGGACCACGAGAAAAGGGCAATTAAGTGTTCCCAGAGGGCTGTGACCAGTTTATAAAAATACACTAGCTCCTGCTAGCCCCATAAAGTTACTTCCCAGGTCAGGAATATCCCCTCCCCAGCTACATGGTTCTGCCCCACTGTCTGAACAAATGTTATCAGGTTTGAAGGATGGCTTTCCCATGACACCTCTCCAATCACTTAACCCCAAAGTTTGAGGATCCCTGCTTATATGTGTATATATCCTCCAAGCTCCTGGACACAGACATTGCATCCCTAACCTGCACAGTAAAAAGGCTTGCAATCTGGGTCTGACTCATAAAATAAAGGCTCTCTTTGTTTTTACATCGGACTTGCAATTCCTGGCATTCTTCTGGGGTTCCCAAGAACTGGGCATAACACCACAAAACTAGCTTGTCTTCTTTTATCTTGGGATGTGCTGCTTAAACCTGAGAAGTTACATACAAAAACCGTATCTTAGTGTATATAAATTTCCATCTTTTATTTTTTTCTTTATGTATGTATGTATGTATGTATGTATGTATGTATGTATGTATGTACTTGTAGGCATGGTGTCATTAACAACAAACTCAGACAGAGCTAATGGTAACCTTAAACTCCGGATCCTGCAGTGCACTCATGAATGCTGGGATTACAGCTGTGTGCTGCTACTACATACCTGTGTTTTTATTCATGTAACATGTCAGCATAATTTTTTTTAATTTAAGTGTGAGGCTTTTTTTTTTAATTAACTATGTCTCAGGGGATAGGGAAGCTTTGGGGCTGAAGGTCTTAGAATGCTCCACATAGACAGTCTCATTAATCTTTGTCAAAGGTAAAGACTTCAATTTACTGAATGTAGGAATTAGGAAGGATCACCTTCCAGGGGGCAGGAAGCTGAGGGGGAAGCTCGGTGCTGCTGACTGTAGAGAGAAGGCATGGGGCTCAACACACTAATGTCACACTAATGTTGGACATTCTTCTTGCCACTTTCTACCGTGTGGGCTTCATAAGTGCCTTGACTCTTGCCTCCGCTGTCCTATCAAAGTGAGAATGGACATGACAGATAGTGCTTTTAAAGCACATGGCATAGAGATGCAGAAATTGCTAGAAATCATGACTTATATAATAGCCTTATGTTGCGGAGCTCTTTGGAAATGGAAAATAAAGACACTATTCCATTGGCTACCACAGGCATTGCTGGAGTTCCCCATGTATGACAGTGGACCTGTGAAAGAATCTAGTTTAGTTTATGAACCCCAGCTGGACTGGACCTGACTGTGTGAACCAGGTTGGCCTCAAAATCACAAAGATAGATTTCCTTTGCCTCCCAAGTTCTGTGATTAAAGGCATTGTACTACCAGAGCCAGCAAGATGCGTGTTGTGAGGTGGTCTTAACAGCTGCTTCTGTAGGACTTGTCCAGCATTTGACTTCTTTTCTTTCTTTCTTTCTTTCTTTCTTTCTTTCTTTCTTTCTTTCTTTCTTTCTTTCTCTCTCTCTCTCTCTCTCTTTCTTTCAGCATTTTAGTTCCCCATTGCTTTATTGTTCCCCATGTTACAGCTATCCCCAATGGTACAGAACAGACTTAGAACTCCCTTTCATTTTGTTTTTGCATGGGGGTTTGCTGCAGATCTACTTGGGGCTATACTGTTTGCCTTGAAGCACCTTCCAACAGCTCTTCCTAATAGCTTGGGGAAAAGCTTCTCTAAGAAAAGGATTTCCTGTCCTGCAAAGCCTGGTGTGCTGAAGAAAGCTCCTGGCAGAATAAAGTCCCATGGCTTCAGGGGCAGGGGTTGCAGACAGGTGTGTACTTTGGTGTTGCTGGAACATGTCTACATAAAGACTGGGAAGGGAGCTATGGCACAGTAGAAGAGGCTGGAGAAGCAGGAAGCCAAGGTCCTTGTGGGCTGGGTTAGGGAGAAGAGATGGGAGGAAAGGTGAAAGTGTAGGGCTTAGAATGCTGTAGAGATGTCTGTGTTTGAAGGGAAGAAAGTGGTGTTTGAACTGTGTACGGAGGTGGATGGGAAGTTGGCTAGATTTTAGATATTACAAGCCGAGACAGAGAGAGAGAGAGAGAGAGAGAGAGAGAGAGAGAGAGAGAGAGAGAGAGAGAGAAAACAGTCTTATAAAGTTCCTAGAGCAATGACTGGCACACATTCACTGCCATGTAGATGTTTAAAACAAAACTAAATAGTCCTTGCAAGCAGAAGCATTTAGCGCAGCGAGGAAAGCATAACAGGGGAAAGGCTTACCCGAATGATTACAACATCTGCTTGGATGAGAGCTGATGTCAGTGCAGGAGAAGGTGTGGTGAGGTGAAGGTTGAAATGGGGCCATGTTCCTGCCCATACATGTCATCTTTGTGGAACCCAAGACTTATCCATTAAGCAGCTGGAAATATGATTTTTGGACATAGCAGAGAGTTTAGTATCTTTAGCATTTAGATAAGAATGTTAAGAGTCACCCACCAAAGAAAATAAAGCAAGAAAAGAGAAATGGTCAAAGCTAGAAGCCAGTACAGACGGGGTGGTCAGAAGTTCACCGTCATCCTTAGCTACCGAGCAAACCTGAGGCCAGCCTTGGCTACATGGGACCCTGTGTAAATGAATTAATGTTTCTTTACCTTATGCTATTCCTCAATAACTACACAGAATAATAAGATTTATTTAAAATTGCACCTCAATAGCTGAGCAGTTAAGTGATCTACCTTTACCTCCCATGCTAATCTGATCACCTCCCAGCTCCATCCCAGGAAATTTGCGTCTTAATACTGTTCTGGCCCTTAGGTCACCAGACTGACTTCCAGAGTGGCTGTACCAGCTTGCTATCCCACCAGCAATGGAGGAGTGTTCCTCTTTCTCCACATTCTCTCCAGCATCTGCTGTCACCTGAATTTTTGATCTTGGCCATTCTGACTGGTGTGAGGTGGAATCTCAGGGGGCTTTGGGGATAGCATTTGAAATGTAAATGGAGAAAATATCTAATTAAAAAAAAAAGAAAAAAACCTTTACAGCTATCAGCTTGTAACATTGTCTCTCTAACCACTGGACAGCTCAGTGACAGCTATGTAATGGGAGTGATGCATTGGGGCTATAGAAGGAACCAGGCAAGCGATGAGCACATCACACCTGCATGAGAAACTGTGCTTGCCCGCCAGCATCTTCCAAGTGACAAATATAACTGGGCTTTAGTCCCTCACCCTGAAGCCAAGTGTCCCCTTTCACTTCCTGTTCTGTCAGGATTCTGTGAAAGGACGTCTTGTCTTCCAGCGCTTGGAATGTAAGGTTTCTGTCTTTGCCAATTTAAGTGTCTAGTGTCTGTCTGCTGTCCCCCTTGTCATATGCTTCAAGGGTCTCTGCCCCAGGATCGCTTGCACTTCATACATTTCTCATATCCATTGTTTGCTCAAACAACATAAGTCTGACAGTCAACTGTGATGCCTAAAAGCTCATTTCCCTGGCTCTCTCTTTAGCTATTTAATTACCAGCTACCAAGTTTCTTATCAATTGCATTCTTTTTTTTTTTTTTTTTTTTTGGTTTTTCGAGACAGGGTTTCTCTGTATAGCCCTGGCTGTCCTGGAACTCACTTTGTAGACCAGGCTGGCCTCGAATTCAGAAATCCGCCTGCTCCTGCCTCCCAAGTGCTGGGATTAAAGGCGTGCGCCACCACGCCCGGCTTCAATTGCATTCTTAAAGACCTTCATTTATTTATCCCCTCATTGTAGTTCTTATGTCCTGATCATGGGTATATTTCCTCAATAATATTGCACCAGCTTTCAGAAGTTCTTCACATGTTTCCTGGTTTCACATGTTGTCAACTTGAATATAATTTCTTTCTCTACTTTTCTACAGCTCTGGGTAGCGTGGCCTCCTCCTCTTCTGCCTTTTCCTTCTCCTCCTCTTTCTCCTCCTCCCCCTTCTCCTTTGCCACCCCTTCTTCATTTTCTTTTATTTTTTGAGACAGGTTTCTACCATGTAAGTAGACTCACAGTGTAGCCTATGGTGGCCTTCAGTTCCCAGCAATCTAACTGCTGTCTTTTGTTGCTAGGATTACAGACATGACTAGGCTCCTTCTTGACGAACTTTTTGTTACAAAGCTTGCGCTAATAAACAGGGAAGGGCTGAGAGAGGGTGTTATTAATTACTGAAAGATGTGGCTGCTGGTGCTGCTATTTCTCATCAGCAGCCACTGACAGGAATGGCAGAGTGCTAAAGTAATGCGAGGACACGGGAGCCGCCTCCACACCAAGGATCTCCTCTTTCTGTCGAAACAGTGGAATATCTCTCCAGGCATGTTGGAGCTGCCATGCCGTCTTATTTTGAAGCAGACTTCCGTGCAGTGGCTAACACTAAAATTTGTTAATGAGGGGAACAGCAACCTTAAGTCACTGGCGGAGTCATGAAGTCATTGCCTAAGCTGTAGAAAGCTCGTAATTTCTGAAGCCACATTTATCTGACACTTAAAACATAAGAGGAAATTACAGCTCAAGAGCTTAGGATGCAGTAAACTGATCTTTTTTTCTTACCTGTCCTTGCATGTAAAAGTTGTTTGGCTTCCATGGTCTTTATTGCTAAGAAGTATAAGGAGCCTTTCTTTCTCTTTTTGACTCTGAATTCTGCTTCCCCATCATTTTCCCAGACCGAACCCTTCTCGGCCTCTTCTGCTAACTGATAGCACATGTGTTTCTGAATAGAACCCGAAAGAGGAATGTGGACGGCCATCATATGGAAATGCCATTCCAAATTCCATATGCTGTGAGATAATATACTGGCTAGACCATCAGAAGTCACCCCAGAAAGGGGAATTTGGATTGGATGAGAATCAAAGAAATTATGAAGCTACTAGAATTGACTGCAGTTAAGCAGTAATAGGTAGTCTGAACATTTGGATGAAGGCAGGTTCACAATCACAATTCCCTGTCCTTTAAGAATGAGATACCATTGATTGGAGAAGGGGCTGTGCCGTCCACTTTCTTAGGGTATAATCTAAACCTAAGCCCCAAGCTTTGTCTTTTGTTTTCTAAAAGAGACAAATATATGCTGAGTCCAATCAGGAAACCTTGTGTTTATCTGCCATGAACAAGTCACCCTTCTTCCTTCTCCCTTGTCCTTTTCACTTAGAAAAGAAGGTCCGGAAATAGGTCCTTCATTGCATCTGGGAGTTCTCAGGTGATGTCTGTAAATTCTTCACTTCTTTGTCCCCTGTATCTGACATGATGTCCTGCATGGCGTACATTTTAGATGAATTCTAATAGTGTCAAGAAAACGAGGAGAATGCTACTCAGTAGAGCAAATGATGAACACAACAAATTCTTGTTTTAAGAAAAAGTGCCATGTTATGAGGATGAGGACTATTGCAAAGTATATGCACGCTTCTGTAATCTGGGAAACAACAATCACGTAATGTAGCTATGAGAACCACAGTTCTCCTTTCCATACTGAGCTAACTCGCCATGAAGATTTGCTATGACAATAATCTTGTTGACCTATATTTAACCATCACCTTTGATGGTAGGCCACGGTACATTATACACACTTATATCCTGGATGCTCCACGACAGCTTTGACCAGCACTGGTAGAGATTTATGAAGTCATCATACACTTGAACACAGGTGACCTAGGCCTGAAGCATGATTTTCAAGGCAGTGTGAAATCCTGATTCAACGTGAATGGTCCTGGATCCTTCCTTTTTTGCCTACAAGAAGAGGACAATGCTCATCCCTAAAGTGTGGGCTTAAAGTGTCTAAGGGAGATGAAGCATTTCCAGGAACCCAACACCTTTACCTCTTTGTTCACATCTGCCTTCCTTCTTTGTGTTTATTAGCACTGCACTGCCAGCCAGGTAGATGGGTTTTATAGGATAGGACTTGCTGTCCTTAATTCTCCTAGTCAGAAAAACAATTTTTTATTTGTACATGTAAACAATGATATTTTAAAAATCAAAAAAGGTGAATGACAGAGAGCTCATTTCTATCCTGGAATGAGCCCCGTGGCAACATATAGCATGTGCCCGACCACGGAAGCATATGTGTGCATGAATGTCATTTTCAATGGCCTATAATTCCATGGAATATTCTTTTGAAATCACCATGATCATACCTTGTAACTTTTTCCTAAAACTAAAACTTCTTGCATTCACTATTTCTCCTTCTTACTCACATGCCCCAAGTTTTCTTGACACCATTGGAATTTATCCAAAATATATGCCATGCTGCGCACTGTGTCCGCAGACATTTACCAAGTACAATGGAGAACTTATTTCAGAACCTCCTTTTCTAAGCAAAAGACTTTCATGTTTGATAATCCTATTATTTCTTACATTCTCTGCTTTTCTCGACCCTCCTGGATTCTTCTAAATTGTGTATTAGAAATGAGTCTTTTAGGAAATGTGTGTTAGTTCAGCTTTCCCTACAGTATTCCTGAGAACAAAATACTCAGGGTAATTATCTTACTAAGAGACAATGTTTATTTCCGTTCAGCGTTTTAGAACATATAGTCCATGATCTAGTGACATTCTTCTTTCCCCCCATTATTTGGGTCTGTGGTGAAGCAGCACCTCACAGCAGAGTGGGCCATAGAACAAAGAGAAAAAGAGAGCTGGGCACAAGCCCTCAGGAACCAAAAGACCTGCCACTGAGGCCTACCTCTCAAAGGCTCCACCACTTTCCAACAGCATCATCCTGGGGACTTGTGGGGATCAGTCAACATCCAAACTGTAACATGTCCTATAATAGCCTACTAATTATGACTGTCTCATAATGTCATATACCAAGAATAACAGCTGCTGCTATTCCTTCCACTCTTACTGTGAACCAGGCGCTTTTTACATGTCTACCTCGTTTAATCCACACAGAAACCTACCGTGGTGTGTACTCTCATCTCAACAATCACATGAGGAATCTGCAGCTCGAAGAGTGCTGCATCTGGGGCTCTTGGCAAGTGAAGGATGACCATGGCTCAGCCACAATTATTACCGGACTAATACCATTAACAGGGAAACAGATGAGCTGATGATAGGGAAGTCCAGTAGAGAACCTTGAGATTTTTATTTTCATATTAAACTAAGGTTACCATTCCTTGGTTTTCAGAAGTTGGAAGTTATGTGTCACAAAATTTTATTTCTCCTTCCTAGCTGCCTTGTTTTGGAGGGAGATCAACAGATACCTATAGCATTCCAAATTTGGGGACCTCACTCAAAAAGTTCCTCCAAAACTCAGTCTCTTTTCATGAAGCTGTGGAGGGAAAGGAAGTTTAGGGAAAATGGGTGTGTCTAGACAGTCTAATAACCAAAGTGACTGAGACCCAGAAGGACAAAACTATACATTCTCTTCCACAGAGATCCTAACTTGCAGTGGCTTCAACTAGTATTCAGCTAGAGGATGCCTTTATGAAGTATGGATAAAGTGTACCCCAAGGGAGGGTAAAAGTAGGTGCTGAAAAAGGACATGTTTTGGACTAAAGGATACCAGTTACCAGAAAGGGGGAAAGAGGCAGGAGAAGAGGTTATAAGGGGCATCAGGAGGAGAGGGGCATGGAGGAAATAGCAGAACCTATTAAAACATGCAGTATTCAAAAAACGCCACAGTGGTATCTAATACCTTGAATGCTTATTTAAAAATTAAATAAAAAAGTAAACTCTTTTGATAACTGAATTTGCCAAATATTCAAATATCAGTTACTATTAATTTTTTATATTTATTTTTTCCAATTTTTATTAGATATTTTCTTCATTTACATTTCAAATGCTATCCCGAAAGTCCCCTATACCCTTCCCCATCCCCTGCCCTGCTCCTCTACCCACCCACTCCCACAGTTACTATTAATTTAAATGTATAAATCTGAAGCAAGAATCCCCCTGGTGTCAAAAACTTTTATCTTCCCCAGTGTCAGGAATGGCTGATGTGGGCCCCAGGCTCCCTGGGTCATCAGTAATTTTCCTATAGCACTCTGTCCCATGCTTGATGCAGCCTGGGGTCAGATATGTGTTAAATTGTGACCTGTGCCTGTGACAACTGGCAGAATAGTTATCACTGATTGGTAGGTGGAAAGTTAGGAGGGAACCTTTCTCTTCTCTTCTCTTCTCTTCTCTTCTCTTCTCTTCTCTTCTCTTCTCCTTCCTTCCTTCCTTCCTTCCTTCCTTCCTTCCTTCCTTCCTTCTTTCCTTCCTTTTTCTACAACTCTGATAATGTTTAAGCAGCTCTGGCAGTGTGTGAATCAAGCTCTAAGTATCACCTCTTACCTTGCATAAAGGCATCCTCTAGTTAATATCAGTTGAAGCCAGCAGATGCTTGGGAATCTGATGTGTACTGTCTGACAGTTGCTAGGGTTACAGTGATACACATAAGATACTGGGAGTAATGGTTGTTCTGCTCTCTGGGCGAAGCAATGATGCTGACCAGAGTCTCTTTGGCCTATGGTCTCACCTCTGTGGACCTCTTTCTAACTTATTACTCCTTTCTCATACCCCAGTGATGGGTCCCCCCTTCTCGGTAGTGGGTGCTGGATTTTATGTTTCTTTTAAGGGTTCCAGTGTCTCTTGAACTAGACAAATCTAGGAACTTAGCAGGTGATACCCGAACTTCATCTAGAAAGGGGAAGAGAGGCAAGAGCAGAAGCAGGCTTGCCATTTTTGTTTTGTTTTGTTTCTAAGACTCACAAACTCATGATGCCAGGCAGATGTCTCAGATGACAATGCACCTACTGAGTGTGCATGAGGACCTGAGTTTGGATGGCCAGCACTAACGTAACTGTCGGGTACTATGCCACTCCTGTGTAATCTCAGTGTGCTGGGGCAGGGGACTGAGAGCAATGGAACCCTGGAGGTCATGGGCCAACCAGGCTACCCAAATGAGTAAGCTCCAAGTGCAGCAAGCTCAAAAAATAAGGTGGAGAAAAATTAAAGAAGGCAACCAATGCTCAGCTCTGGCCTCTACAGGCACGTGCACTCACCTACGTACATGTGTACGTGTATGTAGCAAACTATACACAGACTTTTACACAATGACTCACACTTTGTGGTTTTTGTTTGTTTTTGTTTTTCCAGAGAGCCTCAGTATATAACTCACTCTGTAGACCAGGCTGCCCTCCAACTCACAGAGCTCTGACAGTCAAGAGCTGGGATTAAAGGCCTGTGCTACTTTGCCTGGCATCCCTAAGACTTCTTAAGATGCTTTCTGCCCTGCAAGGTGGACTCTGCTTGAGTTGAAAGCTGATTCTCTTCCTGGTGCCATAATGAGTGTCTGCAGACAGGAGGCAGCTGCTGTCAGCACCACGGTGTTTTCCAGCGATTCCCTCCTCTTCCTCCTGCATGGATGATGCTCCTCCCGAGCAGCCAATTGTTCACTCAGAGATGCTGTTCATTTCCTGAGGCTCAAGGTCCAAATGCAAGGAGCGGAGTTCAGCTGAATGCCATTCAGGAAAATGGATATAAATAGAAATGGCCAGGAGGCTGAATGTATTTTTCTGCTGTGGGAAAATTAATAGGGAACTATAACTCATACATTTTTTTTAAACACAGGTCTTGTTTTGTTGCCTGGCCTGATTTCAATTCCTAGATTCAAGTCATCACCCTGCCTCCATCCTTTTAGTAGTTAGGACTCCCTGTGTCGACCACCTTGTTCAACTCACAGGTTATAAATAAAAGGGTATGTGGTTGGGCTGGAGAGATAGCTCAGAGGTTACAAGCAGTCACTGTTCTTACAAAGGACCTGGGTTCAATTCCCATCTACCACACAGCAGCTCACACCTGTCTGTAACTCCAGTTCTCAGAGATCTGATACCTTCACAAATATACACGCAGGTGGAACCCAATGTACATACAAATAAATAACAAATTATTTTAAAAGATTATTTAAAACCTATACTTCTGTATGTCACAACTGATGAAAGATACTTAATTTTCATAGTTATGAAGGGAAGACTCCCTCACCGTTTCTCCTACTTAACATCTTGGTGAAAATCGGCGCTGTGCAGATTTACTGACATTTGGGGGGAACTGGGAGAGTAGACTTTGCAATGTCTCTTTGAAGTCCTGGTTTTTAGCTGAGGTAAAAATGAAGGAGTGCTGTTATTTGTTCTGGAACATTGACATAACACCTGACAAATGCTCCTACTGACATGCTTGGAGAAGAGTGGCCGTTGATTAAATGTTCTTATTTCAGAGTGAGCAGCGCGGCTGTGATCAGAAGAACCCATTATGTTGAACATGAGGCCCATCAACATCCCAATTAGGGAGAAAGCAAGTGCAGCCGTGAAAGCATCAGTGGGCTGTGTTGTTAAAGCTGTCTGGGTTTAAGCCAAATGGGGCTTTTCGGGATGTGGCAGTTCTGGAGCTCTGGTGTATTTTTGTGTGGGATGCCCTCCTACAGAGGAGGATGCTTTCAGATAATGACTGTTTTTGCTTCTTTGGAATGCCACCTGTGTAAGTGTGTTGATTTGGACAGGTTATAGATTGCATAAAGCCTGCAAAACTGCCTTGTGAGAAGTGATGTTTTGGATGGATGCTATTCGTATACCTCTGACCAAGCCAGCCTTGCCACTGGCCACTGTCAGGGTAGATCAGAGACCATGGAGAAAGACCTGGCTCGACGTTTGTGGCTACTGGCTCTGGTTTTGATGATCTCCTTCCTAAGGGCTTTACCTCATCCTCAACAAGAGGACTTCAAAGATTATTTTTACCAAAGTTGAAAACACAAGTTCTGCAGCTAGAGAGACGGCTCAGTAGTTTGTTGCTCTTGCAAAGGTACTGAGTTCAATTCCCTGCACCTACATGGTGACTCACAATCATCCTTAACTACAGATACTGAGTATTCAAAGCCCTCTTCTGACTTCTACAAGCACCAGACGTGGTACCTATCCATGCATGCAGGCAACAATTTACACACACACACACACACACACACACACACACACACACACGTTTGTATGTGTACAGGCACACACATTCAAGTAGATCTACAAAGTGAGTTCTTATTGCCTTTTTTTAAAACTTCCATTCAATTGTTGCTATGTATGTGTATTTACTTATAAAATAAATAGAATCAATTTCATATGTTCATTAGTCCTTGATAACATTTCTGTCTCTGATTGGAGCATCTTGACAATATGGGTAGAGTCTTAGGAGTGGTTAGGATAGTGTCTCAGGATAATAACCGTTCACCAGGGCAAGGGTGTGTAATCCATCTGGGATGGTACTTTAACTGCTTCCAAAATGAGGGAGGACCCTTTTGTATACAACATTGTGTGTGCACATACTCAGTCAGTTGTGCTCCCATCTTTGGTGATGGAGGACATAAAACTTAATAAAACCTCCTTGTATCCCACTATAAAGTCATTGTTCACCTAAGATGCCATTCATGTCTTTCTGGGTTCTCTGTCTAATGTTGGTTCTGAAGTCTTCAGTGGGATTCACAGTTCCTATCGACATACCAAAAAGGCTAAAACAGAGGACAGATGGAATGTGTGGCAAGGTTTTGTGTCCTGGGAGATATCTAGGAATATCAAGAAATGGTATAGAATAAATACCCCAGGACCACTCACCCCCATTTCAGCTACTGAGTCTCAGTGAACATATAGAAAATTAATAGCAGAGAAGGTGCTCTTTGATCGTTGGAGGGAGATTTTTCGAAGGTGAAAACAAGCTTGTTTCCTAGGATTATCATGACAAATAAAAATTCTCCCTGCTGTTCCCAGATGTCCTGCTTTAGAGGCAGATGGAGAAACTGCATGCTTCCCTTTTTGTTTTTTGGAGGATGCTCGGTGCTGGGGAACCTGCAAGAGAAGAGGCACAATTCTCACTAATCGTGCACATGGTCATTGTCTGTCGTCCTATTGTAGGTGTCCTCTCTTGGACCCAAGAAGCCTGTTCAGGAGGACTTGGCTTGGCCCCATTCATCTGTCAGGAAATTTGCCAGTGGGCTTCTTGATGTCTCCACATGTGGTATCTGCCACTGGAGAGGTTATCATTTGTTTAGTTGCCAGAATAGTCAAGTCTTTTAAAAGCTGGCTGGAGAGATTCTTCAGAGATTAAGAGCACTGTCTGCTTTGACAGAGCACCTGGATTCATTTCCCAGCACTCACATGGCAGCTGTAACCGCCTGTATGTAGCTCTAGTTCCAGAGGACCTGATATCTTCTTTTGCATTGAACATATATTCTACACATACATACATAGAGGCCACAACATCACACATAAATTAAAAATAAACCAGATTAAAAATCACGAGCAGTAAAATTTGTATCAGTTTACACCTAGCAAATTTTGTAAGATATAATAACTTAAAATCACTTAATTCGAAAGTGGACAGTTGATTATCTTAATATTATGTAATAATGGGGCAAAGGAGTATATATAAAAGATACCTGGTATAATGAAGGTCATATGGAATATAATTACTTGTTTAGACAGAACCTCTTTCTGCCTACCTAAAGGATTTGGTTAGAGGCCAGCCTGAAATACATTTCCATTAGAGCATAGCTATGTGCAGATGGTGTGGGAAGCACCGGGGTTCTGTGCTTTGCTGCTTCCGATGATGTGTGTCTCCTCAGAGACTCACCACAATCTCAGCTGCTCATCAGTTACCCGTTCTCATGGGTGGAATTAACTTTACAAGACCAGTGACAGCAGAAGCTCATGTCTATGTGTTGTGTGTAATGTTATGTGTTTGTGTTTGTGTGTGTGTGTATGTGTTTGTGTATGTGTGGGGTTGTCTGCTGTGTGCTGAGGTGAAGTACTAACTCTCTCTCCCAGTTTGGCACTGTGGTTGTTTAGTTGTGTGGTATTGTTTGAGACATGTAAGGAGCTATTGGAAAGTGTGTGTGGCCTTGCTGGAGGAAGTACATCACTCGACATTGGGGTTTAGAGTTTATAACTCTACTTCAGTTTGCTCTTTTTGCTTCCTGTATGCAGAGTCAGCCAGGGAGCAGGCAGGAACATCCTGCCCAGGCCACCTGCTCTGCCTTCCCTGCCAGTATGGACTCCCCTGGTAACCATAAGCAGAAATAGCTTTTCTACAGGTTGACTTAGTCTTGATATCTTAATCACTGTAGCAAAGCAACTAATACAGACACTGCAGGGGATGTGTGTGTGTGTGTGTGTGTGTGGGTCACAGGAGGTGCTTTGAAACTGGGAAAGTCCTGGGTAAACCTGGGTGAGTTGTCACTTTGTGTGGGACAGTGGACCTGCCCATTCGCTTCAGTATTACAATTCAGTATGTTAAGCTGTTCACCTCCTAATAGTCCCCAGACACACTGACTTGTTACCCAGTACTCTCGCCCATGATTCATCCACACTGTGGGCACTTGACAAGCTCCTGCTAGGAACAGGCACAAAGATGGCTATGGAGCATATCAGAGTCCACTGCCACAGGCTGAGATCTTGGGGGTTTAGGACTTGATAAAATACTTTAGGGTTAGATGACGGGACACTTTCAACACTGGGGCCTCCTACCCCTTTCTTCAACAAAGAGGTGTCTTATTTTTATCAGCAGAAGAAAATCTTTCCAGCTACAATTTTAAAATAATAATAATATATTTATTTCCAAGCCAAAGATTGGATGCCTGCATCCCTTCCCATTCCACTATTCTGTGGTCCTCTGTAGAGAATTGCTAATTTGCCAAAGGCTGTGAAGGAATTGAATTTAAAGAACGCTGCCTGACGGAGTGGGTCCTGTGATAGACTAGGATGCTCACTGTGTGGTCCTTTAATTTTTAGTCAACGTTTTGAAAAAGTCAGCTTGTGTTTATTCTGAGCATCAAAGGGGCCAGTGAGATTGTGTAGTCTGGAAAGTGGTGGAATTATAAATTATTATACATCTGCTGATTAGGGAAATTCATATGCCAGAAACATGTAAGCTCGCCTATAGATTTTCACTAGTTCATTGCCCCAAAGTATATACACTGGTGGAAGAGAATAAACTAAGAAGGATGTCTCAGAAACAGAAAATTATTAAACTGCTTTTCTTTTGTCAGATGCGTTTTTATGTTATATTTTCTTGCTTATCCTTACATACCTACCTCCTTTGTAAGTTCATGCATCTTTTGTGTTCATTGTAAAACATAGTGAAGACTATTTTCTTGTTAAACACATTCAAACTGTGGTACCTTCCAGCTGCTAGTATTAACCAAAATCTGAAGGTTACACTCTCTGAGATTTATCTTATTTTTTAGTCTTCTTGTTTGTTTGCTTGTTTGTTTGTTTGTTTTGAGACAGGGTCTCTACATAGACCTGGAACTCAATATGTAAACCAGGTTGGCCTTGAATTTACAGAGGTCCACCTGCCTCTGCCTTCAAAATGTAAGGGGTAAATGCATGCGGCATTAAACAGAGCTTGACGGTTTTCTCCCACAGAATGCTGCTTTCCTCGGGACTACCCTGTCCCCTGATACATGGATGTCTGACTGGTGCTGGGGACTCCATTGGAGGAGATGGCAGATCCATCACCTTCTTTGAGTAACAATGGCCACTCCTTGAGAGTGGAAAATTATGTTGTATCTGTATCTCAGGAGTTCAGCTACATGAACATTACAAGGCACAATAGAGTAGCGTCTTTAGGCAGCGTGGCTGATGTCAGTGACAACAGTGAGAAAATGGAGGAAATAACTTCCAGTATTTTCCATCTTTAATTATGAGAAAGGAGCAAAACACAGGAAGTTGCAATCAGAATTGATGGTTTCACCATGCTGTGGTGTCTTGGACCAAAGCATGAATATATTTTCCAGGAAAAAAAAATGTGTGTGTGTGTATGTGTGTGTGTGTGTGTGTGTGTGTGTGTGTGTGTGTGGACTGTTGCCCCTAATAGTCCTTCCTACCTTTATTTTTGTGATACAGTATTACATTTGTGTTTTAAGTCACCTGCAGTCTTAGCTATTTGGGTAATGTGGAATCCTTGGCAGAGGCAACTCAAGTTTGTTACCATGAAAATCTAGCCACCTCAAGAATCACTTTTACATATTTATGTTTTTTGCAATTCAAGATCCTTGCTTATGTGTGTGTGGTAAATGCTCTACCACTGAACTCTGCACTGGGGCCTTAAGGCTCGTTTTAATGAAATGTCTGCCTCAAGAAATGTTTTGTTAGAGCTTGGGTTTTGCTCTTCTTGTAAACACTAATTTTATTTATTTTAACACTCTTTTATGGAAAATAAGATTTTCATATAATCTATTCTGATCACAGCTTCCCCTCCCCCATCTCTTCCCAGATCCTCCTCCCTTACCCATCTAGCTCCATGCCTTCTTTTTTTCTTGGAAATACAAGTAGACAAATAAAACAAACAAATTAACCAGAATACAAAGGAAAGCGAAAGAAACGAAGAGAGGCACAGAGCAGCTTCTTCTGTGAGCAGGTATCAGCTAGAGATAGCATGGTGGAGTCTAGAGATGGGATGTAGGGCCTTGCTTACACTGTGAAAGAACTGGCAGGCCCCGCCCTAAAGGCAGTGTTCTACATTATTGTTTCTGAGTCAGATTTGTTCAGTGGCCCACTTGTCGCAATGCTGGGGACCCTAGCTTTAATGGCTTTTTCTAGGAAGAGTGGAAGTTAAAAATAAATGCTTTCTGAGCTGGTGAGATGGCTCAGCGGGTAAGAGCACCCGATTGCTCTTCCAAAGGTCCTAAGTTCAAATCCCAGCAACCACATGGTGGCTCACAACCATTTGTATTGAGATCTGACTCCCTCTTCTGGAGTGTCTGAAGACAGCTACAGTGTACTTACATATAATAAATAATAAATAAATAAATCTAAAATAAATAAATAAATGCTTTCTACTGAAAGCTTTTAAAATTTTTTTTGTGATAAGAACTTCTAAGCAACGTTTAGTTTTACTGTTATATTAAAATTAGATGTAGCTAAAGTCATAATATCCCCTGTTGAAGAAAGGAGCCTCAGGGGAGAGATTAACGAGGAAGAGAGGATATGAGAATGAAGCGTTGTCATGGAGGATGGATTGAGTGGTTTCAATGAAGAAACAAGAGGTTGCATTTTGAACTGTGAATTATGTTTTAAAATATATATGTATGATCACTGTGCAATTAGTATATGGATGCCCTGGTGGACTCTAGTATACGATATGATCTCTAGTTTTTAGTGTATAGATTGAAGAGCTCTAGGATTTCCCTGTTCCTATCATTCTCCATGCATATTCCTAGACAAAGAGAATGAATTCATACCTATGAACTAATAATTTAATGGCTGTTTGAAAACAGCATAAGTTCAAGGGAAGATATATATTGGATACTATCATTTGTCAACTTGGCCAGGTCGTTGATCAAATGCCTATCTATAGAGTCCCCTTATGTAGCCCATGCTGGCCTTGAACACACAGAGCTTCTTTGTTGTGGTTGCCCATGTGTGCCACATGGGATAGTTCGTAAAGATATTTTCTGGATGATTGATACTTAGATTTTGAGAAAACAGATTACCCCCCAACCTTCATACTGTGAATAGGCCTTACCCAGTCAGTTGCTGGAGATTCCCTCCTAAGGAAGCTTGAATTCTGCCTCTAGATTGTCTTTGAACTTAATATTCAGCATTCCCCCTTTTGGGGGTCTGCTTCTCTAGAACATTATGTCTATATCACCAAATATATATCATAGCATATCACCAAATCGATATGGGGACCAGTTGAGTAGAATGTGTGATGAGGCGAATACTTTCAATCTTGTCTCTCTTTTCTAGAAAAAGATCTTTCTGTCTGTCTTTCTCTTATTCTTTTTCTAGTATGTCTTCATTATATAATTTTAAAAATGTGGATTTGCAACCATGAAAAAGGTAGCATTCTATATACATCAGAATGCAAACGGAACAGTGTTAGGGAGGAGCAGCATGGTAACAGGTGTGATAAAATATTGTCATGTGTGCTTTTCTTTACATGCTATGTGTGTGTGTGTGTGTGTGTGTGTGTGTGTGCGCGCGCGCGCGCGCGCGCGCGCGCGCGCGCGCGCGTGTGTGCATGCATTTGCCACACGATTTTCAGGAACGGGTTCACTCCTTCCTCCTTGTTGTGACAATGGTATGGTATCTCTTGTTTCTGCTGAACTGTGTATCCCATGCTAGCTGGTCCCCAAGCTTTTGAATGATTGTATTGTCTCCACCCATCTTGATTGTAGATCGAAGAGGCCTCAGCTGGCTTTTTTGTTTGTTTGTTTGGTTGGTTGGTTGGTTTGGTTTGGTTTGTTTTCCGAGACAGGGTTTCTCTGTATAGCCCTTGCTGTCCTGGAACTCTCTCTGTAGACCAGGCTGACCCCGAACTCAGGAATCCGCCTGCCTCTGCCTCCCAAGTGCTGGGATTAAAGACGTGCACCACCACGCCTGGCCTCAGCTGGCTTTTTAAATGTGCTCTTTCTGGGATAGAGCTCTGGTCATCAGGCTTGCTAGAGAGTGTGTTTACCTGTTAAGTGTCTCCCTACCCCTTCTTGCTTTTCCTAATGGAGATCTTGTTTTAGAGTTGGGGAACACAATAAATAAAGTAGGAAATATCATATTTATGTATATATATATATATATATATATATATATATATATATATATATATATATATATATATATATATATATATATATATATATCTAAAGCCACATAATGATGCCCTGAACAAGAGACAGAAAAAATTCAGGGGATGGAGTGCACCCTAGTGGAAGGTATGAGAACTGCACACAGGCCTTTCTGAAGAATGGCTGAGCTTTTAGTATTTTGAACAAAGTCCTAGCAACCGGACACAAAAGGGAGCTTGCCTGATGGTGTGTGGCCAGAAACATAGTTTTTAACAAGCCAACATTAAAGTCACGAGCCTTTGCCAAAGCACTGTAAGTCTCTTGGCAGTTGCTGAAATTAATTTCTCTGCAAGAAAATTCACATATCCAACTTCATTAAACTGAACATTTGAGTAGAGTGTTTCTAGGAGATAACTAAAGCCAAGATTAATGATACAACAGGGTGACAAAATGAAAAGGTGGCATAATCACGCTTATCAAACCCTAGAGTATTTGCAATTACTCTGTAGTTCATAACTGGTTGTTTCATCAGGTAAAAGCAGCGATTCCCAGCAGGTCCTGTGGTTGGAATCAGTGAGCTTGTATTTCATACAGAACACTACTTGGCACCTATTACACTGGAAGAAGGTTATGTTTTTAATTCCACATCACCAAAAAGGCAACGAAATCTGTAATTACACTTCATGCGTGCAGATCTAAAAGGAAAAATAAATTGCTATTTATCTAGCCCGCAGCCATGAGTCAGCCCTTGACTGACTAGTCACACAGAGGAATCAATCATATGCTCCCCACTGATTGCTTTTGTTTGGGTCTGTTGTAAACAATTAAGAATTAAGATCTTGGACTGGATGGACTGTTTTTAAAGGGTGACCCAAAGCTTTTTCTTTCTTTTTTTCTTTTTTCTTTCTCCTTATCCTGGCTTAAGCATTCCATTCTTGTTTGGCTAAAGTGTTATTTTCAGGCAGTCCATATTAAACTGTAAATACTACATCAAGGCAGACTTGTTAGTACCACAGCACCTGTCTTTTTATCTGGTCATCATATCTTCCTAATAGAAACCAAGCAACTGTGCTGGTCTCCTGTTATATCAACCTGACACAAGCCAGAGTCGTGTAAGGGGGAACTTCAGTAAGAAAGCGCATCCATAGGATCTGGCTGTAAGGCATTTTGTTTTAAATTGGTGATTGATGAGGAAGCCCAGTCCATTGTGAGTGGTGCCATCCCTGGACTGGAGATCCTGGGTTCTATAAGAAAGCAAGTTGAGCAAGCCATGAGAAACAGGCAGTAAGCAGCACCCATCCATGGCTTCTGCATCACCTCTTGTCTCCAAATTCCTGCCCTCACTACTTTTGATGATGAGCTGATTTATGGAACTGTGAGTGAAATAAACCCTATCCTCCCCAACTTGATTTTTAGTCATGGTGTTCCATTGCAGCAATAGAAACCCTAATTAAGACAGCAGTGTTTGGTGCTGATCACCATGTACTGAACCACTGGGATTGTGATTTCTACCCGGCCCAGCACTGAATATTTGCTTTCTTATTCTTATTAGCTAACTAGGAACATCTATATAATAATGAGAGCATTTAGTCTAGCAGAAGAAAATAAAAATAGAGGTACCCTATGATTCCACTTTTCCTAAAAGTACAAAAGAATTGCAAGCAAGCCTGGAAGAGATGTTCATATCCTGTGTTCAGAGAAGTGTTATTCAAGAGAGTTGAATGGTAGAAGCCACATTCAAGCCCATAGTGTGCAAATGAATGGACATCGGTGTAAGGGAGAGCTTGGCATACACTGAAACATAGATAAGCCAGGAGTGCAGTGGGCTAAGCAAATAAGCCAGTCACAGAAAAGACAATGTATTACTCCATTTACAGGCAATAACAGATCCATAGAGCCTAGAGGTAAAGAGTTGCTGCCAAGCATTGAGGAAGGCTGAAAATGAGGAGTTGTTTGACAGAGAAGCGTGAAAGGTTCTGGCTGTAGATGGTGACCAATATTGCATATGCAATGTTACTGTCCCAGATGACACTGAGATGAATTGAAAAATGGTTGCCATGATAAATTTTATAGTTCATTTATTTTACTTCTATTTTTAAAAGTGGTATAGAAGAATAATGAAATGCATCACAGAAATACAGCACCAGTTCATTAGCAGCTCAGCCCAAGCTTCGGTCTCAAGGATGGAGTGATCTTTGGCTAGACTCAAGTGGTCTGTGAGGGTACCTGCGTGCTGGGAAGAGAAAGGCAATCCATAGAGCAGGGTTAGATACCAGCCAGGAAGCAGACCCTGCACAGACCAGGCCAAGTGAGTGTTCCATAGACAGACATTTTAGGTACCATAAGGGCCACAGCTGTCCTCAAATAGCCTTTGGCTGGCTGTCCCTTCCAAATACTCAAGGTGAGTTGGATATCTGTTATGTCTCACAGAAGAACAAACTGTTCCGGGTGTTGCCTGACAGTTGGCTCCTCAGAATTCTAAGGACAGTAGACACCATCTGCCTACAGTGTGGAGGAGTTAGGAGCGGAATGAGGAGACCATAACCCTTCCATCCCAACCATCTGTGACCGAGTATAATGGAAGATTCAGTGATAAAGTTTCCAAGGGACTATATCTTCTTTTATTTGAGAAAATGTGCCTGCTTTCATTCCTCTGCTGGTCCAAGGGTACCTTATTGAGCAATGGACTAAAAGGTTAGTTGGATAGCCATTTCACATGACTTATGCATAGATACTGCTCTGCATCCTGAAGCAGCTCACATGCAAAAAGCAAAACTCAGTGTTTGAAGGCACCTTCTTGTGCTGTAAGTCATCCCCCAAAAGGCTCCATTACTTTTTTATCGTGTGTGTGTGTGTGTGTGTGTGTGTGTGTGTGTGTGTTTCTGTGTGTCTGTCTGTGTGTGCATTCATGTGTGTAACTATGGGCATGCTAGAGCCATGATGTGTGCAGAGAACAACATTGGATGCTGGGCCTGACCTTCCACGTTGTTTGAGTTTCTTGGGGTTGGCTACTGCATTTGGCAGGCTAGCTAGCCTGTCAGCTCCCGGGGATCCTCCTGACGCTGCCCCTCATCTCACCGTAAAAACACCGGGCTTGCTCTAACATCCCCAGCTTTATGTGGGTCCTAGAGATTCATACTTAGGTCCTTGTGTGCCACAGCAAGCACTTTCCCAACTGAACAATCTCCCCAGGTCTCCATTCTTCTCCCTTTGGCAGAAAGTCTGATGGGAATCCACAGGGAACCTGGAGTACTCCTGCCCACACACACTATTTACTACAGTTCATCTAAATGACTCCTGCTCTTAGGTAACACTCCTCTATTTGTAAAGTACACATTGTAAACAGCCCAATTGGTCCTCTGGCTTTTGGCCACTAGCATCCCATCTGCTTTATAATGTCACTGTGACAAACAGCTGAACTAGAAAGGAAAAAGGTATTGATCAAATCTTTCTCTTTGGAAGAAAAATTAGTGTGACATTCAGATGGCCCTTAACTCACATGGAATTCAAAGAAAATAGCAATGTCCTCAAGTTGTGTGTGAGTATGATTTCAGTTCAAAGGGTTTTCGTATATGAGTACCTAAATCTTGGTATACCCTAGTTAATATTGAAATAATGAACAAAGGTTTCTAAGTATCAAAGTTATAATAATGATTATCATAATCAAGATTGGTAGTTAGTGTTGTTTTAATCATAAAAACTGGCTGTAAATATAGAAAAGAAATAGGCATAAAAGTTGAGCCCAGGATGGGAGTTTTATTAAGGATGCTTAGATGTTTAACTCCTGTATGCCTCATTAGTGGTTTTGTGATCCTGCTCCTCCTGTTATCTCCCTACGGTCTCATGGAACTTGTCTCTTTGAAAGACAGTGTTGCTACTTGCTGTGCGCTGGTCATGTCAAGTCATGTACACTTAAGCTCCTCACAGCTACATTCCTGGCTAGGAGCCCAAGATCGCCATGTTTTTACACCACTGTTTCTACTTGCTTCTTCTTGAATGAGCCTTGCTATCTTAGGTTGATCACAAACCCGCTTTTTCAGAAACTCAATGTGCAGAACTTGAGTCTGAAGAGGTCTAAGCAGGTCTCTCTCGGGGCATTGGTTGGGTTCTACCATTTCAACTTGAAAAGATCATTTCCATTTAGGAACAATCATAAGGCCTCCTGGAAATAAACAGTAAGTTTAAATTGAAGCTCAGGATTCTGACTTGTCTTCAGTTAGTCCTTGTTTGTTGTGGGTGCCAGTGGCAATGTTTTATGAGTTCTTCGGTGGCTGTGTTTTGTGTTCAAGATTTTCTTTATCCTTCCAGGTATGGAGCTTGGCTCTGATTTCAAGGAGGAGAGCTGAGGCAGGCCATGGCAATCAGCTCTCTCAGTGATGGGAGTTATAGATAAGTTCAGATGCAAATAGAAATGAGATGAGAAAGATGTATGTGTATAGGCTCTGCATGAGCATGTACACCTGTAACAGAGAAGGTATCTTAGTCCAGAAAGAACACATCTCTCAAGCAAGATCTCAGCTAGCTCACAAGACCTCCTCGAAGCTGCCTTTCACAACCATATAGATTGGGATATCCTCCACCTCTCATACAAGCCTCAGGAAAAGCAGTCAGTTGACCTTGCATGTCATGGATGGATGCATCTGGTCTAGCTGTGGAATTGGGGGACATTATGCTCCAGGTACAGGCTATAGAAAACAGAGAGATAATGAGTTTAAAAGCTTTAAGCAGGTGACCCTCAAGGTCATTCACTTTGCACAAGAGTGTGTGCAGATGTGTAGACAAGACCATACCAGAGGGACCAGGAGGAGAAGAAAATGACAAAATCGAATTGGCCTGTTTCTGCCATGAACTCAGATTCAGTGCTTTATACCCTCTTACCCAGGGATATTTTCATGTATAATTTTGTGTCCTTTTGCTTACATTCTACTGTGCTAGCCCTGGAGTCCTCTTTGCTCAAATACAGAGTTCATAGGATGATTTGAGGTTCTGGGAGATTGATTCCACACTGGTTGTCACTTGAACACTCTGGCTGGCTGCATTGTAGACTTCTACTTTAGTCAAGACAACCTACTCAGGGATATAGCACCATCCACTGGGGCTGGGCCCTCTGAAATTAATAGCCATCAAGCAAAGGCCCAATAGACATGTTCATAGACTGTTCTTATGGAGTAAGAACACAAATAGTCTCCTGTACTAGAAATGTTCTCTGCATTCCATTTTGGCTTTGCTCCTAATGAGTTATGCTTCTTGTTGTTTTCTTTTGCTTTTTCTTTTCTTTTCTTTCTTTCTTTTTTTTTTTTACAGGGTTTCTCTGTGTAGCCCTGGCTGTCCTGGAACTCACTCTGTAGACCAAGCTGGCCTTGAACTCAGAAATCTGCCTGCCTCTGCCTCCCGAGTGCTGGGATTAAAGGCTTGCACCACCACGCCCGGCCTTCTTGTTGTTTTCAAATAACAGCATAAAGTTCTTGGTTTTGATTTACTCTCTGGATGATCAGCTGTGTCTTAGCCCATTTTCTATTGCTGTGAGGAGACACCATGGCCAAGGCAACTCTTACAAAAGAAAGCATTTTAATGGGGTTTACAATTTTTCATTACAAGAACAAGTAGACAGTCAGTTGAGAAAATGTGTTTCTGTTTGAGATAATGTCTGCAATTGCTAATCTTTGTTGTCAACTTGACACACCTGGGATGAGGGAACCTTGAGTGAGGAATTACTCCATAAGAACAGGCAAATGCTGTGTACTATGGAGCTATACTATAGTCTTCCATTAGAAATTAATGAGGTTTAGCTGTTTCTTTAATTGACCAAAGGCACCTTTTTGATGTTCACTTAAGGGAGCAATTCAATGAGTCCTACCTGCTCACATAGTGATGTCTAATACTCTTTTTTTTTTTTAAAGATTTATTTTATTTATTATATGTAAGTACACTGTAGCTGTCTTCAGACACTCCAGAAGAGGGCGCCAGATCTCGTTACGGATGGTTGTGAGCCACCATGTGGATGCTGGGATTTGAACTTATCACCTTCGGAAGAGCAGTCGGGTGCTCTTACCCGCTGAGCCATCTCACCAGCCCCGATGTCTAATACTCTTTGAGAACTGTAGTTTTCTTTTCCCATAGCTATGAATCTCACATCTATGAATTTAACCAGATTGGGACTCATTAAAAATAATTAGAAATATTTGTCCATATTGAAATTATGCAACCCTCCCCCCACCAGTTATTATTCCTTAAATTATACAATACAGTAACTACTTAGCATTTACTATGTTAGTTACTATGAAGGTCTAGACAGGATTTATGTATGTATATATGTAGGAGGGTGCTCCTAGTTATTTCCAGCTGTAGAATTTCTTATAAGAGACTCAAGCAGCCGCAGGTTTTAGTTCCTACAGGTATGTATTCCTAAAACTAACCCTCCATTGATATTGATAATGCATAATTCCTCTTATACTTAGTGTGTGGAGAAATATGAGTTATTGACACATATTTAAGTAAAAACAGTATTTTTCTCATCTCCTTTGCCCCAGAACCAAAGGCAGAAAGTAAATTTCCTTCAGTGTATGTTTCTCTCCACAGCTTATCCTTTATAGACCCAGGGGCAGTAGTTCTCAATAGGATTTGAAAGGCCAGGATTTAGTAAACCAAAAGCTGTGTATTGAGTCTGGATGTTGTTATCAGTTGAGTAAGACCATGAATAAATATCTCATCAGACTTAATGACATTTAGATAAAATCATATCTACAAGCCTGATATTGCTCCAGCCTCCCGATATTGACACTCAGTGAAATTTAGTGACTAATTGTGAAGGTGCTGTCCTAAGGAATAGGGAGAGGTTTAGCAATGATGAGAAAAGTTGATAGAAAGGCATTCTTTGGGAGGGTGCCTACGCTATCCATGAAAGGAAGATAAGGTCAAAGAAAGCTCTACTTGGAATTTACTGATGTGAAATTTACCTAAGAATTCACAAGTGTGGCCTGTGTAATACTAGGCAGGGACTTAAAAAGCCTGTTTTTAAGTCTATTTTCCCCTTTCAGAGGACATGGCAGTAAGTCACCAGGTAGATAGTTTGCAAGGTTTCAGAAAAAAACTTTAGACAAAGCAAAGGGACCCTTCCAGGGACTTTTTTTTAAAGATTTATTTATTTATTATATATAAATACACTATAGCTGTCTTCAGACACCCCAGAAGAGGGCATCAGATCTCATTGCAGATGGTTGTGAGCTACCATGTGGTTGCTGGGATTTGAACTCGGTACCTTCAGAAGAGCAGTCAGTGCTCTTAACTGCTGAGCCATCTCTCCAACCCAGTAATTTCAGCAGTGTTATTGTTGTTGTTTGTTTTTTGTTTGTTTGTTTATGTTTTTGAGACAGTGTTTCTCTGTATATCCCTGGCTGTCCTGGAACTCACTTTGTAGACCAGGTTGGCCTCAAACTCAGAAATCTGCCTGCCTCTGCCTCCCAAGTGCTGGGACTAAAGGCGTGCGCCACCACTGCCTGGCTCTTCCAGGGACTTCTGATATAATCTCTCATTTATGGGAGGCTGTCGAGTGGACTTCATGAGCATGTGATCAAGCTGTAAAGCAGGACAGTATAGGGATCCTGGTGTCCTCTTGTGCCTTATAGAATCAAATACCCTTGGGGTTTTCATTCTCAGTGCTCCCCAGGGAGCACTGGACTTCTTGCATGCTCAGCATGCTCATGGTTCATGGGTAGAATCCTCCCTAATAGAAGCATTTTAAAGGAAAAAACAAAAGCAGCAGCCAAGATGCTGTCTTATCCCAAATTCAATATTAGAAATGCAGGGCTTGGGTGAGTATGTTATTGTGAAATAAATTAGTGTTTTCTGGGCTCTCCAGAGGCTCTGAGTCAGCAGTATTCACCAGTTGAACTGATAAAAGTGGCTCTTAGGTGTTTTAAGGGGAAGCCATCAATGCAGAGATTGGATAGAAAAAGATATAGTGATCTAACAGTACAAAATGGTACCTTAATGAAATTCCAGTTCAGGAAACAAGACAAGACTGTTCTAATTAAGGTAGAGAAGGTGGGGGGAAAGCCAGCTGCCTGAAGGAAGAGCTGACGGGGGAACAGGAAAGTTGCCACAAGGCAGAGGAGGGGCAGGGAGTCAAGTAGGACTCTGAAGTGTAGAAAGTCAGCTGCTCAAACAGGAAAAGAGAAAATACCTTAGCACACATAAAGGTAGCACTGTGCATACTTCAGCAACACATCGCAGGGAAGTCAACTCTTCTCGCTGAACAGAGGAGGAAGTTGTTTGGTTTTAAGATGACATCAATGAGTCACAGTGTCTGTTTTTAAACCCAAAGCAACATTTCTAGTTTTCAAGGGGTCTGATGATGTTGAGTGGGAGCAAGAAGTGTAAATGATATGGTCAGAAGAGCTGGCAGAAGACTGTTTTAAAGAAGAATTGTATTAGAATCCATAGACACCGGTGGGGTGGGTTGTCTAGCCGGATGCTGGTGCTGCTTTTGAATGGTAGCCTCATAGGGAACAAGCTGTAGAGAGGACCTGAAAAAGGCAAGTATGCCATGTGGATGGAACATGAATGAAGGATGGCTTCTAAAGTGCACATCCAAACATTCTTATGGAATGGAAGAAAATTAGATGATAGTGAAGGAAAGGTAGCAGATATCCAGTGAATAGCATGGAATTAATCTGGAAATACCTTGCAGGTGGGGGGCGGGGTGGGGGGTGGCGTGGCAGATGGTGGTCTGGGGAAGCACACGTCCTCCTTGACTAATGCCACCTCAGAGTGATGGACTGTCAACCATAGATTGAGAGGAAGTAAGTAAAAAAAATGCCATCTACTTTGATTTGAGGACCCCTTGTCAGACTTTGGAGGAGTGATTAAATTTCCCAGTGCAACTCCCTGACTAGTCTCCTCGTTTGAGCACATTGGTGGCATGTTTGATTAGGGATTTGTGGTCATGGTGGAGTGTGTAAAAAAGAAAAGGTTATACTAGTGAATGTTCTGAAGTAAACAGTACCAGACAACAGACTTGTTTGAATGTCTAATGATTAGCAAGTTGTATAATAAGAGATGCCTAGGTTGGGGACATAAGTGGGAGGGGCTTTTACATCAACAGTGGAATAACTGTAGTCATTAAAAATGTGATTGAAAACAAAATAGAAAATGATGTCGAGCAGGTAGAGACAACAAGGCAATAATTACTCTTCTTTGCAAAGATAATAATGAGAAATATATGATTAGAAGATACACATTTGGGGTTTATCTGATACTGGCATCATCTCCACCCCTACTGCCCACCAATGTAGTACTAAGTGAGTTTATTAGCCTATCAATTGGTCCTTTGAGAATTGGCTCAGGCCCTTACAAGTAGATCTTGTCAGTATTAAGGTCAAGTAAGAAACCACACTGTGCTAAATTCCTCTTCAGCCTGAGGAAAGTTAAGACTCTACCATTAGCTCCACAAGGGGAGAAGGAATGGGAGCCATTGAAAATAGCATGGGATGGTTTCAATGTTGTGGTAAATAAGGCTTCAAGCCCAAGCAAAACTTGAACTCAGTATGGAAAAATGTTGAGCGATAAGTTATTATTGTTAATAGTAAATGCATATTGGCCACAGCTGTTCTGTATTTCTTTGGATGACAATGAAGAGGGAGCTTAATGGAATGAGGAATCGATTGCAAAGATGATAGTGTAACTAAATACTAAATACTGAGGAAAGTCAGGGTTTGGGTATGTTTCACCTTCCAAGAATCTTTGAAACGATGACCAGTTGTGTGTACAAAAGAAACACATATGCTACATTTATCAAAGGACTGAAATTTCCCTCAAACATAAAATTAGGAGAAACCCTCTTGGTTCTTTCAACCATATGACGAAATATGGGATTGGAGGGGGCAGGGGGACTCAGATGTAAAGTGCCTGACAACAAACATGAGGAACTGAGTTCTAATCCACAGAATCCACATAAAAGCAGGGTGTAAGTTAAGCCTCAATTACCCCAGTGCTGGGGGATGCTGAAAGAAGTGCATCTCTGGAACTCCTTGGCTGACCAGCCCAGCTGAATCAGTGAGATCCAGGGGAAAACTTTAAAAACATAGGGTAAAGATTCCTGGAGAAAGTGACCCAGTGTCAACTTTTGGTCTCTGAGTACACACATATAGGCAAGCACACTGGCACACATATGTCCACACACCTATGTTAACATAGACACACAAGTACATACACAGATTTGTTTGAGAGATTGTTAGACAGTTTTAATGGGCATTTCCTCTTTTACCACAACTGTATGTTCATCTCTGTTTTAATTACGGTTTTGCTCTCACACAGTGGTGTTTGTGGGTTTTTCTTCCATGGTTTTGCTTAATTAGCAGTTTCCTTGATGCCTCTAAACCTTGTAAGTGGACCTTGTGTATCCTTTTCTCCATTGTAACTTCAGAACCCGAAATCAGAGGCTTAATAGTTGGGGAATGAGTTATGGATGTTCTAAACTATGGACTTAGAGGAATATCATTTTAGTGAGATTATGGAAGATACAGTGTCCCAACCTTTCTTAGCTAAATTTTGCTAACTGTTGGAAGCCTGTGTTATTTGAACCAAGAAACTTCATCTCTAACCATGGTCTTTTAAAATGCAAATGGTAGCCACACAACAGCTTGAATGTGGATGGTTATGACAGCTTCATGATAGGAAAAAATGTCTATGAGGTGTTGAGTTTAGTTAATAGAATATGAACTATCTGAGCAGCATAGTACACACTACAGTGCCTCTGAATCCTGAAAATGCTACTGTGTAAAGCAGTTCTGTCCCAGACAACCACCCCTTGTGATTTCATATACATGGCTTGCTCAGAGCAGGCAAGTCCATAGAGACATGGAGGAGACCATGTTTGTCAGTGGCTGTGGAAGTGAAGAGTGAGGAAGGAGTAATAAGTGAGAGCCAGTGGGCATGGGTTTCACTGTGGTATGATAAGCATGTTCAAAAGGAGACTGCCAAAAGTCTCCTTTGGGGACAGACTGAAAACCACTGGACTGTGGGCGATAAGTGGCTCCACTCTTGAGGCACAAGCAAGAAAAAGAAAAAACAAGAATATGGAGGTCAAGCAATACAAATGTATTCCTTCTGAGGAATTCCTAAAATCTAGGTTTTGCTCACTTGTTGAAGGAAGAAAGTTTTAACTTACATTTTTAAAGCATTGATGTCAAAGTCATGTTTTCTTCATACACCTTAGTCCATTAAGTCAGTCAGTTTTGTGTATGTGTAAAATTTCAGTGTGTGTATTAGCCCATTTTTAATTTGATGACAAAAATCATTTCATATATTGAGAAATTCATTTTCTACCGTTTGTGATGTGACTATGTATTTGGTTTGTCTCTCCACTTTGTTCATAGAGAATATTTTCTAAAAATTTTAAAAGTCTGTATGATTGGGCTGGTGAGATGGCTCAGCGGGTAAGAGCACCCGACTGCTCTTCCGAAGGTGATAAGTTCAAATCCCAGCATCCACATGGTGGCTCACAACCATCCGTAACGAGATCTGGCGCCCTCTTCTGGAGTGTCTGAAGACAGCTACAGTGTACTTACATATAATAAATAAATAAATCTTTAAAAAAAAGTCTGTATGATTAAATTTGGAAACATTTCCTGCTTATTCTCCTTCAGTGTTAGGATTTTATAAAATTCCATTTATAAAAATTTCCCATTCCAATGTGACATATTTGAAAGTTGTTCCTACTGTAGAGTATTGAGAACCTTTCGGCTGTAGTGCTTCATCCATTTGAACTCCGTGTTGAAGTAAGGCGTTTGATGGGGAACTAGCTTTAGGTCTTGTTCCTACTCAATGGTATCAGGCCACTGAATGACCGACCAGCTTCACTGTTTTAAAGGTTGCACCAAGACAGCCACATCTTACAGGTCTCTTTCTGGCCTCTATGTACCTGTGTCCTTTTAATTTTTTTTTCCTTTCTCCAATTCCAACATATATGAGGCCCTATAATTTTATTCTATTTATCTTTATTAAATTTTTTAATTAAAATGGATTACCTCCTTCCTTATCCCTTCTCAAATTGAGGTTGTTGTTATTATTATTATTATTATTATTATTATTATTATTATTATTATTTGTGAGTGTGTGTGTGTGTGTGTGCATAAATAAAAGCGCTACCCCAATGAAAGCGTTTGGTGTGGCTAATGTCAGAACTGACTGCCAGTTAGAGAGCGCGTTCCTGGATGAAGCTCATTCCTACTCTCAGTCGTCATTAGTTGGTAATTATTTGCCTATAGTTCTTTGTCTAGGGCTGGGACCCTGGACGACTTCCCTCTTCCACATTGTCACGTCAGGTCATGTTTGGGCAGCTGTGTTATTGAAGTACCATGTGTGGAGCTTCCTTCTGTTTTCTAAGAGACATAATCTCACAGCTGACCCACTGGCCCTCTGGCGCTTACAATCTTTCCGCTCCTTCTGTCATGTATCCTTAGCTTTACATTCAGAAGTTCTGTTGTATGTGCACCCATTGGGCTGAGCTCCACAGTAATCCCTCTGTATTGTGACCTGCTGTGGTTCTCTGTAATGTCGGTTTGCTGAAAAGATGCTGCTTTGATGATGGGGGAGGGTGGGGGGGGGAGCTGTGCATACCTGTGGGCATGAGGATCAGTTTTAGAATGCAGTTACATATTTTTATTAATTCTTAAAGACTGTCATGCATTGCATTTTGGTCATATTCACCCCTCCCCCAGCTCCTCCCAGACCCACCTCCCCATTCCACACCCAGCCAACTTTGTGTCTTCTTTTACTCCCAACCAGTTTAGTTTAGTGCTGATTCTGTACTCTTGGGTGTATTCGTCCACCGAGTCTGATCCTCTTACAATGTGTCACACCATTAACAAAAGCTAGCTCCTCTCCCAGCAGCTATCAACATGAGGGTTGCCGTGTCTAGTTGTGGACCGAGCTGGGGAGCAGCAGCGAACTTCTGCACACTTCACTGTTTGCGGCTCTTTGTGGATGTGCTTCTGGTTCCATTTTCTCCACTAACATCAGCACACTGGTGGCCATATTATCACCAAAAAAGAATTAAGCTTTTTCCATTATATTGAATGTGCACAAAACTAAAAATAAATGATTTAAAAATACCATCTAGAATGATACTTTAAGTGTCTTTTCTAGAATTCTCATTTCTGTGGTAATATTCTATAAATAAGGCCTCGTCGAGCCTATTCACACGCATATTTGTAGGCTATCGACCAGAAAACTGTTAGCATTTGCTTGTGCTGTCTTGCCGTTCATGGCTCATTACAGAATTTGGGTTGCCTGATCTGTCTGATTTCATAGAAAGGGCTGAGGGCTGGTGGCAGTTAGAGACCTATTCTCTGCTGTAAATCTTGCTGAACAGAAAGCTGAAGGTTTTAGGGTAGGTTCCAAGAGTCAGGTCTGACCTTATAGCTGGAGAATGTGGAAAATAAAATCTTCCTTTAGCTAATAATATTAAAAGTGGAGGGATCTTCCTTGAGCTATTGGCTATTTTCCAACAGAAGATGAGCTTTTAATAATAGAAATGTATCTTTTCATTTTTCTCAGACCTGTACTTAAAGAGGGTCTGAGACTGGCCCTGCTGTGAAATCTCCTTATCTGTACATGTTGGAGTGCAAAGGCAAGGCTTTACTACTTATATAGAGAGAAAATCAGTGAGACTCCTTTCCACCTTCCATATGTTTAATGGGAGGGGGTGTCTTAGCTTCTAATTTTAAACTGAGTTTGAAGTCCAGAGCTGGTACAATATAGATCCACCCTATCTCAAAGTGACCTCTACAGTCTCATCCCAGTATCTACCCTCGGATAATGGGGTGGTGAATCTGCTCTAAACTGATGGATCTGTTGGCCTGTTGCTTCCCACTTAACAAACAGCATAGGTGGTTGTTTGTCCCAGAGCCCAGCCAGAGAAGCAATGTGGCATCATTACATAAAGGTGTGTACCTGGGACTGTCAAGATAGCCCCATGGTTAGGAATATTTGCTGCTGTTTCAGAGGATCTGAGTTCAGATCCCAGAAGCCACATTGGTGGCTCATAAGCAGCTATAACTCCAGCTCCAGAGCATCTGATGACCTCTTCTGTCCCCTACAGGCTCCTAATACAACATATCTGCATGCAAACACATGCAGACACACAATTAAAATTAAAATAAATCTCTTAAAATTTTATTTTAGCTGGGTGTGGTGGTGCACGCCTTTAATCCCAGCACTTGGGAGGCAGATGCAGAGGCAGGAAGATTTCTGAGTTCAAGGCCAGCCTCGTCTACAGAGTGAGTTCCAGGACAGCCAGGGCAATACAGAGAAACACTGTCTTGAAAAAAACAACAAAAAAAATTATTTTATGTGTATTGGTGTTTTGCCTGTGTATCTGTGTGAAGGTGTCAAAACCCCTGGAGCTGGAGTTATAGACAGTGGTGAGTTGGAAATTAAATGTAGGTAGACTGGATGGCCAGGCAGTGCTCTAACCTGTGAGCCATTTCTGCAATCCCCAAATAAAATGTTTTTAGAAATATGTATACCATACATTCTGTTATCTTAGTTCAAATATTAAAAAAATTAAAAAATCAATCCAACTAACTTGAGATAGCAAGTTGAGCAGCAATTAGTGTTGAAGATAAATACTTTTCTCCTATCTTATAATGTGTGGCTGTGAGGTGCAGTGGAAGATGGCACGCAGGCACAGCTGTAGACTTTGGGTTGTCTTTCCCTCAGCACACAGTAAAGACCACTTGAAGGCAACATGATAACATTTGTCTCTGTGGAGTGCTCTTCGCAACTAGAAAGGGGTGGAGCCAGCCAAAGGGCATCTGTACCTAGTGCTTACAGTAAGGACATAGATAAATACCTCAAGGAAGTATGAAGAGATAGGAAAATACCAGAGGGACCACAAGCTAAATGAAATGTGCCCAAGATCTTTATTCAAACTTGATCGAGTCCAGGATCATTCATTTCTAGAAAGAGATGATAGGATAAGGTTTAGTGCTAAGTGTGAAATCGAGAAATTGCCCCTGCATTCAAAGGATATTATGGGAACACTTTGCCCTTTCAGCCCTGCCTATATACTTAGATTCTTTGTAGAGAGAAACAGTGGCTGGGCATGTTCTTAACTGTATTCTTTTCCACTGATGTCTTACTTATGTTGATTGTCGGCAATGTGCTTTTTAGTGGAGATAAAATGCACATAACATGAAATTTATCATCTTTAAATATACCATCTTACTTAAAATATATGCTTCAGTGGTGTTAGGAATGTTGACATTGTGTGTGTGCACACGCGCACGCGCACGTATGTGCATGTATACTCGTACTTGTGGTACAGGGCTAGAAATTGTCAGGATGTCCCCCTCCGTTACTTTCTACTATTTTGTCTTGTTTTTGTGGTTTTGGTGTTGTTTCTAGTTGTTGTTTTTAAAGACAGTTTCTCTGTGTAGCCCTGGCTGTCTTGGAATTCCCTCTGTAGGCGAGGCTGATCTCGAAGTCACAGAGCTCTGCTTGCCTCTGCTTCCTGAGTACTGGGTCTTAAGGTGTGTACCACACCACCACTCAGACTTCTACATTATTCTTTTAAGACAAAATCTCTCACTGAATCATCAGTTTAGCCTGACTGTTTGGTCACAGAGCCTGAGATCTGCCCGTCTCAGCTCCCCGTCACTGAAGTTTCATGATTGTGCTACCATACCTGGCCTTCTACGTGGGGTCCAAGGATCTGAACTCAGACCTTTTGGCCTACATAGTAATCACTTTACCTGCTGAGCCATGTCCTCAGCATTAAAACCCTAAAAAACCTTGACCTCTGTACCTACTTACCCAAAGCCCTGCCCAAGCCTGTCAATCAACACTTTATTTTCTATCATCCTGTGTGTGACTACTTCAGACAGTTTCTGTAAGTAAAATAGTAAGGGATGGGATTTTGTGTGTGTGACTGTTTATTTCATTTAGCACAATGCCCTTAAGATCTATCTGTTTTGTAGAACGTATGAGACCTCTTTGCCATTGAAGGCACAGTTATACTGCACTGTCTGTTGTATTAGTTACTTTTGTGTTTTTGCAACAGATATTGTGACAAATAAGTTAAAAGAAGGATTTAGCTTTGGCTCAGCGTTAACATCCATAGTCACTTGTGCTCTACGTGCTTGGACAGAATATCAAGGTTGTAGGAGTGTGTGATAGGGGGCTGCTTCCAGACCACTCCCCTCATTATTGATCTGGAAGCAGTGGTCACAGCAGGAAAGGTCAGGGGTAACACTCCCTGATGACTTCCTCCAGCTAAGCCCTACTTCTCAGCCATTGTCCAGCCACTCACTTCTCAGCCATTGTCCAGCCACTCACTTCTCAGCCATTGTCCAGCCACTCACTTCTCAGCCATTGTCCAGCCACTCATGGGGGCATTTCAGGTGCAAGCCACATCTTATGGATACACACCTTTTTGTTTACTGATCTTTCAGCAGGCATTTGGGCCTTTTCATCTCTAGTCAATAACATGTGAGCTTTCTGTCTTTGTCCACTAGACAACAACAAACTTGTCAGAATATGAGTAACTACGGAGCTGACTGAGTGAAGGGGCATAGTGACTATAGATGATCACATTAACAATACATTACAGATTCACCTCTCTGCTGGCTGATGCCATTTAATGGTGCTCGGGTTTTAGTTACCCACTTTCATTTAGATCTAAATTTTAATTATTACAAGTTGGAGGGATGGGGGGGAGCACCCTGATCGAAGCAAAGGGGAGGGAGGAAAAGGAGGGAGTGGGATGGGGGCCTTGTGGAGGGGTGACTGGGAAGTAGGGTATCATTTGAGATGCAAATGGATGGAATATATATATGTATATATATATGATCAAACTTCTTTTTTTACTAAAAAAAGAAGTTTCCTTGAGCACAGTGTGTGTGGACTTTCTCAACAAAGCCTTTTAAAGGCTTCCGTAGAAAACACTCAGAGGCCGAGAATGAAGGTGGATGGGGCTATTTACATTTCCCAAATCCCTTTCTCTCCTGTACAGCACATTTCGGGAGTGGGGGGTGTCAACAAAAACTTGGTGGATTAGTTTTTTTACACATGTGCTGGCTCCAGCCACTTGTAGCTGTGGTTGTATAGATAAGCATTTACTTAAGATTTTGCCATAGTGTGTGTGTGTGTGTGTGTGTGTGTGTGTATGTGTGACCAAAAGACTTACATAACCACTTTTGCTTTTTAAATTATTTTATTTTTAGGGATCATTCTGTTGGCCTTAGAGAAGACAATGAAAAAATATGCCAGGATAAAGCTGAGACTAGTAATAAAAACAAGATGCATACATTAGAAAGTATAACACTTTCCATGTCAGGTTTTTGTTTTTGTTTTTAGAAATGCTTTGAGAGGTTCCTTTAAGCTGTATTGAAGTATGTAATTGATGAGTGGAAACTGTATGCAGTATATTCTAAGGGTAAAGCGTGAGATTTGATATGTGAAATGATTGCCACGGCCACGCTAATTACCCAGTCCTTCACTTCCGCCACTGGCGTGCTTTGAGCTCCGACCTGAATAAACAAAGATGGCATCTGTATCCAAATGCCATTGGAAACCATTTCTTACCTTAAGAAAACTGCTGACGATTACTAAACAGTCACTACCGATCTATTGAACACACAATGTCATCATCTTTATCCTAAAAGGACCACCAGGAAACTTGCTTCTAAACTACAAAGTTAGTTGATTTCATTGTGCACACAATAGACTTAACCCGTTTTACCACAGTGGTGAAAATCTAGCTGATGATTCATTCGAGATGATCGTGAAAGCATTGAGTATGCCTAGCATATAATCAATTAGGAAATGAAAGATTTAATTTCATTGACACTTGCTTGACTACTGTGTATTTTCAGGAGCAGCCTTGATGTGAAATCTGTTTCATGCCTATAGCTCAGCGTCCGCAGTCCTA
Source organism: Mus minutoides (assembly GCA_902729485.2). Lineage (NCBI taxonomy): Eukaryota > Metazoa > Chordata > Mammalia > Rodentia > Muridae > Mus > Mus minutoides. The sequence continues at coordinate 177,646 of LR749501.1, forward strand.
ACTGGGAGGAATGGTGATTTGAACACAGCCTAGTCTCCATGGTCTAGCAGATGGGCCCATTCACTGACTGCTTATACAGCCACAGCAGGCATTCTGGTCCTTTCACCTTATTTCTGACATAAGAAATCTTTACATTTTGGGTAGGAAATTGTTATCTTTACTGAGAGGGCCTTTAATGAGAAGTTTGGGCAAAAAAAGAGACACTGTACACATTAGGAAAATCTATCTCCTATGTGTCTCCTGGAATCCTTGTGGCTAATGGAAACCAGAAAATCCACATTCTGAGTAGATCTCAGGAAGAAGCTGGCTAGATTCTCACACTCGTTCTCCAAGTGATGATTTCAGTAAAAAGCCATGCCGTCGTGGGGACATAAATGTGCAGGTCCCAGCAAAGAGTGTCTGAAGTAACAGTGAAGGACAGTACCCTTCTGTGTCAGACAATGCCACTAGCAGCTTGGGAGATGGGTGAGTGGTATGATTTACAATGAACTAACCAAGATGGTAAATTGCTGTGACTTTTATTGTAAGATAATTTTGTGCTCCTCTCCCACTGTGATATTATAAGTGACCTATTTTTCCTCTTTGAGTTTTAAAACCCCTTTTGTTGCCTAATCTTTTTTTTCTAATGTGTCTTCATGATCAGTTCAAACTAAGCCATAAAAATAATTTTATAACATTTTCCCTTTAGAGAAGACATCTCTGGAAGGGACACAATAAACTCCTTTACCTGTTAGTAGTTGATCTTGAAAGCAAATGTATTTCCCCTAGGGTCTACAAGTCGAAAGAGTTGTTCTTGCTAGCAAGTGATAGAACCAAAGACATTTGCATTAAACAGACTGGTGCCTGTCATCAGGCAGAGAGAGAACAGGTAATACCTTGATTGAGAGGTTTATCATTATAATTGATCATACCTGATGGACCGTTGCACTCAATGCTCAATTTGGGGAAAGAGGAACCACTTTTAAGTTGATTTTTGGCATCTAACATTTTAAAACTTTCCCCAGGTCTCCTTTTCCCCCACTTCCTTGCTCTGGATTTATTTTTCATTTCCAGAGATCCTAGAAATGGTTACAGGTGCTGGTCTTTGTGAGCACCTGCTTTCCAGCCCATCCAAAGTCAGGCAAGTGTATCTTTACAGGAGTGTGAGTGTTTGCTGGTGCGTTGGGAGAGTGGGCAGCCTGATCCTCCTCCTCACTGTAGAGCGGAGGCATTCAAATCACGGGGAAGTGAAGCTGGAGAGCCGAGTTCTTTTGTCCCTCAGAGGCTAGGGAAAAGCTCAGGACAATGACGTTAGACATCGTCACATTTGTATCATGTATTTCTGTTCTAGACTCCTCCTGTTCCTGCTAATGCTCCTTCAGAAGATTCTAGCACTATGCTTATTAACAGTAGAATTTATCTAAGGTGCTGTTCCATTTTATGTCTGTTGCATTCTTGTATGGTACCGGTAGACTGTCCTGGAATCTCACACATCCCACTGAGCTACATTTCCCATCCAGACGATCCCCAGCTTTCAGTTAGAGTCTATAGTGCCACATGCAGGCTGCTGAGGTATCAGGAGCAAGGGGTCTCCCAGTTCTTGTGACTTCATGTTCCATAGTCTACTCATGGGCTACTGCTGTCTCTACTCACAGATATGAATGACCCTTCCTTGTGATGGAAGTGTACATCAGAGTTGACACATGTTCCAAGTCTGTAATATAATAGGGAACTGACCAGGGTCACTTAACCCCTTCCAAGTACCCTCATGGAGGAAGGCTTGCCCATCTGGATTATACTCCCATATCCCTGAATGGCCGTGCTGGCCTTGGGACTTTCATCCAGTCTGCCACACTCTTGGCTCTCCTGGAGTGGGAAGTGAGAAGATATCAATACATTTTGCATGTCTGAATGTACTCATCTGCCCACTATAGATTATGGTGCATAGAGTACCACCATTTGTAATTTTTTTTTCCTGACTAATCAAATGCTCTATTCAATTCTACCCTCTGTGCTGGATTTCAAAGCTCTTTGTTTATATCTTAAAGTCAAGCCCATGTAGAAAATTCTTTAACAGACTAGGAATAGGTGAAGTCAAGGTTATTCTTATTCAACAACCTTGCCTTGAAAAGGGTAGTTACTATTCCTAGAGACACTCGAGCTGTGTTGTGCTTTATCTGGTAATATGCTTGGGCAATTTCTTAGCTTAGTGAGAAGGGTGGGATGTCATCGTGCTTCTTGATATATTAGCAGAGAGGCCTGGCACCAAAAAGAAAGAGATTGGTGTGCCGGACACCTCCTCCAAGAGTTAAATCACCATGGAGCAAGTATTGTGAGCGACCTCCTCAACTTGGTCCTAAATCCCCATGCCTGTGAGTACAAATGCAAGTGGGAAGTGTGGCTTCCTAGCAACTTGGGGATTGATGGGCAGTAGCTGCTCAAGTCCCTGAGGGGTCCCTAGAGCAGTGCTGAGGGATATCAAGAATATTATCCTCTCTCCCAGAACCCTGAAGTAACTATCTTCCTCCATATCTGCCTCAAACCTGAATAACCTTCTCGGACTTCTATAAAGTAGGGATCTGCTGTGCAGAATGGGTTCAGACCACCGAGAACACTCATTTGGATATGATTCCATTTGCCTTCTGAACTTAGACTCCCCTAACTCTGATCGCACCCCAAACTCTCTAATTTACAAATCCTGTTTGTCTATTGTTGCCAGCCTGGCAGATGTTCCAGATGAGTATGCCTGTAGTATAACCATGTTCATATATGTTTCCATTTAGGTTTGTTCTATGATTTTCTGTGTCCATAAAGCTCTGTAGTAATTATTTCTATTTTCTCTTTCCCTACCAAGTATGCTTGGTGATCTTCTTAAAAGATTTTGATTGTCTTAGAGATTATACAGTGTCCTGTGAATCACTGGTGAGCTGTTGCTGACGCCCCTCCCCACTCCCAACCTTTGATCCATATTGAAAAAATCAGCCAGTGTAACCTTGGAATACTGGTGGTGGCCTTCCTCTTCTCTCTCCCTGCCCCACCCTGTCTACTCCTCTCCTAGATACTCCTAGGCTTTCACAGCCAAGCCAGAATCTGCTTGCCTACTTAGAGTCTATGCTTTCAACCTTTTGCTCTGATATTTGCAAGCAGCTAGCAAAGCACGTTTAAAGTTGAATTGTTATGAATTGTTATTGTATTCTGCTGTGATTCCCTGTAATTAGAAGGATAAGCTCTCCTCTTCTTCAAGAACTCTGAGAACTCGGAGAATTCACTCTCTAGTTGAGAAAGATTGAACCCTGCATTGTTTTATTTTTTATTTGTTTTTATTTTTTTAATTTTATTTATTTATTATATATAAGTACACTGTAGCTATCTTCAGACACACCAGAGGAGGGCATCAGATTTCATTACAGATGGTTATGAGCCACCATGTGGTTGCTGGGATTTGAACTCATGACCTCTGTAAGAGCAGTCAGTGCTCTTAACCACTGAGCCATCTCTCCAGCCCCTCCTGCATTGTTTTATGAATAAAGACAGTGAGTGGAATTGACTGAGCTAGCAGAAAACACCAACTCCATACTGTGATTTCAACATTTACATTTTATAGTTTTGTTGTTCTTGTTTCATGCTCAGATTATCATCCTAAAATGTAATGTCAAAAATAATTTGTGTGGGCCAGGAAGCAGGAGTAGGTGGGTTGGGGAGCAGGAGGAGGAGGAAGAAGATAGGGGATTTTCAGAGAGAAAACTAGGAAAGAGGTAACATTTGAAATGTAAATAAAGAAAATATCTAATAAAAAATAAAATAAAACAAAATTTTAAAAAAAGGAAAAAAAATAATTTGTGGCCTGGGAAGTTAGCTCAGTTGGTGAAGTGCTTGTCAGGCAAGCATGAAACATAAATTTCACACCCAGAACCATATTTAGGTGTACATACTTGCAATCCCAGAAATGGGGCAACAGAATTAGACGGGTCCCTAGGGCTTGAGGGCTCGCCAGTCTCCCAGATTGATGTGCTAGAGGCCAATGAGGGGTCCTGTCTAAAAGAACACTGAGTGGCTCCTGAGGAATGGTTCTCTAGATTGACTGTTCCCCTAATCCCCATACCAACACATAAGAACCCTTATAAATACACACATGCATGCACACACACATCCACAAAATAATTTCTGGTGTTCGTATGTTGTTCACTGTAGATCACCAGCCTACCATGGCTTCCAGGCAAATAACAACAGCATCTTGTAACTATGGCCTCAGTTGTGCAGTGTTTATAACAGTGATTCTGTTTGGTTGTACAAACTAGCAGTTTAATGCCAGACTATATTTTGATGTAAGAAACTGTCACTTTTACTTGATTGCTATTAGCAGCGACATGGAACTTTCTAGAATAATATTTTTAGAAGAAGGTACTTTTCTCCCAGTCAAACTTAATAGATTTCACAGAGCAACTTTTCTACAAAATCATTTGGCTGGCTCTAAAGTTTGATAGGTCAGAAAATAGAGAAGAATAGGGAATCTGAGTACAGCTTGGAGTTCTCTAGGTGTCCAGGTGATGCAGGTTGGCGAAGATGAACAGACTGGTTGAGCAGAGTCCATAAGACGTGGCATCAGGGAGGCAGCCTCATTGGCAGGTGCTTTCTGGGCCTCAAACACCAAAACACAGGGCTGGTGTCTAAGCTGGGTATGTGGCTGTCAGCATCTGCAAATATGACTGTCACTGATTCACCATCTTAATAAATTTGGGCTCCTGTAATAAGTAGACTGTGTCTTAAATAATAGAAAACTTTTTCATTTTCCTGGGAAGTAAAATAAACCCTAGACTAATGTGCCAGCATTGTGTGGCTTTGCAGAGGACTTTCCTGTATCTGTGAACATCAGGGGTTCATCTTCAGGTCTTCTTTATTAGGGCACTAACCCTGTCATATAAGCTTCGACCACATAAACTTGTCACTTTTGAAAGGCCCCTCCTCTAAATACTTTTACACTGGGAACTAGCAGTTCACCCAGGAATTTGAGAAGGCATAAACATTTATATCATGAGTTTTAGCTCTGAAACCTGGATCAGACATTGCAGTGATCTGTGGGGCTGGGGTCAGTAGAGATGATCTTCATCTCAGCCATTTCAGGAACTCTTTCTGTGTGTGTCCACAAAATAGCAGCTTTATAGAAAGAGATTTCATACAGTTGATGCCACATGTGCCTCTTGATGACCCTATAAAGAAGTTGCAATGATTTTATCTGACACTTTACAAAGTGGGGTCTGGTACTTTAATGACCCCTGGTGTAAAGTCTAATGCTGGATAAATGAATGAGCTTAGGCCTTGGCTCATGTCCTGTATTTAGACCCATTTTAAGTTTCTATTGCTGTCATAAAACACCATGACCAAAAACAACATGGGAAGGGAAGGGTTTATTTCTCCTTAACAACTTTCAGGTAATATCCTATCATGGAGGTAAGTTTAGACAGGAGCTGAAGGCAGGAACCTGAAGCAGAAGGTGAAGGGATGTTACTTACTGACTTGCTCTTTGTCGCTTGCTCTGCCTGCTTTCTTATACAACCCTGGACCTCCTGCCCAGGAATGGCACAGTCCACCATGAGTGGATCATTCCACACCAATCATGAATCAAGACAGCACCCCACAGGCCTGCCTACAGGTCAATCTTCCAGAGGTGTTTTCTCAGTTAAGATTCCTGGTTGCCAGACACGTTTGTGTGGAGTTAACAAAAGCCAACCAGCCTATACCCAGGGGCATGCAACTCTGTAGAGAGTAAATCTAACTCGGGCCTTTTCTTTCCTTGATGGTGACTTTATAAATTCAGATTCCTGCAGCCCTCAAGCATTTTAGGAGACGATTAATAATGCAAAGCTAAAGTCTGCCACAAAGATTTCATCCAGCTCTTCAATACCTGAACAACCCTGGGACCAGAGAGATGCCTGAGGCACATTAAGCTCAGGTTTCTGACTCTTTTCCCCAGTGGTCTGTGGATCCCAGGGCCTTACCTGCCCACAGTCCCATTTGAGCAATATGGAATATTGTATGAGAACCATAACAAGAGTTAGCACAGCAAACGTGGGGTGAAGACTGGACTTTCCGCCAGTTGCCCCTGTCTGACATCCTAATACTTCTGTATGAATGGCCCGCTAAGCATCTGCAAGGCTCTAGAGTTTGGGCCTGTTTCCTAAGAGAAGAAAGGAGAGGTCAAAATACCTTTCCTCCCTATTAAGAGGCCACTGTAACTAGGCCTCCAATATGAGAGGGAGTTTCTGAAACAGTGCCTTCTGGGACAATGCCCTGACCATTGTCAGATGCCATCCCCTTTGCAATGCCTGCTTCCTGAGAAATAGCAGCTATTCAGCCAAAGCTGGAATGTATGCCAAAGCCTTTAAAGTCACGAAGGGGATTTGGACGCTCTTCCCCACTTCTGCCCCCTTCAGGGTTCTGCATATTTTTATTTAAGCTTCATGTTCTGTGAGAGGAGGGTTTTGTTGAAAATTGAAAAGAAGCCCTGCCAAACAGAAATTCCATCATATGGGCATTTCTGTCCTTTTGAGGAGGTACAAGAGTGACTGAGACAGTAAAAGACAGGGTGCTGGGGATAAATCAGAACACTCGTGGAGCGTTGATGTGTGTGTGTGTGTGTGTGGGGGTGTTCCTGGAAATGTCAGGCTGGGTACAGGTCTCTGAAATGTGTAGACAAGTTCAGAACATGTCTGAAATTCAAGACACACTAGGTAGCTAATTATTAAGAAATAGGCTTCCAGATCAAGCAGGCCACACTAACCAGGAGTTGTGAGGCCTGAGCTCCCTTCCAGCTCTGCAGTCATTCATTCTGTAAGTGACAAGGCATCCATCGGGGATATGCCCTGCCTTTATGATGCTCACAGGGTAAAGAATGGGCATTTGGAGAGGGAGGCAGGGAGGAAGCAGGCTATTCATGGCACCTGTCATCTCTGTGTCACTGTAACGAAATGCCCAAGACAGGCTACTTTGTGAAGAAAGAAGGTTGATTTAGCTTGGTTTGGAGGATCAAGGGAATGGTAAGTGCTGGGTAGAGCTCAGACCAGATGGTGATAAGTCTGAATGAACATAGACAAAATTGTTCGAGCCAAACAGACTTTCATAACAATTGCCATGAGAGAACCCCTGAGATGTCGCTTGGAGGCACCTCCCGAAGAGCCCGCTATACACCCGTGAGGTACCACCTTCTCATTGGTACGACCTCAAAGACCAATTATAATGAGTCCTCCACAGACGACCACACCCTAGCCACAATTTATATTTGTGGTAGGTAATGTTTGAGCTGAACAGCAAGGCTATCAGTGAGTGAGACATTTCTTTGAGGTGAGTTCTAGGAATATTTGATTACTTTGCAGAGGTGACCTGAGCAGGTTCCTCCCAGACACTGTATTAAACACTGGGTGGGAACACAGCCACCTCTGCTCTTTTCTGTTCCTCCGCTGTTAATGGGACCATGGAAAGAAGCCCTATGATAGTCAGTGTACTGACTCATCATAACACTGTCTTCTCCTTTGTCCAAGAATCTTAGCTGTTTCAATTCTCCTCCTCCTCCTCTTTAAAAATTGTTTTTAAAATTAGTTTACTTTTATTTTATGTGCATTGGTATTTTGCCTGCATGTGTGAGGGTGTCAGATCCTCTGGAGCTGGAGATACAGACAGTTGTGAGCTGCCATGTGGGTCCTGGGACTTGAACATGGGTCCTCTGGAAGAACAGCCAGTGCTCTTGACTACTGAGCCATCTCCCTGGCCCCTTCAATTCTCTTCTAAACATAGTCTGATTCTTCCAGGTAGAGAGAGTGGATATTGTGAAACAGTATTGGAAGTGCACAGCAGGTGAATATTACAACACTGAGACACTTCTATAGCCTGTCCGTGAGAACAATGGTTATGTATATATGCAGTGGGCATCATGAAAACTAGTTTACCATTAGCCTATGTTCTGTATATTTACTTTACAGTGTAATCATTTTCCCTCTCCAAGGTATAGAAGTTAATAGAAATCATCGTATTACCCTTCAAACCCACTGCTTTGGAAGCCTGCATTTAGGACAGATTTTTTTCTAGGCAATGCAATGCAGGGTGTATGTGCACGGGCGCACATGTGCACACGTGCACACACACACCCCTATATCTCCTCACCTCACAAAGGAAAGCCATGACAAACCAAAGTAACAGTGAGTTTTTATTGGGGTTACTAAAGGGACTAAGGTTAAGGGGTTGCTTACAAGAGCAGGGATGACTCAAAAGCAGCTGCAACCCAGAAAGCCCTCCCTGGCACTGGTGAGGACTCCGGCAAGATGCAACCCTGGAGGTTCTCAGCACAGCTTGCAGACAAGAGATTATTGTCCAAGAGACTGCCTACGCCTATAAAGCTCAGGAAGGGCCTTCAAGAACCTTCAGGTTCCAGCTCTGTTGGAGTATGACCTTTCATTTACCCCACAGTCTCATGAGTCTCCTCTTGCAATCCCGAGGAAGCTGCCCTGCGGTAGGTGTATATGGGATTCATTTGTTTTGGCCTGGCTCTGAGGATCTGTAGCCCCTCCCCACCTCCACCCCACCCCTGCTCTCTTTTAAAACAGGAGCTAAGACAGGTATGAATGACTCTTGTGTTCCTGCTGAGCTGTGAGCTGTGCTTTGATGTTGTTCATATATGATCTCACCTCATACAACATGCAGTGACATAAACTTCTGGCCTCACTGTGTCTTCTGGTATGGAAGCCACATTCAGGAGATGTCCCTTGTAATGTGCACCGTACTTAGTGTTGATGCCAAAGCTCAAGCTTAGTCCTGTCTCTTTCTGAATAGTTTCAACCACTGTCCCATGTTCACTGCAGGGTTACATCTCTTCCTGGGATTTCTCAGGAAAGGAAAAATTCTTAGGACTACAGTTTATAGGGGCATATGCTCTGAACCCTTAATTTTGTTAGAAGCTACCCCGGCCCCCAATTGCCCTTTAGAGCAGAACAACTGTTATAAGTATTAGCCTGACTTCTTGAATGTCACAGAGAAATGATTTTGTTCTACTTTTGTTTTAAACATTTACAGTAATTTTATTTTATAATTGGATTCCTCAATGCAATACTTTTTAAAAAACATCAGAGAACCTGAAATGGCTTTGATGACTCATTGAAGGCCTGTGTGTCTTCTGGGTAGAATGGCTTTCCAATGTTTGCTTGTGTTGTGCTCACGGTGACAAAACTGACTTAGCCGTGGCAACTCTGAGGAATGGATTAGACTTGCAGAAATCCTCGTTCCATTCTGTCATTAGTGTTCATTTCACAAGTGGTCAGCTGACCACAGTGTCCTCACAGCGCGGTCAGAGGCAGCCAAGGGCAGTGCTCGTGAGGGACGCTGAGCATATTGGAAAGGATGAAGATTGACGCAGAGCCGCCAGTGGAAAGGGTATCGTGTTTCCTCCAGTCTGGGGTGTCAGCTGTACCCTTCCATCATCCTGGGACACTGCTGAACTTGCTCAGGACACGCCCTTGTGGTGTGATGGCCCATACTCAGTGAGAGAAAGCAAGAGCAAGCAATGGAGTGGAGAAAAAGTGACACAGTTCTTATCTTAATGCCTTCCCCACCTTCAGAGCTCCCAGCAAGTGAACCCTCATTTTCTCTTTCTACTTGAAATCTGTAGCTATTACTATCATAATCAATGCTAATGATTTTTTTGAGGGGGCTGTAGAAACAGTCAGAAAAGCAAGTGCAATAATTTAATGGCAATCCTATGGGATTTAAAAATCAGTGTCTTTTTTTTTTTAATTATGAGAGTAATTGTGTAATCTATAAGAGTAAAGATATGAATTGGTACAGTCCCACAGCCCACACAGGAAACCCCTATTAGCATTTGGTATATCCTTTTGCTCTTTTTGAATAGGCATATAGATTCAAAACCAAAAGCATGTGTCTTTGTTGGCGTCTGTTTCCTCGTGCCCCGTATGAACACACTGCATGTTGGTAGGACACTGTGCAGGCTTCCTTAGGTTGTGTTTAGTTATTTCCTTAGGGTTAATTGCTGTAAACAGATTGGCTGACTTTTGAGACTTTTTATATTAAACCTGTTACTAAAACATATTTCAACAATATAATTTGATTAAAAGAATTATCTATTTTAGTTCTATGTGAATGGGTATTTCACCCGCGTATATCTGTCACAAGTGTGCCGTGACTGAGGAAGCCAGAAGGGGATGTCAGATCCCCTGGGACTGAAGTTATAGACAGTTGTTAGTTGCCCTGTAGATGCTAGAAGAGCAAGCAGTGCTTTTAACTGCTGGACCATCTCTCCAGACCATTGGCAATACATTTTTTTAAAGAACTGTTTTTATTTTTTATTCTTGTAATTGTATGTATGAATGCCATTTATGTGCTTGCCTACAGAGGCCAGATGCCCCAGAACTAGAGTTATTGGAAGTTGTAAGCTGCCTAATGTGGGTACTGGCATTGAACTCAAAGCATCTGGCAAAGCGGTAAACACTTTTTGCTTTTGAACTATCTCTCCAGCCTCAGATAGTAAAAATGTTAAAGGCATCCATACCTGCTATTTATGAATTAGTCTATGGCAGGTATTAAGTATAAAGTTTTATACTCCTCAGCTCCACCTAATCAATCAATGGTTCTCGACCTGTGGCTCACAAGGCCTTTTGGGGTCAAAAGGCTCTTCCACAAGGTCACCAAAGGCCATCAGAAATTCAGATATTTACATTATGAGTCCTAACATTATAGTTATGAAGGAGCAATGGGAATAATTTTATAGTCGGAGTCACAACATGAGGAACTGTACTAAAGGGTCACAGCACTAGAAAGGTTGAGAATCACTGCTCTAAGTCTTTACATACTGTCCCTGTCTGTTGCTCTCCCTAGTTTACAGATGGAGAAAGGTGTGTTGGCGAGGAAATTGAGTAACTGTTATGTACCTTAAAAAGGAATTTCAGGACGTCAGTGGAAAGAGTTCCCATTCTTTGAAATTTAAACTAAGTGGAAAGTTAACAGTGAAATTTTCCACTGTAAATTCAAGAACAAGTATGTGAGCCATCAGAGAGAAGGAAGGAAAATTTATTCTTGTGTTCTGTGCTCAGTGAGATGGAAGCCTCTAAGGCTCTGGCCACCAAATTGTCCCTGTGAGGGCCATAGGGCAAAGTCAGTGTTCACGGAGGATTCACCCCAGACATGGTTTTCCTGCAACATAGCCCTTTTTTATAAATGCATCTTATTTAACCACAGCTTACTAAGTCATCAAAAAGTTGATTCTGTGTAAAGTCCTATCAGAAAATCTTTAATTTCTAAAGAAACTGAGAACTTCACCTATAAATTAAAAGTTGACCTTTTGAATTCTAGCCATCTGCCATTTCTCACCACTACTCTCAGACACCTGTGTGTTGCTTCTGCCCCGTTCACGATTTGGGATTATTATTGAAAACTTGAAAATGGGTAGAGCTAAAGAAGAAAATCCCCATCACCCATCACCTGCCTGTGCTGGGGGCAGAACTCTGTGCTGTTCTGGAAAAAAATCTCAGGGTTCCGAATCCTTCTGTGCAATGGAAAAGTCTGTCAATTATTATTGCTCTTTCATTCTGATAGCTGTTCAATTTTTAATTAATCATGTTTGAAAGAAATATTATCCTCCCGATTAATTTTTATGGCATCATTGTTTTTTTGTTTTGTTTTGTTTTTTGTATCGCTCCAGTTATTTCCTTGAGGTGATGAGTGGGTCTTTGATAACCAAGAAATTTGATCAAAAGTAGCTTCTTTGGCGGCCAGCAACATGGCTCAAAGGGTCAGTGTGCTTGCCACCGAGCCTGGTGACTTGAATTTAATCCCGGAACCCACATGATAGAAGTAGAGAACTGAGTCCTGCAAGCTGTCTTCTGACCTAGAGGTCAGCTGTGGCACCTGTGTTTGCCCCAGCCCCTTAAATTAATTAATTAATGAGTAGATAATAATAATAAATAATAAATAGATGAATTAATTTAATTATTTTTAGGAAGTGATTTCCTTGCCACCTCTCTCAGTCTTTGGGAACTGGTTTATTCCTGTCAGAGCCATGCACCAGCTCTAAGTGCTGTCTACTTGCTTTGCGTGGCATGTAGGAGAGACCCGACTAATCTCTGCTTTTTTTTTTTTTTTTCTTGTTGGGTTTTAAATTTTCCCTACCCACTGGTAATTAAAGAGTTCTCTTAGTTTCCTTTGTAACCTTGAAAACAAGTCCGTAATGATTTCAGAGGCTAAATGGTTGTTTGAGGCAGCATCTCAGGGTGCCTTAACAGCTCAGGCTTGTCTCCAACTTAAAAGCCTCCAGAACTCTAGGGTTACAGAGAGCATCACCATGCCCAGCTGCTGGCCCCGAGTTCTCCTCCTTTGGATCCATCGGCCTTCTAGAAAGAGCTCCCTCCCTGGTCTTCCTCGGAACTACTGGTGGGAAACTTTTAGGTTTTTTGCCTCCTTGGCTCTGCTCACTTAGCAAAGCCAAGCTAAGAATGAACTAAGAGAGTAATGTCTGCCCCCTTCCCCCACACACCACCATCCTTTTGACTCTCGGTGATGCTTATCTTGACATCTGCTTTATCCATTCAACTTCCTCCAACTGTTTCTTTCACTGCTGCAGGTCTTCCTGATTTGGGAGCTCCTTGGCCGCTGGTCTCACTTATCTCACTTCCATTGCTCGTTTGTGCCACGAGATCTTGTTCTCTTTCGCCTTGTAACAGAAAGCATTATTTTCTGTAGCCTTTTGCCTCTTGCCTAAACACAGCAGCTCTTCAAATCTATCATCATATTTCCTTCTTACGCGTTTATTTACCACGCACCTCCAGGGCTTTATTATTTGTGATCTGCTTCAAGCTACTTCTTTCCTAGTTGATGAAGCCTGTAAATTCTGCACAGAGATTCAGAGGGCTCTATAACTACCCTCTCAGTTCTGAGGAGAATATATTTATCAGGGAAAAAGGGGGGCTTTTATGCGGTCAGGCTAGCAAATAGTTCTTCAAAGATTGTCACTCTTTGTTCCTTGCGAAGGTCCTAAAAAGTTCATTTATTGTCTGTAGCCCCTAAGAGCGTTCTGGGTAGAACATTTTAGCACAGTTAGTGTCAGGAGACTTGGCTTGGCTCTTAAGCACAGCCTTCCATATTCCAAGGTTCCCTTTCTTCTTATAGCTGATGTATATGATCCTAAATGACATAGAACTCAGACATAAATGCACATATATGATATAATGATATAAATACTGTATTCTGAAATGATAACATGGATCATAGACATTATGCAATCTTATTACAATGAGATAGATTTAGTGGTTTTGTATATTTGTTTGTTTGTTTGTTTGTTTTGGCTTTTCAAGACAGGGTTTCAGGTAGCTAGAGAAATGGCTCATCTGTTAAGAACACTGAGTGATCTTCCAGAAGACCTGGGTTCAATTCCCAGTACCCGCATGGCAGCTCACAACTGTCTGTAACTTTAGTTCCAGACACCTTCACACAGGTATACATGCAGACAAAATCCCTTTGAACATGAAAATTTTTTAAAAAAGGTAGAAAGAAAGGAAGAAAGAAAAAGAGAGAGGGGAAGAAAGAAAGAAAGAAAGAAAGAAAGAAAGAAAGAAAGAAAGAAAGAAAGAAAGAAAGAAAGAAAGAAAGAAAGAACTCTGACTGTCCTGGAACTTGCTCTGTAGATTAGGCTGTCCTCAAACTCAGACATCTACCTGCCTCTGCCTTCCGAGTGATGGGATTAAAGGTGTGCACCACCACCTCCTATCTGTGTCTAGTTATTATATTCAATCTTGGCCAACATAATTTCTAAGAAGCTATTCATTAAATTTTTAAGACCAGGTCTTTCTATAGCACAGCCTAGCTTTGAACTCATAATCCTCCTACCCCACTCTTCCAAACACTAGGATTATAGACACTTATGAGCATACCAGGTTACAACTGATTTCAGAGACCCTCTATGTTGATAATCTGAAGGGATATATCTGAGTTTCGGACCAATCCTACATGCAGGGAGAAGACTGCATTTGGCTGAGGTACAAGAAGCAACCATTCTTTTGTGAGGATTATACAAAGTTTAATTTTCAAACACAAAAATATTTTCTGCCAGAGATCATTTGTAAACATTTAAATATTAAAATTTTTAAAAATTATTTGTGTGTGTATGTATGTGTGTGTGTACATGACTTAAGAATATGTGCACATGTGAATGCAGATACCCACAAGATCCAGAAGAAGACACTGGATCTCTGAAGCTGGCTAGAATCACAGGTTATGATAAGGTGTCTTATATCTGTGCTGATACTTGAACTCAGTCCTTTGTGAGAGCAGCCGTGCTCTTACTTCCCAGCTGTCTCTCAAGTGCCTTTACCTAGTTTGTTTGTGTGTTTGTAAGAAGGGGTTCAAAAATAGATCAGTAGCGTCGAAGAAAAGTAAGCAAATCAAGGAGGCCCTGGCAAGCTAAGCCCTGCTATGGGAAGGCTGCTCAAGGACTGAGGAGATCGAGTGTTAGCACTCCTGCTTTGGGTTAAATGCTGATCATTCTTCCGGCCTCCATTCATAGTGGCTGCAGTGTCCTGGGTGGCAGTGTGTAGATGTAAGCAGAGTATGGCACACAGTAGTACTATGTTAGAAAGACAGCCGAGAGAAGCTGTGGGCCCTGGGGCTAGTGTGAATCTTCATGATAGCCTCGATCCCCCCCCCCCAACACACCCAGCCGGCTTTCTGACTCAGCAAGATGTTTCATTGGAAGCCCTCTGTACCCTTGGGACAGTGGGTCAGTGTGACACATTCTCAGGTAACGCAAGATGGAGTGAGCAACACCTGTGTGGGGACATTGAGGAGATCTCTGGTAGTCAAGACTTGATCTCAATGTTGTTTTGAAAAATAAATGGATGGGCTTGGCTCCATCTCTTCTTTCCCTCAGGAAGGTTAACTTTGCTACATCATTATTGTGAAAGGCTAGGTGGACCCTCTGGGCAACCTACCCCCTTTCTCTTCCTGTTTTCACTCCATTTCTCTTTCTGTCTTCTGGTCACAGGCTTTGCAGTGCATGCTGGTATCTCTCCAGGCAGAACTTGACATGCAAAGGTACTTGATGAAAATTGAGTCGTCTCAGCGAGTTAGTACTCTGCCTTTCTTTTTCTGCACCGAGCTGCACCTAGTTTTTTGCCTTTTTCATTCCTAGGCTTGTGGTGTTCTGATCTCTGTGACTGACCTAACCAGATTGCCTGCGTTTTCCCATTTACCCCAAGTGTGGATTCAAAATCACCACGACTGAGTGCTTGCAGCGTTGGCAGCATGCGTGTTGTTTGCAGTGGTGAGAGTGAATATTACTAGAACAAGCACTAACTGCATGCTTGCCTCAAATTCCTACTGAACTGTCCATAAATCAGTCTGGAGTCTGAACAGTAATACAGAAGGTTGGTTTCTCTGCATGGTCCTCTAAAAGACGGTCTCCCCTGATGAGACCCTACACAACCAGCTTATCAGCCAGAGTCCTCTTGGAAATAAGCCAGTGCCTTGCACTCCTAAAAAGTTTGGATTCACATGGCTGACTTGATTCAGATCTACCACCTCAATAATGGATCCAGTTCATTTGTCTGGCCCATGTTCCCAAATAGCAAGGATGGGATCAGGTGTGTTGTTCTAGAACTTACTGAGTCCATATGCCATCTGAATGCTGTCCACCAAGAGGGTAGGTGTCCTGGCATCCCCATCTTGCATACGAGGAGACTGAGGCACAGAAAGATCCCTTAGTGTTCCTGACTCTACACTTTCAGTTAGCAGCAGTGCTGAAGTTTGCCTCCAGCAATCAATCATTGACTTAATAATACTTGCTTGCCTTTAATCTCAAGGCCCTTGCTTGACTTCATACTGCCTTAGTTTAGATTGTTCAGGCTCCAGGAGATGGGAAGTGTCCCCAGTCATTTGGCTCAGTGTTAGAGAGCTGTGCCCGCTAAATCTGTGGCACACAGCCACCCACGTCTTTTCTGTCTCCCAGACATGGGATTATTTATTTCCTCATTGTCTCCTGAATATGCAGACGTCAGAACCACTGCCCTTCACTGTGAGGCCCCAGATGCAAAGGCTCAGGAAGCGCCGTGCTGTCTAGCTGTCTGCCTTTCTACAGAGGTGCCCCAGCCCTCTTGGTCAGTGTCCAGTGACAATGTTGAACTCTTCACCTTCCCTTTTTTAGATAACGGCCCTTTTGATCTTCTGTTTAGAACAAGCTCAAATTAGAAAGTTCCTGCTCCAATAGATAGACTTAAAAGTTAAAATTGGGGCCAGGCTGCAAGGCACAGACCTTTATTTAATCCCAGAACTCTAGAGGCAGAGGCAGGTGGATTTCTGTGAGTTTGAGGCAAGCCAGGTCTTAGAGCTACAGACCCTGTCCTTAAAAATATTAAATGTGGGTTTCACATACCTAACCCCACATTGTCATAGCCTGCAGCCGCCCAACTCTAACAGATGTTTATCCTTAATTTCTTTCTATGAGTTTTTAACTCTTTTCATATTTCCATAGTGGATCTTATAATTCATGCAAACCAACGTGCTCTTTACCACAGCGTCCCACATGTCTTGTACACTGAACAGAAACACAGAGGAGAAGGGTGCTTGCTGTCTGTGGCAAGCTCATCCCTGCCGCTCTACACTCTGCCCTGAACCGCTTTTCAAATCTGCAGAACTTAGATTTGATACTGTGGTCTGGGACTTTTTTTTCCTCTCAGTTATAAACAGTTCAGGGTCTAAGATCCTGTTGGACACCTTTTTTAGGAATTAGTAAGGTCAAGAGCCCAGAACCTTGCTGATTTTGCCTGGAGCCATTTTTCTTTCTGTTTTCCTTATACTTAATGGGAAGAAAACCTCGTCTCTGTTTCTTGCCTCTGTTCTCTCTCTCTCTCTCTCTCTCTCTCTCTCTCTCTCTCTCTCTCTCTCTTGAGATAGGGTCTCATTTTGTATCCCAGGTTGACCTGAAGCTTAAAATGTAGAGCAAGTTAGCCTCAAACTCAAAGAGATACACCCACTTGTCTATCTCCTGGGGATTAGTTTAAAGATGTATACATCATACCCCACTTCTTTCTTTTTTTTAGCTTATCAACAAATAACTGGCTATCTGATGTCTTAGTCAAATCTTTTGTTTCCTTTTCTGTTTTGTTGCATTACAGAGAAGGTACAACTACAGCAGTGGTTTGGGAGAGCCATCACTGGAGTGGCGAGAGGTTAAGGTTAGAAATTGAAGGCACTTGTTCTTCCCTTCAGTGACTACCTCAGGTCCACTGTGACAGGAAGTTCTCCATTTTGAAACTGGAAGTAACTGTTCTCCAGACTAGCTAGGCTACTGCTATTTAAGCCATGGTGTGTCCTTCTAACCCATTATGGTAGGAAGCTGAGTGTTGAGTTTTAGTCTATTGTTATGTATTATAATGCTAATTGCAGGTCCCCAATGCCCAGTTGCCCCAGAGAAGAAAAAATCCACTATAGATCCAAGCGATGCTATGTGACCTCACCCCCAAGTTATTTCTGATTGGTGAATAACGATGCCCACAGACTATAGCTGGGCAGAATCGAGAGAGGATGGGCTTGGTGTTCCCAGGCTTGGGGTCAGGGGAGGCCATGAGGAGAGAGAAGAAGGTGGGAGAGGAGGAAGCAGCCATAGGTTAAATGAGCCATGAAAGCATAGCCATGAGGGCTTACCAATTTAAGGTAAGAGCAGCCCAGATGGAACATGGCAAATTATAATTTGGAGTTATTAATGGGAATAGATTCTAAGAGCATAGAGGGTAAATATATCTATCTGCCCAACTCTAGTCTGATAAAGGTTTATTATCCAGGAACTGAATGCTCAACGGTGGGGTAGAAACCACAGATTGAGACTAAAATTTTTCAATAACATATTGGTGCCCCACATTGAGTCTTGTGGGCCAGTACTTATCATGACAATGCATATTAAAAGATCAAACCTCAACAGCTGAGCTGTACAGAAACTCTGAGAAACCAGTACAAGAAAATGGTAGCTCAATTCTTTGTGGAGTTCCTAGTTCACAGATGCTGTCCTCTTGAGTTTTAAGACATTCTCCTTACCCTAACAATATCAAGTCAGTAGTCTGATTATCTTAACTGTTTATTTTATTTTTTTCCGGTTTGGAGAATGGAACCCAAGAATGTATCAGTATTGTGAGAGTAAACACTCCACCAATGAGATACCCCCCAACCACTCTGATTATATCATTTAACTTATTAATGATGTTTCACTAGGACATAGCATTGTTGGAATTAGTCTGCAGTCCACAAAACAGTGTGAACAAAACACAAAGCTCTCATGTTCTTAA
Organism: Mus minutoides; assembly: GCA_902729485.2. NCBI lineage: Eukaryota > Metazoa > Chordata > Mammalia > Rodentia > Muridae > Mus > Mus minutoides. Next base: position 195,948 of record LR749501.1, read on the forward strand.
TCTTGTCCTCTGCCTGGTTCTCCAAATCCCAGTATTTAATAACATGATAGGCCCGGCAGTGGGGCACACTCCTTTAATCCCAGTACTTGAGAGACAGAGGCAAGTGGATCTCTGTGAGTTTGAGGCCAGCCTGGTCTACAGGGGTCCAGAACAGCCAAGGATACATAAGGAAGCCCTGTCTCTGAAAAACCAAAAAAACTAAACCAAACCAAACCAAAACACATGACAGTGTTAGAAACAAACAGAGCAGGATTCTGTTGAAAATGAGATTCTGTTGAGGCTCTCATAAAGTGTTTTTTGTTGTTGTTGTTTGTTTGTTTGTTTGCTTGCTTTTTGTTTGTTTAGATTTGTTGTTTGTTTGGGGAGTTTTATTTTGTTTTAACTGAAACTCTACAGTGAAATTGAGCATGTGGTAGTTATGATGGTGGTGGTAGGGAGGAGTGCATAAGAGGGTGGCTTTGGATGTGGGTGGGTGTGCAGTGTATGCTTGTAAGTAAGAGCAAAATCTTTCTGAGATATTTGGAGAGGGTGTGGCCACCAACACAGAGGTAAGAGTTCCCAAGATACAGTCTGTGCTGCAGTTGGACCTTTGCTACTAGGGGAAAAAATAACTTGATTGGTTCCACAACAATTCAACTCATCTTTAGGGATTCCTCCCAAAGGCTTGTGTGTGGGGTCCTAATGGCTTTCACTGGGAGGCTTCCAAGGTGAGTCCTCTGCCTAGATTGTATTCTATTCAGAATTTCAAAGCCTGCAATCAGGTCCCTCATCCCTGGGGTAAGAACAGTCCTCACAGACACCTTTAATCCCAAAGCTTTTCAAGTGCATTCTTGCCTCTGAATTCCAGTAGCTACTGCAGCTGAGAATTCCAGCAGAGCCAGTGAGGACTAGGGAGCCACAGGGCTTGTTCAAGCCCTTACCTGTTTATTATGCATACACTGCTCCTTTCAGATAGAGAACTGGGGATGCAGTAATTGACTACAGGCTGAATCCAGTAAAGGGAGCTCTCACCAAGAGAGGAAGCACATTCACAAACGTCAGTCCTGTGACTGGCTGGAAATCTCCAGTCGCTCCCTTCCTAACATGCTGTGTTTTAGAAAATTCTTCTTATATGATAAGGAAATACCTACTCATACTTCATGAGGCAAAAATGGTTTTTCTTTTCTTTTTTTTTTAAATCTAAAAGAAGCATTGCTGTTTCCCATTTTTCCTGTAACTGAGAGGGCTGGACATCAAAAGATGAAACCAACACAAAAGATGCTCTGTGGAGATCATGTTTATAGCCTGGTATTCTTCACAGGTATATGTACCCTGCTGCAGCATGCAGGTCATGCAACACATTTGAAGATGACAGTGTCATGTTATATATGTCAAAACATTGGGCACCTTTGTCTCAAGAACAAGGATATACCTCTTTGTACCAGAGCTGACCTTGTCATCTGTCTGCTGCATCTGCAGAAAGGGACTTCTTGCATGGCCGGGGCAGAAGGCTCCACCCTTGCTCATGACCATAGGCGGGTTGTCGCACAGATGTCTGTGATGGCTCTGGGCACGATGTCTATGGGCATCGAGCAGTTGGCACGTCGGTCCCCCTCTGCTTCTGATCTGACAGTGAAATAGTGCACGTGGGGAGGGGAGACTGAAAGAGAAGATGCAGTTGTACTTGGTTCCACTGCTGAATCATCGACTTTCACTCCAGACCAAACATGGATGTTTTCACAGGTGAAAAATGTGAATAATGTCTGGGCACTCCCAGCGGAAGAGGGGGGAAAGCATTGATATACGAGCCTTGAAGAAACAGGGTATGGGCACAGTTTATCAGGGAAAAGTCATCAAAATAAATCCTAGAGAAAAACTAGTAACCTGGCTCCAAACAAGGGAGCGGAAATACTGACCTTTCAGAGCTCAAGGAGAGGTAGTTGAAGAGCCTCAGAAGAGTTGCAAGTTGGCATTCAAACAAGGGCTTGAACTTAAACTCCCATTTTCTATATATGGGGCTGAAAGTACTGCATTGCTGGAAACCTGTCCTGTGTCCTGACTCTCAACATGAAACACCCAAGAAAACACCAAGCACTCCATCTTTAGTGGGTTTGTGCCTCTTCTTGATTGGCAGCAGGGCTCTTTAGTGTCTTTGCCCATTTTTTATTTTAAAGCTGGTTTATTTGCCTCCGCCACCATTTCTCTGAGTCTCTAGAGTAGAGACCATCTGGTAGTCACAAGATCGGTCTAGCCCGTACTTCTTCTATACTTATATTGCAGTTCACGTGTCCACTGACCTGCCCAGTGTGCTTCATCCCCTAGTCATCATCATCATAAGAATGGTGCTGAGGAACCCAAGTGGTCCAGGCTCTGATTATTTTCTAAGAGTCACTGAAGTTGTGGGGAAAAGCAAGAAGCCATGTAAAGCTCTAGGCTGGCTGCTCTCAAAGGCCCTCTGGCTTTGGGTTCCAGAACTCAGCTGAGAATGGCAGATGCCTGGCCTGGAGGAAGGATCTGGGCAGATGCATCCACCCATGGTGGGTGTCTGTAAGGACAAAAGCCCTGGAGAAGTCTGGTGTGCATTGCCAAGCTCTTGGTCTTCCTTCCCATCTCCAGTTACAAACTCAAAGACTTCTGATGATGTAAAGAAAAGGGTGGGACCTCCTCTGGGTCTTGGAAAGGGCTCTGTAAACTGAGCCTTGCTCAGACCCTTCCTAGTAACTCAATTTTCTCCTAAGATGAAGTGTTGCTGGACTGAGGATGGGAGAGGAGAGCTAGAGCCCGTGCTTGGCTCATTACATGGTAAGACTTAGTTTGTTCCTAGCTCTACATGGCTCTCTTCAGTTCAAATGAGAATTTAGACTAGGGTGATTTGAAAGTTTCTCAAGTACAAGGTGTCATGATTCAGCTGATTCAGTGAAGGAGATAATTACCAAAGCCCAGGAATGAGTCCTTCTGAATATATTTGTGTTGTGTTTCTGAGTGTTCTGTGGCAAACTGGGCATTCATTTGGATGACTGGAAAAGCTCATTAAGGCAATGTTGATTGTTCTTTTCAAAACAGATTGTGATCTGAATACCTTGGCCAACCAGACATCCCACTGTTCCCGGCAATTAGCATATCTTAGAAAGCTTAGTTTCTAGGGTTTGTTTTGCTGGACCTCAGCATTTTGGTTTAGAGTTTAAAAGGTCTGAAAATGAGAAAGAAAAAGCAGTCTTTGATGATTAATCTTTGTTTTCCTTTCCTCTTTGGCCATACTATTTAAATGCAGCAACATCTCACTCACACACACACACACACACACACACACACACACACAAACCCAAAACCCTAGTAAAGCATCTAGCTTGTGATGGATGTTGGAGGATGTGATGAGAGGCAGGCACAGCATTCTCTAGAGGTAGTGCTGGAAAGAATATCTAAGCATGTATATATGCTTATGTACATATGTATATACAGAGCAGGTACCGTAGAGGCAATAGCATGTAGGATGTCTTAGCTATTCTTTTCTGCTGGGTGACAGTACCCTTTCTTCTTTGCATGATGTATTGTGTGGTGTCTTTGAATAATGTGTTGACTCCCCTTGTCGAAAAAAGGAATTTTCAATAGAAACACATCAGCCAACTCTCATCCAGTAAAGGTTATATATTGACCAATTCTTGGTAGAAAGTGACCCAGAGCCAGCCTCTCTAAGTTCTGGTTAAGTAACTCAGCAATGAGAAGCATATTCATAACCTACATACTAGGCTTGGGGTCTGTCATCTGCTAGTTCTGTGTACAAGGCTTAGGCACTGTTTCTGCAGCATTAAGCACTGTTATGAAGCTACAGGGATGGCTAAGTGTGATTACCACACATGAGTCATCGGGTCCAGGCCAGTAGTAACCTGAGACGGTAGCTCCTTTCCCTCCACCTTCTCCTGTCATCAAGAAGAGATGATAGCTGGAAATTTAGTCAGAGAGCTGTAGATAAAGATATGGGAGAGAGCCATATGAATCCCCTCACACCATCACCGCTCAGTGATACAAAGTCCTCCTAAAGGAAGAACACACTTTAGGAAAGGTAACTGGATTGGCTGGCGTGACTACACACACCACCATGTTCTCATTTGTGTTTGCAGGATTGAGGCACTTGGTGAACTGGGAACTTCTGAAAACCTGTAATTGAAATGCAGGGAGATCAGTGTCCTGGGACACCATGAAACAGCAAGAGAAATGCTTGAGTGGCCCAGAGAGTGTTCCCATCATTGCCGAGGGCTAGGGCTAGCCCTCACTCAGTTCCACAGCTGAGGCAGCAGAGCTGGACCATGAAAGGCCCAGAAAAGTCTTCATCTTAAACAAAATGAGGCCAAAATCCAAAATCCTGCCAGTAGTCTGCATCCCTTTTAGGGAACATTAAATCCACGCCCCAACACACCGTGTGTTTACACATACATGTTTGTGAGTATATACACACGTGTTTATATACATGTGGAGGCCAGAAGTCAAGATCAGATGTTTTCTTCAGTTGTTACTGACCTCTGTTTTTGTTGAGATAGGGTCTTTCACAGAACCTGAAGCTTGCCATTTAGTTAGCTGGGAAGCTACTGGATCCTCCTGCCCCTATATCCCACGTGCTAAGATGATGGACATCTACCACTGTGCCAGCTTTTACATGAGTGCTGGGGAACTGAACTAGGGTCCAAGTGCTTGCTTGTGATGAGAATACATTCCCAGCTGAGCCATCTCCCCATGCTGTATTCCTTTCATATATATATATGACTAATAAGGGGTGTGAGTTTGTTTTGTTTAGTTCTGGAGTTTAAAGCCAGGTCACACACTAAGGCAGGATCTCTTTTGACTGTTGTTTTGCCTCACACTTTTGGAAACTAAGCAGAACCCCTCTATATGATAATCCCCCTAGCTGCTTGATGCTGTTGGCTTGGTCTCCAGAGAGTTAAGTGCTCTCCCTGGCTGTCACTCATGTTTTATATCTGAGTAGCGCCACATCCTAGGCAGGAGGGAGGGACTACTAAAATTGGTTTTACAGTGATCATTTGCTAATGAGATGTAGAATCTTCTGGGAACAGTGAAAGAACAAAACTGGAACTAAGGGCAGAACTAGCTGTAAGCCCCACCCCGTGACATACCCAACCTCCACCAGTGACTGGAAGCTGAAAACCCTGGAACTGCTTTTCTAGGCAATGGACTAGGTATCTCCCATCTGTGAACCACCACAAGTCAGTGTGCTCTCTTTTCTCGGTCCTCTTTCTCATCACTTCTCCGGGCTGTTTCATAATCACACAGTAAATTTCCTGACCCATGATGGTTTCTGAGAAGAAGAATTTGATTGGTTTCATCATGCTTAGGTGCCTAGTGTTTGGTCCCAGTTAGGGGAAAGGGCTCACAGCAACCCAACATCTCCCACACTCAGGTTGTATTCTCCCAAACCACTTCTAATTTTTATTTTTTAACACTGCAGTGTTAAGAAGAAGTCCCAGAACCTCGGTATGCTGGGCAAGCATCCAACGACTGATCTGTCCTCAACACCCCCATTTCTTATGCCTGTGAACCTTCTCCTCTGCCCTCACAGTGCCATGCCCACATGGCTCTTCTTGTTTATATGGTACAGATATGTGGTTCTGTTCTGTTGTTTCTTTTGGAAATATTCCTAGGCTGGTCTCACACTTGAATTGGCTATGTGGCTGAAGACTTTGGACTTCTGAGTCTCCTACCTCTACCTCTCAAGTGCTACAGGGTGTCACCATGCCCAGTTCATGCCATCTTAGGAACTGAGCCCACAGCTTTATGTGTGAGGCAAATCCCCTCAGCTTATGTGCTGGGTGCAGGCCAAGTGCCCAAGTGCATCCTTTTTCCGTATAGCAGATCATGAGCTGTCTAATACCAGTGCCAACCATTTCCCTTGCCTTTTCTGTGAGCTGAGGATGTCTTAGCAGTAAGTAGCATCAGAGGGAAGGTGCAGTGTTTGGGGAAATTGCTAATGTGCAGGGACAGTTTTCAACAAAAAACTGAATGACATAAAAGTCAAGAGAAGTATACATTTATATCCAAATAGTTTATATATAGGAAGTTAGAAAAGATATCAGCCCCTTCATCTCTATTTTTATATTTACTTACTACTGTGATGACCCTGGACAAGAAATAGAAATTTTATGATTCTTTTTTTTTTCAAGGATTATTGCCTATTGCAATGGAAAATAGCAGCTCATCACACACATTGTGCCAGCCATAAGATGCTAGGATGTCTACGGCAGAGCCGGCAAATGCTGCCGTCAGGCTCAAAGGAATATTGTTACTTGTTATTGTGCTTGGCTAAATGAGTCCTTTTTCACCTCCCTGCCTCTCTTAATAGAGCACATCTAGCTTGCGATGCTGCTTAGCATAACTAAGAGGCTCTGTCATTGGCGACCACAGCCATTTCTCCACATCTTGGTGAGGTAGGTAAGTGAGAGTCAGAGATATTTCCCTAGTCAGAGAATGTGCTTGGTTTGATCCCAGACTGAAAGAAAAACAGTCACGAAGAGTATCACTTCACCATAATAGATGCCAACTTCATAAAAAGTAAATTGGGAACTAATCCGCTCTGGAAGCGTGCACAGGAAAACAAACCTGAAGGAGTGATTTGCCTGTTAATGGCGTTGTTTCTGGCTGGAATCTTGGTTCATAATCTCATTGGCTTGTAATGTCTGAGTTTCATTTGGATGTGCAGGCATCTCTGGAAGGCACATCCCTGCAGGTCACGGGAGGGGAAGAACGGACTTTGTTTCCCGCAGTGGGAGGGTCCTGTATGGTGCAGCTCAGTGTGGCTCTCTGGCAATGCAATGGAGGTGAGGCCATCTTTATAAACATCCCTTAGTAGCTTTGTTATGAAATGTAAATACAGTGACAGCAGGCAGTGTCTAGCAGGCCCAGGCCAAGGTGTCCCTCAGAGAAATCACACCATGTGGCAGGCCTGATTTAAGGGGAACACACACACACACACACACACACACACACACACACAGAGAGAGAGAGAGAGAGAGAGAGAGAGAGAGAGAGAGAGAGAGAGAGGATGCAAGCCTAGGTCCCTAGGAGGAGTCTAGCTGAATCGTCTGTTAACTAACAGGCATCACATACAATTGTGGCTTCACTCAAGGATTAGTAGCTAAATCATTAAAGCAGGGAAGGCAATATAATTTTCAGTATCTCTTGATTTAAATTAAAAAAAAAAAACAAACTCCAGATAAACCCCGAGGACTATAAAACAAGTGCAACTCACTGGATGGCAGAACTCCCCATGACTGAACAGATCACTCCAAAGGAAGCCTCAGTGCCTTGAGTTAAGTGCCTGATGGACTGGCATTTTCAGACAGCCTGTATCCAACCACTACCCCTATTCCCACCCCCAGCTCCTGCGGAATCTTAGGAAAGTCAGCTGCCTGGTTATTCTAGATTAGGTCGCCTCCCACAAGGTGGCTCCAGGAAGATTGGGACTGTGTGTCCATTTTCTAGGGTTCACCAAGTTCTTTAGTGCCTCCTCTCTACCCTATGAAGTTCCCCAGCTCTTCTCTGCCATATGAAGTTCCATAGCTTCTCCTCTCTGCCCTTTGGCCTGTATCGTTATCTCCGGTCTCTATCCAGCAGCCACTGTGATCTGGAAAAGCATCTTTATCCTGCCACCATTCACTCCTTCCCCTGTCTGAATAGTCAGTGCCACTCCATTACCTTTGGTCAGGTGAAAATTCTTATTGTGATTCCTCTTGCTCTCTCCCCCATCAATGTCCAGGCCCACAGATTCTTTATGTCCCACAGACTTTGCACAAACTGGTCCATAGAACCAGAATGCATTTCTCCCTTTTTCCCTTATACTCTGGCTCAGATTCTCTCTCCAATTTCTTTCTTCCTAGATAGCAACATGTACATGTTTCTGACTCTAGATACACACGCTGACTTCTGCCACCAATCTTGAATGACAAACATCCTCCCAAACTGCACCCCACTCTCTCAGTTTTTTTTTTTTTGTTTGTTTGTTTTTTTAGTTAGGACTCATCTGTGTAGACCTGGCTGTCCTGGATCTCATTCTGTAGACCAAGGTGGCCCCACTCTGCTATTCATAGTCTCTGCCTTCCAAGTGTGTCGCTCTTCTCTTTAATGTATGTCTCCTTATGGATTATAGACACCATGAGGAAGAAAGTCATGTCTGCATGCTGCGTCATTCTCTCCTTAGTCCCAAGAATATGCCTGGAGCATAGAAGTAGGGTTCTGATGGATATTCATGGAAATGTGAAGGAGTATATAACACAATTCATATTTATTATTTATCATAATTCCCTTGGGTTATTTATGGTTCTCCACACACACCATCAATTAATTCAGGAGGTGTTTGACATCTCCCAGTGCCTAACACCCTGATTTCTGGACAGTGCTCACCCCCATGGTTTCTGTTCATGGAGTATTATCTATTAACAGGTAATGGACATTTGACATACTTACTCTCTAGCATGGCAGTCTAAACAGGTAGTTCACAGTGAAATTATATTAGGCAGTGTGTAGGTGGGGTTACTACTTGTCTGCAGATTAGCAAGGAAGATTAAAAACAAAACTGTAACTTCCTGAGTGTCCACTGCCTCAGAACAGAAACAATCAATGGCGGTATTAACATCCCCCTCACTGTGTAGCTCACTGGATTATAAACACATTTTTGTCTGGTTTGTTCATTGTTTCGATTTGTTTATTTGTTTGTTTGGTTTGGTGTGTGGGGAGCAGGGTTTCTCTGTGTAGCCCTGGCTGTCCTGGATGCTCTCTATAGAGCAGGCTGGCTTTAAATTCAGACACGCCCCTGCTTCTGCCTTCTGAGTGCTAAGATTAAGCCCCCATGCTTGGGCAAGTTTAATTTAATTTAATTCATGTGTATTAGTGTGTGTCCGCATATGTGTCTGTGCATGACTGTTGCATGGCTAAGACCTCTAGAGGCCAGAAGAGGGTATCCCCTAGAACTGGAGGTACAGGTGGTTATATGCTACTGTGTGTGTCCTGAGAATTGAACCTGGGTCCATCATCAGCTCCTTCCTGCCTCCTGGTTTGTGCCTTGTTTGAGTACCTGCCTGACTTCATGCCATGGTGAACATGATGTGGCTAGTTTTATGTCATAGCCAGTGAATATTAACCCTTGAACTATCTCTCCAGCTTCTGACAGCAGTTCTTTATAGAAAACTGTGAAGACCAGTTTACGCTAGCGTGAGCCTAATATCCACATTGGGCACACAGAAAGGCCCAGCTGTTATGCCTTAATGGTGAGAATCTGCTTATTATTCTCCACCAGTCTTTCCTATAGTGCAGGATTGTCCCCATCCTGTGCCATTTATAAGGTAGATATCTAGTGATTATAATTAGTAATGGGAGCCAGGCGTGGTGGCGCACGCCTTTAATCCCAGCACTCGGGAGGCAGAGGCAGGCGGATTTCTGAGTTCGAAGCCAGCCTGGTCTACAAAGTGAGTTCCAGGACAGCCAGGGCTATACAGAGAAACCCTGTCTCGAAAAACCAAAACAAACAAACGAAAATAATAATAATAATAATTAGTAATGGGATCATCGAGGACATTTTTCTCTAGGCATGTATACTACTGACTCCCAGAGTAATCCTTATGGTGGTTTTCTTCCTGCCCAGAGCTGGCATTGACAATATCATGGCGATAATAAATTAATATTAATAAATAATAAATAATTCTTTCTTATAGTAATAACACTTTCTTTTAAAATATCTTTTGCAGACAAAAAGTCCCAAGCTGTCCCACAGTCCTCAACCTCCCAATTTGGGGGATCCAGTTGAGCATTTATCAGAGACATCTGGTGACTCTTTGGAAGCCATGTCTGAGGGAGAAGTACCAAGTCCTTTTGCTAGAGGCAGTCGTACTCGCGCGAGCCTTCCCGTGGTGAGGTCGACCAATCAAACAAAGGAAAGATCTCTGGGTAAGCTTCAAAAGGCAGTACACGCCTTTGTCTGTCTGCATGTACGTGTTTTTATGCTTCTGAGCATTTGCCCTTGGGCTCAGATATCAGTTTAATCTTACTCTGCAAATGCTGACCCTAGAAGACTTCGATGGTTTAATATTGTGTTAGTTTTCCATCACTGACAATTACCCTACATATTGTTGCATAAGGCAGAAAGATTTATTTTGGTTCACTGTTTTAAAGATTTTAGTCCATGTTTGGCTGGCTCTGTTGCTTCCCTTTTGGGCCTGTGGGACAGCAGTAATTATGGAGGAGCAAAATGGCTCACCTCACAGCAGGAAGGATGCTCTCATTTCCCTAATCTACTGTTTTATTCCTATAGGGAGAACAGACATTATGGTGGAGTATGTGGTAGAACAGAGCTATGGTTGGGATGAAGATAGGGAAAGGAAGGGCCACGGGTCTCCAGTGATCTTTCTTTCATGTGGTTCCACTGTCCCAGGGTGCCATCACCTCCTAGAATTGGTGCAGGCTGGTAGACAAGTCCTTTACCCATAGGCCTTTGTGAGGACTTTAAGATGTAAAGAAAATGAATATCAAGTAGTGCAGACTAATTTTATGTCCACCTGACAGAAACTAGTCACTGGAGAGGAGGGAGTCTCAATTGAGAAAATGCCCTTATAAGATGAGGCTATGTGCAAGCCTATGGGGCTTTCTTAGTTATTGATGCAGGAGAACTCAAGCCATTATGGGCGGTGCCGTGCCAGGCTGGTGGTTCTGGGGTCTATAAGGAAGCAGGAAGCAGGTTGATCAAGTCATGTGGGGCGAGCCAGCAAGCAGCACCCTTCTCTGGCCTCTGCATCAGCTGCTGCCCCCAGGTTCCTGCCCCATTTGAATTCCTGTCCTGACTTCATTCCATGATGAACAACGATGTGGAAGTGTAAGCTGACTAAACCCTGTCTGTCCCAACTTGCTTTGGTCGGGGTGTTTCATCACAGCAGTAGTAACCATGACTAATACACTTGTGTTAACTCTTGCTGAAGTCCAGACTGTTTCTGGGGCTGGGCTCACTCTGAATTGTCTAGTATTTTCTACTTTAGCCATCACACTGGGAGAGCTTTCCAGTTTCCTGGGTAAAGGAATAGCCAAGGGGTGAAATAGAAGAAGCCCATCCTGGCCCCGCAGACCACACACCCCAGTCAGTCCCAGAAGGTACAATGATTGGGGCATGAACCCTGAGAGGGGGCTTTTCTCAGCCTCTCTGGTCGTGTCAGGCTCCTCTCTCCTCCTGGTTTGAGGACATAAGTGAGGGGCTTCTCAGGTGTGAGGCACAGCTTTCCTTCTAATCAGTTTTACCAAGAGGTAAAAGATCTCTTTTTTCCTTTACCTCAGCTATTCGTCCCCTGAATTAGAAGTTCACTTTTTATCTTCAGTTGCATTTCTCACCCCATTTTCAGAATGTGCAGATTGATTATGGAGTGTAGATCTTCTTGCCCTCTGTGGTGGTATTTTGTGTACTGTCCCCCAACATTTTAAGGATTTCACTTAATACTCGTGTTTGCAATCAGGTGGAGTCAGGAGAAGAGGTGATAAGATAAGGGCTCAATGCAGAAGACAACTGAATTCTGCACATCAAACCTAGCAAACTGTTGTTGGAAGTATGAGAAGATAGGTGTGAATTGTGCCTTGATTCTGCTTCCTTGTTGCAGATAATATCCACAGCAGACTAGGTTCAGACACCATTCTGTCTATTCAGACAAACCCTAGCCCAAACAAAAAATGCTATGTTACTTGTGTGCTCTCAGACATTACGTTAGCTACCTTAAAAGGCACATTGTTGCTTATGTTAACAATACTACTACTATTTTTAAAATTTTAGCCGGTTATGTTTATTGTTGTTTGCTGCTGTCTTTGTTGTTTGTGTGTATATGTGTGTGAGGGATATATGTGTGAGTGTGGGTGCCCACACGCCATGGCATGTAGGAGGAGGTCAGAAGATAACCTTTCTACCTTGTTTTAGAGGCAGAGTCTTGTTTGTGCTGGGCTGAGTATTGCTGAATTGAGTATTCCAGGCAGGCTGGCCCTAGTGCTCTGGGCAAGCTCTCATCTCACTGTAAGAGTGCTGAGATCAGGGTTGGAGATGGCTCAGTGGTTAAGAGCACTGGCTGCTCTTCCAGAGGTCCTGAGTTCAACTCCCAGGAACCACATGGTGGCTTACAACCATCTGTAATGGATCTGATGTCCTCTTCTGGTGAGTCTGAAGACAGCTACAATGTATTCATATTATTTATTAATAAGTCTTTATAAAATGTTTCTTTAAAAATATTTTTGAGGGGCTGGAGAGATGGCTCAGCGGGTAAGAGCACCCTACTGCTCTTCCGAAGGTGATAAGTTCAAATCCCAGCAACCACATGGTGGCTCACAACCATTCTTAATGAGATCTGGCACCCTCTTCTGGAATGCCTGAAGACAGCTACAGTGTACTTACATATAATAAATAAATTAAATCTTTAAAAAATATATTTTTGAAAAGAAAAGAAAAGAAAAGAAAAGAAAAGAAAAGAAAAGAAAAGAAAAGAAAAGAAAAGAAAATCCGGACGTGGTGGAGCACGCCTTTAATCCCAGCACTCGGGAGGCAGAGGCAGGCGGATTTCTGAGTTCGAGGTCAGTCTGGTCTACAAAGTGAGTTCCAGGACAGCCAGGGCTTTACAGAGAAACTCTGTCTCGAAAAATCCAAAAAAAAAAAAAAGAAGAAGAAGAGAAGAGAAGAGAAGAGAAGAGAAGAGAAGAGAAGAGAAGAGAAGAGAAGAGAAGAGAAGAGAAGAGTGGAGTGCTGGGATTGTAGATACCTTTCAACAAATGGGTTTTATGTGAGTTCTGAGAATTGAACCCCAGGCCATCAGGCTTGCCTGGCAAGTACTTTTTCAACTTGTGGAGCCATCTCTCTACCCCTTCATTTGCTTTTTAACTGGACACATATACAAGGTTCAGTGTGGAGTATGCTAATGTAAATGGCGTATGTATGTAAAAGATACTTTATGATCAAGTAAGGACACTTACCATTTTATTTTTCCATCTCCAATTAAATCTTAAAATAAGATCTAATAATTTCATGTACTTTAGGGGTACATTGTGATGTTTTGTCACAAGTACACAGAGAGTCCTGATGCATCAGGGTGATTAACATTTCTATTGTCTTCTTATCGGCATTCCTGTTGTTCATAAGACATAATCATTATTGTAGAATACGGACCGTTCGTGGCTTTGCTCTCCATGCTGGTGAGAGGCTCTTCTGATGTCTCTGCTGCTCCAATCTTACTGTATGTGCTTTGCAGCAGCAAGCACTTGGTATCATTTTTAACACTGAATTTCAAGCTGGCTGTGGTCATGCATACTGGAAATCCCAGTAGTTGTGAAGCTAAGTCAGAAAGATTTTTGAGTGTGAGGTAAGAATGGCTTACAGAGCAAATTTGAAATCAGCTTGGATTGTGTTGGACCTGGCTGTCCTAGAACTAACTAACTAGCTCTATAGACCAGGCTGAATTTGGACTCACAAAGATCCACCTGCCTCTGCCTCCTGTGTGCTGGGACTAAAGGTGTGTGCCATCACCACCCGAAGAAGACCACAGGGAATACTGTGTGTGTGTGTGTGTGTGTGTGTGTGTGTGTGTGTGTGTGTGTTTCTCTAGCCTGGCAGTTAAATCACAGAATCAGGAAGTATGAACCCTAGATCTCACTCATTAGCTGCATCTTACAGTGTTATCTCTGGGACCCCAGGGACTAGCATACAACTTGGGAGAACACTGCTCAGGACAGGGTAAAGACAGACAGAGCTTTCCTATTGTCACCAGTCTGCAGCTTCTACGTGGGTTAAAGAGCATTGTGCTCTTTTAGCCACAGTCAACCCTGAGGCAGGAGCCAGGCTGGCAGTGGAATTTCTCCTTTGTGCATTGCAGGAAATGGAATGGGGTGGGGATGTCAGGTCTCTGTGAAGATTGCCCCCCTGTTTTGCCAAATAAAGTAAAGATAAGAAACTCCCGTGTGCCTTCCCCCATCCCTGGGAACCGAGCCTGCTGGATAATGGACCCTTTGTCTTCAAGGGAGGAATTTCCTCTGGCTGTCAAGGCAGCTGGCCTTGCAGGTGGATACCTGCCCAGCATGGGAACCCCTCCTCCAGTGGAGAGAGAAGAGGCTACAAAGTCTTGCTCAGGGGATTACTGAGGGGACATTTCTGGTTCCCTGTGCTTCTGAAAATTGCTCAGCCTCAGTCTAAAGCCAGTTTTTCTTCAAAGTGCCTATAAACCCATAGTCACAGCAAGTTAGAGATTTATTCAAAAGGTTCAATTCCGTTACCTAAATAAGGGGCATTTAACTAGTGAATTTTCCAACTTCTGGAGAGAAACAAAAGGACTCAGGGAGAGGAGAGGACAGGAGATGAAAGACTTAAGAAGTTGGTCAAAAGGGAGGCTGTGGCCTCAGAAAATGAGGGCTTTGGGCCAGCAATGTTACTGCTGCCCTCGACTTCCTCCTTGTGGCTAATTTAGGAATTTCCTCTGGGATGCACCTAGTGCCCAGGGTACAATTGTCTGGGGTTGCTAAGCCTGTGGAATGGAGGGGAAATCTGAGTCACCAGGAGCCTGCACACGCACTCTCCTTTCCAAGGTCCTTACTCAGCCTTGCCTTGATTGAGGAAATCCCCTTGTGTCTGGTCTTATTTAACACAAAGACACACAGAAGCACAGTCCCCAGAGTCCCAGTACAGAGGACTCGAAGTGTAGCTGTAATACCCACCCCTCCCACCCCCACCTCCACCCCAGCCTCAGAGTCATGGCCTTGTAAGCCCTTGTTGGTGCGGTCTGGAAGCTCTGTGTGTCTTTGAGTATCTCTGTGTTGTCATATTGGTCAGAATTAAAAATTTTAATGAATCCGCCTAACATAGTATCAGTTAGATCAGCAGTTCTCAACCTGTGGGTAGCACCCATAGGAAAACACATATTTCTGATGGTCCCAGGAACGCAGACACCGCTCAGCAGCAACAATTACAGTTATGAAGTAGGAATGAAAATAATTTTATGGCATGAGGTCACCACAACGTGAGGAGCTGTATTAAAAAGTTGCAGCATTAGGAAAATTGAGAGCCACTGATACTAAGGCGTCAGTTTGTCCACTACCTTGATCTTTATAAATTTTATCATCTGTTCATCATAGACCACTCCTCCACTCTTAATTTAAAAACAAAAACAAAAACAAAAAAAAACAACACTTTAGGCCAGGAATGGTGACCCACCTGATAGCCCTACCCTGCCATGTCAGTACTACTGATAGCACCTGGCTGTTGCTAGAGCGTACTGTTGGTTTTATGCATGCTCTGAGGTCAGATAGGTAGTGAGGAAAAATCACTATTGTACATAATAGAAAGTATTTTCTCTGCCCCAAAGATATTCTATAGTCTACCCATTTAACCTTCATTCCTCACCAACTCCTGACCACAAGTGAGCTTTCCTTTCACTGTTGTTAGAGTTTGATTTTTCTAGGACGTCCTACATTAAGAATGAGATACTTTGGCCCTTTCACATTAATAGTGGAGCAATACACATTTAACTTTCTTCCATGTCTTTTTGCTACTGGTAGTTAATTTCCCTTTAGCACTAAATAATATCCCATCATCTAGATCTGTCAGTTTATCCATATTCACCCTCTGTGGTGGTTTGAATATGCTTGGCCCAGGGATTGGCTCTATTAGGAGGTGTGGCTTTATTGGAGTAGGTGTGTCACTGTGGGCATTGGCTTTAAGACCCTCATCCTAGCTGCCTGAAAGCCAGTCTTCTCCAAGCTGCCTTCAGAACAAGAGGTGGAACTCAGCCCCTCCTACACCATGCCTGTCTGGATGCTACCATGCTCCCACCTTGATGATAGTGGATTGAACCTCTGAACCTGTAAACCAGCCCCAATTAAATGTTGTATTTTATAAGAGTTGCCTTGGTTGTGATGTCTGTTTACAGCAGTAAGATCCAAACTAAGACACCCTCTGATAGACATCTTGGTTGATTTCAAATTTGGATAGTTATGAATAAAGCTGCTGAGAACATCTGTGTGTAGGTTTCTTTGAATAAATTTCAGATAGCAGGATTATAGATCATATGAGGAAGTTTTTAAATTCAGCTTCATTGTAGATCCCTTTTAAGGGTAATCCATAGGATTTATTTTTATGTCTGTGTGTACACACACATGCACCTGAGTGCAGATGCCTGCAGAGGCCAGAAGAGTGTGTCAGATCCCTGGGGCTGAAGCTATAGATCATTGTAAGTCACCTAGTATGGTTACTGGGAAACACATTCAAGCCCTCTGCAAGAGCAGGTGTAAGACCCGAGGAACCTTACATCCAGGATGTCCCACTCACAGAAACACAGAGATGGAGATCGATACAACAAGCAAGAGATTTATTGATCCAGTGCGCTGGGACTGTCCTGCAATTGGGGCAGAGGCTACCCGGAATCTCCTAAGCACACACATTTTATACAGTTTAAGGGTAGACTTTGGTAACAACATGAGTTGGTTTAAGCCCATTGGTGGCCTGTGCTGACCTTTTCACCCCCCCCCCTTTAGAAATGATAATTAGCCTCTCCCTTCTGGAGGGGCAAGTGTTTCATGACCTTCCTAAAGTTCCTTAGCAGCATTGATGGCCCCAGGTGAGGTGAAGTCTTAGTCACCAGAAGAGGGAACTGAAACCTTTTTAGTTGTTATCTGCACCCTCATCAGTCGGTCAGGGCTTCCTTGTAAAATTTGTTTTGCTGGGTCATTCCGGAAAGGGAGTGTTTGGCACAACCTTTTAGCGCAAGATCCCCAGTGTGCAATTCTATCTAGGTATTTCAGCGGTCATCTTATGTTCTCTAAGGTCACACACAGGATGCTCCCTTAACTACTGTGCCATCTCTTCAGCTCCCAGAATGGGCTTTTGAATTAACTTTTGATTTTCAAAACATGAGATCGAGATATCTGTTGTGGCTACTAAGGTATTTGTAGAGGCCTTGACCTCTGCACTAGAGGATGCTGTACCTGTAGCTCCGTGATTTTCCAGCCCTGCATCTTCAGATATTACCCAGGGATGTGCGATGCCATTGCTGTCTGACCCTGGCCACAGAGCCTGGTCCTGGTTACCTTTTTGTAGCTGTGACAAAACATCATGACCAAAAGCAATTCGTGTAAGGAAGAGTTTATTTTGGCTTGTGGTTCCAGAGGGAGAATCCATAACACCAGCCTGCATGGCAGCCGCTGGCCAGAGCAGGAAACTGAGAGATCACATCTCAGTGGCACACAAGGAGCAGAGTGTAATGAGACTATAAACTTTCAGAGTCCACCCCCAGTGATGTGGACTGGGGGCTCCCTGTCACAGTCCTAAAAGATCCATAACCTACAGAAACAGCTGGAGATCACCTACTGGGGACCCAGCTTTCAAATACAGGAGCCCCTGGGTGTTGGGAATGGGCGACACTTTTATGCAAACGTCAACAGGCTGAGTGGGGAAACCTATTCTGCATTACACTTCTATATGGAGCACACTTTGTCTTTGTAGTCCTTCTCAGGTTGTGCTGTGTGGAGGCTTGTTACCCTGATGGTGGACTCTGAACGAGACAGACCTCAAACTCCCTCCCTCCCTCCCTGGAGAAGAGGAAGCCTTTACACATTTGCCCAGAGATAAACCTGCTGGGTTTATAATTATTCTATGTGGATAATTCTATGTTGCTTCTGTGTATTTAGACAGTGGGAGAAATGTTGAGGGGCTAAGCATGGTTTATTCTCCAAGGGACTCTTAGCACACGTATTTGGAGAGGAATTAAAAGCAGTAGGGCATACACAAATGCATGTATGTATATTCACTGTGCATGTTCACATACACAAATGTATGTACATTATATTCACTGTGCATGTTCACATACACAAATGCATGTATGTATATTCACTGTGCATATTCACATACACAGATGCATGTATGTATATTCACTGTGCATGTTCACATAGCCATAAATATAAGCGGTTCTCTGTATTCGCTAGTTCTGAATCCTTTGATATAACCAGCTACAGACCAGAATTATTACAGGACTGTGGAGAATGCTCAGTAGTACAGTTCTTGCCCAGCATGTCCAAGACCCTGGCCCCAAAATAAAAGCCTTTGAAAAAAAATGTGTGCCACATGTGCACAGACTTTTCCTTGTCACTGCTCCTTAACGTATAATCATTACTTAAGTAGATTTTCAGGTTGTGTTAGGTGTTTGGAAGTCAGTGGATTCCACCAGTTTCTATTCAAGGGACTCGAGTATCTCATGAGCTCTTGGCTCTGGTCCACTGTGGATGCTGAGAGACCACTCTTGGCAGGAAAGGTATGAACTTATCATTTGAGAGAGCCAGTCCCAATCAGATGATAGCCAAGCAAGGCTGCCTCATGCCTAGGGCTGGCAAAGCAGCAGCATCAAGAAAGAAATGTACTCAGCCAGGTTCTGATGCCCTCAGCTTTCCGTGAGACTTCCCTTCCATCAGGTGCTCCAGCCATCTAAGGAAGCACTCACTCGCTGAAGTTCTCAACAGAACTTTGTGACATTTCTCCTTCACCCTCTTTTTAGAGGTTAGAAAGAATTAAAAGAAAGCTAGTTCCCTCCCACAAATGTGAAAAAAAAAAACACTGTCCCATAGTCTTTGGTTTTTGAAATAATTTCCATGAAAAATCACCCCACTGATATTAGGTCTGCAGTTTAATGATGGAGTGGTGTCCGTTTAATCGTGGTGCCTGTCTGGAATACTGCACAGAGAAAGTAGGGTTGGTGTCTGGCTGCTCCTTAGTTGGCCTTTGGGGAAGGAGTAGCTACAAGATATTCCCACCCCTCTGTGTGCCCTCAGGAATTTGCAAATGAGACTCTGTGAAAATAAGAACAGCTTCTGCAGCAGCAGCTTCCTTTGGGTACAGCCAGATTTTGGAAGGTGGACCATACTCCAGAAGAACCGCTTTAGAGAGCAGCCCTGAGTAAGCCCAGCAGAGGTCCTGCATATCTGTAAACATAGACTGAAAAACCAAAAACAATTTAAGACAGTATAGAAGGGTTTAGGCCAGACGAAGGACCAAATCCATCAAGTGGGGGTGGATTGCAGAGTTAATGGCGATTCTACTGCAAGGCATTGACTTTGATGGTGATAGCTCCCTGTGGTGATTTAAAGAACAGAGGTCCAGGGAGTCAGAGTCCTGGGGAGGGGGGAGGGGGGAGAAATCAGCCATCTCCAGAGGTGGAAGCCACCAGTGTGGGTTGGTGACTGAAAGGACTCAGGCTCGTGAGAGTGCACGCATGTGTGTGTGTGTGTGTGTGTGTGTGTGTGTGTGTGTGTGTGTGTGTGTGTGTTGTGTTCACTACTATGTGTACCATTCTCCTCTGCCTCCCCTCTCCTTGTGATAGTAGTGGAATTCTAGATACACACTACTACTCGCAACCTTTACATGGGTCTGGGGGAATTGGAATTCAGACGCCTGTACTTGTTTGGCAAGTGATTTGCCCATTGAGCCATCACCTGGAGCCTAATATCTAAAGCATTTCGACATTTGTTTTCCCAAGTACTGTCAGTGATTGCAACTCGGTGCTGTATTGGGCTGGAGCGATGGCTCAGCGGTTAGGAGCATATACTGCCTGCCCTGCTCGGAAGACTGGATGCAGTTCCCAGAATGGATGGGCACCTGTGTTCTTGATTGCATTCCTTCATACAGAAACACGTGAATCCACTTAATTAAAAATAATAAGCCAGGCAGTGGTGGCGCACGCCTTTAATCCCAGCACTCGGGAGGCAGAGGCAGGCAGACCTCTGAATTCAAGGCCAGCATGGTCTACAGAGTGAGTTCCAGGACAGCCAGGGCTACACAGAGAAACCCTGCCTCAGGGGAAAAAAAAGTATAAAATAATTGCAATGTTATAAATAGAGAAGATTTAAAAAGAGTGCTTTGTAGCACATGAATAACTTTGGGTCTATCCTTAATCATCTTAGGGCACTGTTAAAGCAAGTACTGGAGTGTTTCCTAGAGTGTCAGGTTCAAGGCCTGAATAGTGCAGTGGGTAGCTAAGGTGAGGCAGGAAAATGGGTCATCCCAGCACAGTGCGCGTGCTAGGCTCTGAGTGCTGGGTGGCTCTCAGCTGAGCGTGTTCTCAGGTTTCTTTAGTTTCCTCTGCTGCTGTCCCCATCCATCGCTAGGTTGGTGTGGTTGTGTGGTTTGGGTACTAGGTGTCCATTTTTATAGCACTGACGATCTGGTGTGGCCAGGTACTGGGACACTGCTGGCAGCTCCTGATAGTACCAGGTTACACCTGCCCAGAATGGCAAGAAGCTCCTCCTTTGGCTGATTCTGCTGTAGCCCAGTTCGACAGTAAAAATCCAATTTAGTATTTCTGTAAGCCGTTTGATAAGTTTGTATCGGCCTTGACTAGCAGCCCACTCAGTTGCTTGCACTTACATGCTGACTGGTTTTTCTCTATTTACATATTGTGTTGCTATAGTAGCTTCTTTCCAAGAGATGTATTAAGTACTGTTAGGTGCAGACTGCCTCCATCTAGAGGCTGGTCAGTGAACTGCAAGTGGGTTGAGTAGCAGCCTGCGGCTTTCTCAAAGATAACAGTTTCATGACATGACCTGATGCTAAATAAAATATAAGGTGAAATGAAATAGTTAAAATAAAATAAAACTCTACACACAGCCCAGGAAACATTAAATATATTCAATTTCACAACAAGAAAAAAAGAAAGAGAAGTTATAAAGTCATGAAAAATTTTTCTCTATAAAACAAGTTGCTTTAGGTTAACAAAAATGGTTACACAGCCCTAATTGGGATTACTTTATCCAAACTTCCCTTAAGAGCTCAAGGATCTATGCAGAAGAGGAGGGAGAAAGATTGTAAGAGACAGAGTTGGTGGGTGACTCCAAGAGAACCACATCTTCCAAACACATGAACTCAGAGACTGTGGCAGGACACACAAGAGTGTGTGAGTGAAACTCAGACAAAATCCCTGCTCAGAGGAGGGGTATATGCAAAGTGCTAATCCAACCATGATTGTATTTGTAATTGATGCCTGCTGGAAGAAGGAAAACTGACTTTCTCCAATGCAGTGTCTCTGGGTGTATCAGCCACACTCCAAGTGTTGATGGGTGTATCAACCATACTCCAGGGCTGCCCATGCCATCAGTCAAGACAAATGAAGTTTGGTTTTTCAGTGCACTTTTTGATTTGTTTGTTTGAATTTATATATATATATATATATATATATATATATATATATATATATTTGAAAGAGAGACAAAGAAAGAGGAGAGAGTGAGAGAGACAGGAACAGAGACAGAGAGACAGAGACAGAAGGAGAGAATGAAGTTGGGTGGATAGTAGGTTGGGAGAGTTGGGGAGAGAAAAGAATATGATCAAAATATATTCTATGAAAAGATTTAAATGAAAAAGAAAAAATGTTGGCTTTTAGTTTTCTTACATTTGATAAAATAAATGTCCTGGGGAAAAAATTGAGTCAATCTTTAAATAAAATGTGGATTTGGGGCTGGTAGTGAACCTCCAGTATGACTATTTCAGAACCCTGTCTGTGCCCTGTGAATTAGTATGAGGTGAATGAAAGATGGACAAATTCTACAAATAGATTTACTGTACCAAATCCAGTTCTAGGGATGAATGTACTTATAAGAGACAGTGCAGCCACGTGATGCGTTTGCTCCTACACAAGTAGGCTAGGCATGGTGGCATAAGCCATTAAACCCAGCACTTGGGGATAGAGGAGGAAGGATCTATATAAATTCAAGGTCAGGCGATCTACTCTTTGAGTTCCAGGCCAGACCTAGCTACACAGGGAGGTTTTATCTCAAAGAAAATACAATTAGATATTAAAAATCTTATGTTGGTAAAGCTCGGGTTGATACTCTAGAGTTGATTTTTCAAAGTAATTATTAAGTTTTATGCCTTTTATAGTTTGACTGTGACATACCTCCCACATAAACTCCTAGCTTTGAGCATGTGATCCTCGGCTAATTGGGAAGTTATGGAGATCTTTGGGAGATGGGGTCTGATAGAAGAGGGTCCCTGAGTGCAGGGCTGAGAGCTTTTAGGGCTGCCCCATCCCTTCACTCTGCTTCCTCAGTGTGACTAGATAGCTCTCTGCCTCTGCTGGCATGCTTTTCCCACCATGGTGGACTGTATCCTTCAGTGGTTGTAGATCATGTTAAATCCTTTCACCCTTTGTCAGTGTTTATCATAGCAACAGTAAAGAAACCAAGACCACACACTTCTATAATGGCTTTGTAGGCAGGCAAGCCTGGGATACACATTGACTTGGAAGACAGTTGTGGTTGATGTGAGCCCTCCGTGAGAATGTTGGTGGCTCACAGATGAGGCACATGGTAGCCTCGAGCACTGAGCAGGCCCCCTGGGAGGATACAGGTACCCTGTGCTGCCAGCCTGGTCACCATTTAATAACATTTACATAAGACATTTCAGGGTTGGAGATGCAGGTATGAGACTGGAATAAATGAAAGGCAACAGAAATTCAAAATTCCACAGAGGGGGAAAATTAGTCTTGAAATGATCACAGCTAGGAAGTCTCACTCTAACCCAGATCTCTGGCCAAGGGTTTTTTTTTCTCTCTCTCTCAGATGTAAAAAAAAAATATTTACTTAAAACAGAATTCAAAGTTTCAAAGACAACATGGGCCGAGCGGTGGTGGCGCACGCCTTTAATCCCAGCACTCCGGAGGCAGAGGCAGGTGGATTTCTGAGTTCAAGGCCAGCCTGGTCTACAAAGTGAGTTTCAGGACAGCCAGGGCTATACAGAGAAACCCTGTCAAAAAAAAAAAAAAAAAAGAAAGAAAGAAAGGAAAAATAAAAAGAAAAAAGAACGAATCAAAGACAACATGGAAGCCAGCAAGGCAANGGGACATCTGGGTTCTTTCCAGTTTCTGGCTATTATGAATAAGGCTGCTATGAACATAGTGGAGCATGTGTCCTTGTTACCAGATGGAATATCTTCTGGATATATGCCAAGTAGAGGTATTGCAGGATCTTCTGGTAATACTATGCCCAATTTTCTGAGGAACCGCCAGACTGATTTCCAGAGTGGTTGAACCAGCTTTATATGCTGTAACTTTAAACAGGATGAAAAAGCAGAAAAAAAAGGAGAAAGGTGAGTTAAGTTATTTTAACTGAAGTGAGTTAAGTGGATTTTATTCCTTCAGAAAAGGTCTATACCAGCTCAATAGGATGAAAATGTTTTAAATTATTATGATAAAGACAATAATATGTTAATGTTCTTCAGATCCCTTTACACAGTAATTGTATTTCAATGATTTCTTTACAAGGCCATTTTACTGATAGGTCTTTACATTAAAAATTGAAAATCTAATGACATGATATTATATCACACTGGCCAAAGGGTACAGCAAAGGATCTGTAGGTTTCTGTGGGTTTTATTAGATACCTAAAAGGAGTAACGCCTCAAATGATTGGTGCTGAGCTATCAGTATGAATTTCCGTATCAGGGGAAGGCACGTCAGTTGGAGAAGAATACTTGGGAGAAAGGCTGCTGTTGAATTTCTGGATCTCAAAAGAAAGTGGAAGACAGAATCTCTTCTGCAGTGACAAAATCCCAACATTTTGTTTTGTTGAAACACACTCTCATGTGTTTGACCTTGAACTCACTAGGTAATGAAAAATAACCTCAAACTCCATATTCTGAGATTACAGGTGTGTGTATGCCACTATACATTTTGACTGTATTTGGGGGGCGGTTGTTTTTTAAATGTGTCTAGGTGTTTCTCCTGCATGTATGTGCACCACATATTGTAGTACCACAAGAGGCCAGGAGAGGGCACTGGGTCTAATGGGACAGGAGTTACAGAGTCGTGAGCCACTATGTAGGTGCTAGAAATTAAAACCATATCGTCTGAAAAACCAGCCAGTGCGCTTAACCACTGAGCCATCTCTCCTGCCCCTTGACTATGTTCTAACAATACCAATGACCAGCCTCAGATCTTGTTATCAGCCGCATTAGAAGTATCTAGTTTAAGATGCATTGAAGCACAGTGGTGAAATCTTAGCCTGAGGTCACCTGGCAGCCTGCTGGATGCCACTGCCAACATCCAGCAGGATCTGTTTGAGTGACATAGAGAGGTTTGCACCCCAGCATTATGAGTTCAAGGCCAACCTGGTCTACAGGGAGAGTTCTAGGATAGCCAGGGCTACATAGAGAAACCCTGTCTATTAAAAAAAGACAATAAAATACATCATATCAGCAGCTGCTCTACAGTGGTCTTGTTAGAATAAGTAACATTGTTGAACTTTTTGCAGAGGGCCAGTCAGTTCTTCCGTTCCTTCCCCAGGGCAATTCTAGAGAATTGCAGAATTTGTTATCTTTGTGAATGCAAGGTTAATTATAGGCTTTTTTTTTTCAATTAAACAGATAATTAAGTTAGTCCTTGTCAGTTTCATACATATATCTGATTGTGTACATAATGCAATCTGATTACTCTACACTCCCACCACCGTACTGGTTCCTGGCTCAGATCTTTGACCTCTGACTTTGTGACCCCCTTCCATTTAATCAGAGCCAGGCCTGTGTGTATGACCATTGGATCAGGACTATACATTGGGCCCTGGTGCCATTGATAATGCATGCGTTTTTTCCTTTAATGAAAAGTTCCTTGTCAAACTGATTGTTTTTTTTCTAAAAGCTAGCTTTCCAATGGAACCTTTTATATTCTTCTAACTCCGTAAAAGTTTCCACATGTATTTTCATACTAGCTTAAAGACTGTTTATTCTGTGCAATACTAGAAATATCCCTGGGGCACATGCCTGTCTTATGTCGTGGACCTGAGCAGGTGCTCCTTGATGCTCTCATGCTGGCAGTGGTGTCCAGCAGGCTGCCAGGTGACATCAGGAAACAGCTTTTTGGCAGGTTCTCATATTTCAGATGGTGTGCTAAGGACACAGGGAGGCACACATTCTGCATGGCTGCAGGACTCGAGTGTGGGTCCTCCGGTCTACTTTCCATTCGTCTTTCTCCACTGAGCATCGTGATGTGGACCCGCCATGAAGCAGGCCTTGGGTCTGGAGCCGAGGCTTTAGAGGGTGAAATTTCCATCTAGCATAGCTGCTTTTGAACACAACAGCAGGTGGGCCCCATCACATGACCCTTTCACTCTCTTGAGACTCTTAGGAGCTCTTATATGTGGAATTCCTTAAATCCTATCCCCCAGAACTTCAGAATGTGACTGTGTTTGGAGTCAAGATCTAAGTTAGAAAGAGGTCAGAAAGGTGGATCCTATTCCAACGTGGCTAGAATCTTCCTAAGAAGGGCAAAATGATGAAACTCCCTGTTCTCTAGCTGTCTCCAGTCCATGGAAAACGGGGACCGGAGCTCAGGAGAAACCACCTCTGACAACATATTGATCTTGAGTTTTGAGAAGATATATTTCTGCAGTTCAAGCCCAGGGTAGCCTCTCTTGCCTGCCTCCTCTCCCTCAACAGCCCAGAGTTGCTATAAACAAAGTGTGTCTTTCCTCCAGACACTAAGGCTATGTTCGTCAAGCATCCCCTTGGTTTCTTTTTCTTTTCTTTCTTTCTTTCTTTCTTTCTTTCTTTCTTTCTTTCTTTCTTTCTTTCTTTTGGTTTTTCAAGACAGGATTTCTCTGCATAGCCCTAGCTGTCCTGGAACTCACTTTGTAGACCAGGCTGGCCTCGAACTCAGAAATCCGCCTGCCTCTGCCTCCCAAGTGCTGGGATTAAAGGCGTGCGCCAACGGGCACAAGCTCTCTTCTTATGGTAGCTCCCAGGCTCCATCCTCAAGTTCAGCAAACAATCATTAGCATCCACATGACTCAGCCGTGTCCCACCAGGGCAAGCTGCTGCTTTCATCCTGTCAGGGTTTGAGTTCTCAGTAGTTTGAAAAGTCATTAAAAATTATATTTCCTATATCTCCATTTTTCAGACTTTGCTGAGGTGTTAATTGGCTTTAAGATATCTCTAGCTAAATGTCTTCCAATAATATAAAGTAATAGTAAAAATACATTTTTTTCCTCTGTGTCCCTCCCAAGTTTTGCCCACCCACCCCCGCCCCAATTTGTGTCTTTTATATTAAAAGACTGCCTGCTTTCTGGCACCGTGAAAGGTGCCATTGTGAGTTATTTAAAATATATATATGAAATCTGGTTCTTGTATTTAAAGAATTCGGCATAACTGAAGACACATGTAATGTCTGACTTTAAAATATACACACAGCAAAGACTTCACAGATGAAGTTCTGCTTAGATTCAGCCATGTGGCTCCAGCCGGCAGCCCTGTGGCAACCTACCCCTGACAGGCTCAGCAGTCTTCTAGTAACTGGGGACCTGTCACTGGTCAGACCTCTCTCTGGTCATCAGATTCTACCTTTCCCCTTCCCTACACAGCCCTGCTTTAAGCATCTTACTCAGGGAAGCCCACGCTGGGGTCAGGCTCATAGCCTTCACTCCCCAGCTTCAGCAGGCATCTTGTCAAAAGAGATTTCTGACCTGGCCTCCTGAGTTTCTTTTCCTTCCCTTTCTCCTTTTCCTTCCTTCCTTCCTTCCTTCCTTCCTTCCTTCCTTCCTTCCTTCCTTCCTTCCTCCCTCCCTCCCTCTCTCCCTCCCTTCCTTCCTTCTTTTCTTTCTTTCTTCCTTCCTCCCTCCCTTCTTTTCCGTCCTTCCTCCCTTCTTAAAAAGAGTATTGCTGTATACCTCAGACAGCCTCAATCTCACGAACCTCCTGCTTCAGCCTCCGAAGTCATGCTGCTATGAGGCTGTGCCACTGTATCTGGTTCTCTTTGGTTTCTGAGTCAGGGTCTGGTTGAAATTTGAGTACTTATTTTTTGGTCTAGGGTCCCAGAACAGCTCTAAGGCACTCTCATGCCCTTGTTTAAAAAGCAAAGAAGCAAACCAAACCTGTTCCTTCAGTTAATGTAACCCAACACAAGGACCTGTCAGTGTAACCCAACGTGAGGACCTGTCAGTGTAACCCAACGCGAGGACCTGTCAGTGTAACCCAACTCGAGGACCTGTCAGTGTAACCCAACGCGAGGACCTGTCAGTGTAACCCAACACGAGGACCTGTCAGTGTAACCCAACGCGAGGACCTGTCAGTGTAACCCAACGCGAGGACCTGTCAGTGTAACCCAACGCGAGGACCTGTCAGTGTAACCCAACACGAGGACCTGTCAGTGTAACCCAACGCGAGGACCTGTTAGTCCTGTAGAACCCAACGCGAGGACCTGTTAGTCCTGTAGAGGATGTGAGTTGTTCTTCTCCTTGGGTAAGAAAATCTTGAGGACTCCTGTGGAAGAGTGCAGAGGCCAGGCTCAGATCCTAATCTTCATCTGTAGTAACTCTGCACACATGACTGGCAAAGCCCTTGTGAGGTAGAGGGCTCTGTACCCTGCTAAAAGTTTGGAAGACATAGGATGGAAAGACAGGATTGGGCTGTCTCTCTATCTCTCTTTTCTCTGCCTTTTTTTGATCTCTACTTGACTTCTGAACCATCTTTTCACGCCACCTTCAGCTTCCTCATAGATGGACTTAGAAGTGTGCTCAATATCTTCTGTACAAGTTCTTTGGACCCCGGCTGTCTGACTTTCTCATATGATAACATTTGCTCTCTGGCTTCCATGCACATCACAAACCCACACATGACTACACACATATGTGCACACGTGCACACACACACACACCACACATCCCTAGTCCCTGTGATATTCATGTCACACTACAAAGTAGGTACAGGAAATCATGCATTAAGAAATTCATACTAATTACGTAGCCCTCAGAGGGCTTGATACCTTTGGCAACAATCAGGAAAGAGCCATAACCGTCTGCTTTTCTGGAACTTATGTTTGATCAAGCCGGGGATGCATAAAATATGTCTGACAGTGTGGTTCTACGAAAGCCATGCAACGTGAAGGTTACAGAGACCTCTAGAGAGATAGACAGAGAGAAGTCGGGGAAAGTAGCATCTGAAACATGACCTGGACCACATGAAGATGCAAGCCACACAGAGAGCTGGAGAGAAAATTCCAGGTAGAGGGAGGACAGCGCAGGGCCCCTGAGAATGAGCATGCCTAGAGCATCCAAGCAAAAGCAGGAGGATCATCCATCGGCATAAGGTCTTGCCACAAGGAGCAGAGAAGTGGGGGATGCAGTAGGAGAGGTGGGAGAAGGGACGACAGACGGGAAAGACCAATTGCACCTGCCACCATGGGGGAGGGGTGTTCATAAGCCTGAGCCGCAACTTCCCATCAGGCTTCAAAGCTGCTCTAGCCACCAGGTTTGGAATAGACTAAAGAGAACATAGATAAGCACTGGAGGAGCAGCGAGTCTTAGAATCATCTAGAGCCATGGTTCTCAACCTTCCTAATGCTGAGACTATTACAGTCCTCCCCCCCAACCGTAGCATTATTCTGTTGCTATTTCATAGCTGTAATTTCACTACTGCTATGAATGGAAATGGAGATATCCAACATTGTAGGATATCTGATATATCTGATATGTGATCCTAAGGAGGTCATCACCCACAGGCTGAGAAACATTAGTCTCAGTGAAATTAGGGTGTTAGCTGTAAAAGTGGGGGAATAGTTTGAGTTATATATATGCTTTGATATGTATTCCTGCTATGTAAGACTTTGTGCTGGAACATAGCATATGTGTAAAGGCTCTAACTCAGAACATGCATACAGATGGGTAGTTGACATTTGCTTACTCCTGTCTCTGCTGGCAATGTCTAATATGTTGACCTGGAAAAATAGGATTACAACCCAGGTGTCCTGTCTCCACTGCCCATCTCTCTTTCTCTCTCTCTCTCTCTCTCTCTCTCTCTCTCTCTCTCTCTCTCATATATATATATATATATATATATATATATATATATATATATGCATTGGTGTTGCATGCATGTCTACATGAGGGTATTGGATCCCTGGAACAGGAGTTACAGATAGTTGTGAGGTGCCATGTGGTTGCTGGGAATTGAACTCAGGACCTCCAGAAGAACAGCCAGTGTTCCGTCCCACCAGCGCAGCCCAGCCAATCTCTTAATTTTATGCAGTATTATTACTGTGTATATACATGTTTATGCCATGGTGTTTAGAGAGTAAATATTGATTTCTTCTTCCACCTCCTTGTGGATTCCAGGGATTGAGCTCTGGTCGTCATGCTTACAGGGCTAGCACCTTTACATGCTGAAGCCATCTGGCCAGCATAAGCTCCACTTTTAGTGACTGTATGAAAAGAGAAAGAAATTCTAGTTTGGATGACTTAGAGAGCTTTAATGAAAAGTATTAGTATGTTTGGATCTTTCAGAAATCTATAGAATCTGACAGTTTGAAAGGGAATAGGGTGTTTCTTGAGAATGGTAGCTATACTAAAAAGCTTCCTTAAATAATACATGAATAACCACCTGCTGGTCACATAAATGTTCCAAAGCTTAACTGGAGACACACCAGGACATGTCTATAGGAGTTACTCAACTCTCTTCTCTGTCATTTTCCCTTGTGGCTGCAGCTTGCCCCTCTTCCTCTCCAACAGAGACTACACAGTGTAAGGGGAGCAAACCGTGTAATGATGTTAACGGCAGCTGGTCCACATTCCAGGATTTGCTTGGTGTGTGGTTTTAGGCATTTGCTCCTATCTCTGAGCTTCTCCTATAAACACTTATGTCATGAAATAGTTGTAAAGACCAATGGAGACTCCATTATAATGGTATACAGTGAGCAGCTTGTGTATTAGTAGATGTTTACTTGATCATTAAAGTCATACAAAAGGACTCAGTGCCCATTGCCATCTCTCTTCTAGGCTAGGACACTCTAACTCCATTAAGAATGATCTTAATCAGAATAGTTAGCCAGGTCAGTTCCTGTTCAAATGAGCAGGTTACTCATTTTTAACCTACTCCTCTTGCCTTCAGAGTTGAACCTTCCTGCCTTCACAATCCATGCTCTGCCGTGGGCTTTCACACTGGGTTTTATTTACCAAGTGTTTATATAATGATTCACATCATATATTGACTGGTTTCTCAGTCTTAACTCTCATTAAATGTAGGTGATCTTCTTTCTGGAAGTTTCTTTGTGTGGGCTGCTTGTTCCGTCCATGGTATTTCCTCTGTCATTGACTGTTAGACTCCATCTCTAAACTCTAATGTCCACTTTATGTTCTGTTGGTTTCTGGACTCCCCCATCTTTTAAATTCATCATCTTGAAAAGTATGACCCGGATATTGCAGCAAGGTGAGAGTTCATACTAAGTTGAATATAGATGTTGCTTC
Source organism: Mus minutoides (assembly GCA_902729485.2). Taxonomy (NCBI): domain Eukaryota; kingdom Metazoa; phylum Chordata; class Mammalia; order Rodentia; family Muridae; genus Mus; species Mus minutoides. The sequence goes on from LR749501.1 coordinate 226,191, forward strand.
AGAAAATACAGAATTAGCTGTCAGTGTGCTGCTGTCAGTGTGCAGCTGAACATGGAGCAGCTCTAGCTGATTTCAGTAGGAGGCCTCTGTAGGGGCGCCGTCTCCCACTGCAGTCAGTCCAGCAGAGGAGACCGTGGTTGATAGTTTCTATATTGTTCACCATTTTACCTTCAGACCAGGGGAAGACCATGCCATAGCTCCAGACCTCACTGCCACAACTCCCCAGCAGACGCCTTCTGTGTCTGAGGCACTGAGGTCCTGAATATGGCTCTGCCCACTTCAATAATCCAGGTCACTTGGGACTTCATCTGCTCCTCACATTGATAGGAGATATGCAGAGAGTGAAGTCTAAATTCACATGTTCACATTGTGAGGATTCCTTGGCTTTATTACGCTAGGTAATGCTGCAGTAACAACCTCTAAACCTCAGGGGCACTTACCATGACTATTTATTTCCTGCTTAAGTTGAATGTTCAGGGTATATTGGCTGGAGTTCTTGGCTATCATAGCCACTCAGAGTGCTGTGCTGATGACAGCTCCATGTCAGTACACCAGCGACATGAAGTTAAGGAATCATAATAAAACTTGTGCTGGGCGTGATGGCGCACGCCTTTAATCCCAGCACTCGGGAGGCAGAGGCAGGCGGGTTTCTGAGTTTGAGGCCAGCCTGGTCTACAGAGTGAGTTCCAGGACAGCCAAGGCTACACAGAGAAACCCTGTCTCGAAAAACGAAAACTAATAATAATAATAATAATAATAATAAAATAAAAACTTGCCTAGCCTTTAAACCTTCTTCAGGAGTGACACTTGTGCTTAACAAAGTCACAAGGTCACACATAACCTCAGAGAGATAAAGCCCTGACATATTTGTGAACAACACTAGCCCTATAAATCTACATAAATATTATCGAGATTATTTAACTGGAGAGAAAAATATATTCAAAAATAATATAAATCTAAAGGCATCTTATAATTGGAGAAGAAAGAGAAAGGAAATGAAGGAACAATTCCAAGACACAATAAGATAAAAATAATTAAGGCATTTATGTTTAGTAGGAATTCCAGATGGGCTGGAAACACTTGGAGAAGAATAGTAGTGGAAGAGAATGCCAATGAGGATACTTTTAGAAATGGAGATGGAAAGGGATACAAAGTCACAAGCAAGATTTAAAGAAAAAAATCCAGAGGGCTGGAGAGATAGCTCAGCTGATAAGAACACTGACTGCTCCTCTGAAGGTCCTGAGTTCAAATCCCAGCAACCACATGGTGGCTCCCAACCATCCATAATGAGATCTGACGCCCTCTTCTGGAGTGTCTGAAGACAGCCACAGTGTATTTACATATATAAATAAATAAATCCTTTAAGAAAATTCCACTATAGGCTCACTAAGGACAAACTGCAGAACATCAGAGATGAGAAGAAGAGAGAAATTGTAGGTACCCACAAAGAAAGGATACAAAGCCAGAAAGCCATGTATCAATGCTGTCAAAATTCAGAGAAAGCAGTCACTATCAGGTAGTGTTTGTTGTGAATGGATAAACATGAGACATTTCCAATAAACAAGACTGGAATATTTACATCCACAGATTCATTGGAAGAGCTAGTAACATGTATTCCCCTGGAAATCCTCAATGAAAAATTAGCAAGCCAAACACATAATGCTTAAAACCAATAACACAGTAAACCAGATGGAGTTAGGTACAGAAGGTTGGTTCAATATTACATCAAATTATGTAATCCCCCATCTCAACAGGCAAACAAGGAAAATCGTGTGATTTTATGAATGGTCACGCAAAAATCCAATACCACCTTATGATATTAAAAATGTAGCTTGAGCATATATATGTTCAGGGCCTTGGTTTGATCTCCAGTACTGAGAACATGCAAATGAACAAACATTAGGAACGAAAAGCTCTCAGGACTGTGGAATAAAGGTAAGCCCCAGAAAGAGTTCATCTAAGACCCTGCAGTCAATGGTTACAATGCCATTTCTATGAGAGGAACCCATGGAGAGTGTCCAGCCACACTCTTGTTACTCAGTGTAATTTTGGACAAGCTAGCTAGTGCAATGGACAGAATTAAAAAAAAAAAACAAACAAGGCATGCATCTTGGGAAAGAAGAAATAAAACTGTCTCTGGTTTCAGAAAATATTGCCTAATAGAAAATTCCCCAAAACGTAAAATAGCCAGAGCCAAGCCAACCCTCCACCCCCGAGAAGTTTCACTGATGTTCATCTGGGCCCTTGGACAGAAGAGTGGACCCAGAATCAACGATACTACTGTACTGTCAGCAGATGAATGGAAGGCCAAACGGAAACCACCACTGTTGATAATCTCTCCAAGGGAAACAAAATGTGTAAGGGCAAACACTCCAAAGGTGTGCAGGATCTGTAAGCTCAAGATGATGCTAGACAAAGAAATCAAACCCAATAATTGACGAAACATATTTTATTCATGACTCGGACGACTCAAAAAAATAAAGCTGCCAGTTTTTCTTGAACATCATCAGCCTTACAGGCTTAAAACAGTTCCTATTGAAACCACAGCCAGGTTCTCTGTCTGTAAATATAAACAAGCCCGAGACTGTTGTCACAGAGAATGAAGAGAAGAGATTGTAAGGCTTTCTGCAGAGCTGCAGTGACCAGGCCTAGATAATAGTATTTGTGCAGTCATAGATAGATGCAGATATCGGTGAAACAAAGCAGAGAACCTGGCAACACATCCACACATATGCATGCACACATGAGCACACATAAGCACACACTCGTGCACACACACACACACACACACGGCAGGGGGAAGTTCATCTAATTTGTGACAAAGCTGCTTTGCTCAAGCATCTTCTCATAGCAATGGCATGAGATGGCAACCATTTCAGGGATCAGGGACAGGAAGCCACGGATTCTGTGTGTGCCTAGGGAAAATGGCATATGAAGAAGAACGATATGGTGGGCAGATTGTCAAGATCCTGGGGAAAAGGTAACATTCTGAGGAGATGGGGTGGGATTGGGTGTGTTGAGCCATCCATGGATCTGGATGATGCTGGTTCTCAGATGTATGCATTCAGGGCTGGAAGGAGAGACCGGAGGGATGGCCAGGAACCATGAAACCATGAAAGCTGAATTCTTCACTTAGAAGAGTGCTTTCTGGAGGAGGGTGTCAAAATGAACAAAGACATGGTGAGAGAATAAAATGGTCAAGGCGTTTCTGGAAAATTGAAAAGAGTATGGCTTTGGACAAATCATGTACTGAAGTTAAGTGTAAGGCAAATAAAGATAGCTAGGAACACTGAAAGGCCGTCTAGAGGAGCTAATAACAATTCTTCCCCACCAGGCATAGCAGTACAAATCTTAAATCCCAGAACTCTGGAGACAGAGGCAGGTGAATCTCTTAAGTGTGAGGCCAGCCTTGTCTACATATTGAATTCCAGAATATCTAGGGCAACACAGTAAGATTCTATCTTTAGGGAAAAAATGTAAGAAAATTTTTATATTTATTTGAACACCATTGACATCCATACACTTGAACACATGTTAGTATGATAAAAGAATAGAAGATCACTAAAACCAGCACTTCCGGGGGTGTGATTTCCTAGGCATTGGTTCTGGTGTGGAAACCTGCTGCCATCACTGTTCCTTTATCGTTCTTCCAGAACACTGGATTATCCTCTTCTCATTGATAAGTAGCAAAGGCTAAAGGGGACGAATTATGTACAGGTCAGAGACAAACACGGTGAGCTACAATAACTCTTCCAAGAATAGAGTAGTGTCATTACTGAGCCTCACCGAGCCATGGTGGGTGGGATTAAACTTCACCCAGAACCTGAATAGCTTGCCTTCTCTCTACTCACTTTGCTAGGACTACTTTCCAGCTCATGACCTTGCTTCTTCTCTTGGTAACAGCAATCTTCTGTTCGAAGCATGACAGGAACAATCATCAAAGCATCACAGGGAAGTCAGAGCACAAGCCCATACTCTAGCCGGCTTTGTCACCTGACCGCACTGCTTCACCCTGCAGCCATAACTCTGAAGTCTCTTAACAGCCCAGCTAATTGCTTGCAATCTCCCGGCCTTTGGGCTTGTTTCCCTGGCCTGAGATAGTCTTGGGACACTTGAACAATGTTTCCTTTGTCTGATCTTCATTTCATATGCCCTGTTAATTATGTTAGATTGGTGTCTGTCTCCTCACAGTCCCTTGGTAAATCCCTGGGTCACCTAACTCCCAGAATTCTCTCCCTTCCTGATGGATGTTCCACCTTCTAATTCTGCCTTAGCTCATTGGCCATAGCCTTTTTTTTATTGACAGGTGATGCTAATAAGAGATTCTCTCTATAACTGATTGATTGAATTGATTGATTTTTTTTTTAAATAGTGCTCCCTATGTAGCCCAGGCTAGTCTGGAACTCGCTATGTGGAACAGGCTAGTCTCAGACTTATAGTTACCCTCCTTTTGAGGGTTTGTATGTCACCATGCTTGATCTACATAACATACCCTGTAAAAGTTTTTTTTTTCTTTTTATGTTTATGGGTGCTTGTGTGTATGTCTGTGCAGTTTGTGTGTACAGCTCCTGTGGAGACCAAAAGAAGGTGCTGGGCTCCCTGGAACCAGAGGTACACAGTTGTGAGTTGCCATGTGGGTGCTGGGAACTGAACCTGGATCCTCTGGAAGAGCAGCCAGTGCTATAGACTGCTGAGTCATCTCTCCAGCATGAAAACAGGCAACTATACAGATAAAAAGAAAAACCAGATTAGAATATATCTTGAATGATTCTATTTATGTAAAGCTAAGAAATGACATCTAATGCACAGGGACAACAAGCAGACTAATGTTTGTTCAGGAGGTTGGAGGGGTGACAAGATATATTGGGAAGGGTCTGAGGAACATTTGGGGGAAGTGCTGACGTATTTGTATTTTGGTGATGGTTTCATGGATTTATGAACAGATTAGATCTCCCCAAACTGAAGCTAGATGTAGTAGCACACCCCTGTAATCCCAGCACTAAGGAAGCTAAGGCTGGGCTACATATTGAGACCCTCTCCCTCAAAAAAGGAGCAACAAAATAAACTTGTCAAATTGTACTCCTTAAGAATATGCCACTTATTATATATAATTATTTTGTTCAATAAGGCTGTTCTGAATGAGGAAAAATAATAACTTACCCAAGATCATGCTATTTCTGGTGGGACTTCCATTTCTTGCATTACCCACTAGGTGATTAATGACACTTGGGTCTTGAACATTAAGGACTTCCCATTGGTGATAATGTTTATTTAGGTATCCTTGGTGTGGAAGGAAGAACTCTGTGTTAGCAAAGGGAGAGGGTAGGTGTTCATCTGTTTTCTAAATTTGGTTCCTTGAATTCGAATAAGAACCAAGTAGGCAGAAGTAATTGGAAGGTGGCTGCTGTACAGACCATCCAGATGTGCACATGAAGAGAATTAAATGTCTTCACCAAGGTCACTGAGAGAAGTGCTTGGGCGCTCCGGCACAGGTGTCAGAGCTGGGGCAGCCTGCCTTCTGTCTCTCAGCAGTGTTCTTTCATTCTCTCTCTTTATCCTATGCCTGAGATCGAAGCCAGGGCCTCCCATGCACTAGTCTGAACTGTATCACAAAGCCTCCACACCCCCAGCCCTCCTCCTCCCATTCCTTCCTGCAAATTATAACTTTTCCTCCCTAGTAGTTTCTAAAATATCTGTTTCTCACAGATTTTATACATATCTTCTTTTTCTCTCATGTGAGGGAGGCCTTCTAGATGCTTCCTGGCACATAGGACTCATTGTTGTCTTCTCCCTCTATTGTCCTTGGAAAAGAGGCACCAGCTACTCAGGGCCTGATCAACAGAAGTGGGCAGTAAAACAGTCACATAGTAAACTGCACATGTCAGAATAAGGCTGGGCTCTCAGATCTTTTAAGAGGCCTCACTTGACTCAATCCATGTGTTTCTTATAAACTGATTGCTTTACCATTAAGTGGCAACCTTAAAGAAAACCTTTGCTGTGTGCCACTGAATACCTGCTTAATTCTCATCATCACAAAGGCATTCAGATGACTCAGCCAGTGTCTCCAGTGGGCCGAGAGAAACGGGTGCATCCTCAATGAAAACAGAGTGCTTCTGAAATACCTGAGGTCAATGTTTAAGTTTTACTTTTGAGATTATAATGTAAATGCATCACTGATCACTCCCCTATCTTCCCTCCAAACTCTCCCATATACCCTACTTTTAAATTAAGTAGCTCTTCACATACTCAATACATCAATCCATCCTCTATTAAAGACTTATCATTAAAAACTTGTATTCCAGGTCCTGTGGTCTGTTCATTTATCACAGGGATATAAGAGTACATTTTGATGCTAATAGCTATTAAAGGGATACCCTTGGTGCACTCTTTATGGTATTAATATTACTCCTAGGTTATTTATTATGAGAAGTTATGTGTGTGTATGTGCATATTTTTGTATGTGTTTATATGTTTGTATATATTTACAAGTCTGTACCACTTTGTGCTCACATATATACATACACACATTCATAATGTTCCTCCATATCTGTAGGCTCTGTATCTATGGTTTCACCCAAGCACAGGTCAAGAATATTTAGGGAAAAAAAATGAAGTTTGTATTGTAAATGAGAAAAGGAAATAAAAATGAGGCCATGACTGCCCGAGGTGTGGTGGAGGAAAAAGTTTGTTGTAGATAAGAGGGAGAGCAGAGCCGGAGGCATCTGAAGGATCTGGATGGAGCATGACCGGGACTCTGAGCTGGGCCATGTGTGGAGAAGATTAGGGAAAAGGAGAGAGGGGAACGAGGAGCAATGGGCAAATGGACAAGGGGCCAAAGTGTAAAAGGGAGCATACAACCCAAACAGCTGGGCTGAACACAGAAGAATAGCTGGAGGAAAGGTATGACAGTGAGAAGGACCCTATAACAGAAGGGGACTGAAGGTTTCCAGAAGGACTCTATGAGAGAAGGGGACTGAAGGTTGCCAGAAGGACTCTATGAGAGAAGGGGACTGAAGGTTGTCAGGAGAACCTTGTGGCCAGAGGCTGCTTTGATATGTTCATAGGGTTCTCAGCCATTTGTCCTAGGTTTGAGACCTAAGATATTGAACAAATGCTACAGACTTTCTTGTCATTATTCCCTGAGCATTATAAAGGTTTATATAGTATTTACATTGTCTTAGTCATCATAAGAATCTCAAGATGTTTTAAAGTGTATTGGAGGGTATACAGGGTATTGGAAACTACTTCAGCATTTCACAGAAGAGATCTGAGTACCCTTGGATTTCATTATCCATAGGATTCCTGGGACTGTTCACCCCACATGTGTGTGTTTGTGTGTGTCTGCACGCATGCACATGTACTTATGTGTATGTATCTGCTTCTTAAATTGGATCACCTAATTCCTCTATATTTGTAAACATTCCTAAGTGATTCCGGGTAAGCCTATTCTGGCAGACAGAAAACCGTATGCAAATAAATCTCCTGTGTGATGTTTTTTCATCATTATCTTTGCTTATATATAAGTGATCACTAGCATGTCTCTTTGGATCTAGCTATGAACATTGGAACTTTTAGGGTTTTTTTTTTCCTTTTAACTTTGAAGACTATATACTATCAGCACCACTTGTTAGTAAAGGAAATGGCTACTTGGTTGAGGCCAAGCTTACCACAAAGATCCCTGAAGTATCATGCTTTATAAAACAAGAGGAGGCACCACCCAGGAGACATTAGTCATGTCTGCATAGGAAAATCTGTAGCCGCATGACCAAAACTTGTTTGTGTCTGTACAATTCAGAAACAAAGACCTTGTGCAATTGTTCTGGTTACTATAACTTTGCAGTTTGATTGACCCAGTGCCCCCCAAAAGTCTGCTGCTAGAAAGGCAAGTACTTAAAAATATCTTGTTTGTTGCTGATACAATTCAGTCCTATGTCCTCTGGTTTGCTTCTTCAGTCTTCTAGAATCATTTGTGACTGCTTTGTGTCTGGGTTAACCAAAGTCGTAGCTTTGGTTCCATGTGACTTACAAAACATGGCTTCTGCCCCAGATTTCATGGCTTCTCCCTTCTAGTTCTATATGCAATCTGACCTAGTTCTTTGGTGCCAAGCATCAATACTATGCTAGAGGCCCCTCTAGCCTGCACATAATCCCCTGAGATTCAGATTGCTATTTGAAGTCATTTACTTGACTTTCAAACTTAACAGATCCGAAATGAATGTGATCCCCTCTACCACAATCTGTGCCCTTCAGTCTGGACTCTTCCTCAAGTCAAGCTTTATCCTCTGCCAGGAGCTCATGTTGAACCTTTGCCATTATTCTTGAATAATGGGGGGGGGGGATCTATTGGTCTCCTTTTGTCTGGACAAAGTCTATTTTCATGACATACTCTATCAGCATCCTGTTTGTTTAGCTTGCTTGGTGTTTTTGTTTTGTTTTTTGCTTTTGTTATTGTTGTTGTTGTTTGGGGTTTTGGTTTTTTTGAGACTGAGTTTCTTAATGTAGCTCTAGCTGTCCTGGAACTCATTTTGAAGACAGGGCTGGCCTCTAACTCACAGAGATCCACCTGCCTCCTGCCTCCCAAGTGCTGGGACCAAGCCCAGCTTGGTCAATATCTTTATTGAATACCTACAGACTTTCTTTGTTGTCAGTATTCCCAAAACAATATAGTATCACAACTGCTTCTGTAGCATTAATATTGTACTATGTATTAAAAGTAACCCAGAGATGACTTAAAGTATCCAGGAGGGTATGCATATTTTGTATAAGGGATTTGATTGTTTCTATATTTTGGCATCCAGTGGGGGGGTCCTGGAACTGATTCTCTTGATACTTAAGACCACTGGGTAGCCAGAAGTCTGAGCACTTCTCATCAACTCTGACCCTCCTCGCTGGTCTAATCCACTAAGCTCTCTGTAGATTTTTGCCTTAGCTTCCTGCAGTTTCTTAGTATTAATCCTCACCCCTACCCCACCCCCTGCCCCAAACCTGGCGTTTACCAAAGGCCATCTTGCCTTATATCCCAGGCCCTATCTGCTCCCACCATCTGTAGCTTTCCTGGTCTCACTGAGCCCTCCTCATGTCTTCTCTGCCTCCAAGTACTGTTCTCTGCTGTTCCTGGTATTCATGAGGCAAGCTTCTACTTCAGAAAACTTTACATTCCTTTTGCCTGAACTGTTATCCCTCCAGATATCTGCAAGCCAGCACCCACACTTTTCCCAAACATTTTCATCTCTGCAGGACATCAGTAAAACAGCAATCCAGCCGGGCGTGGTGGCGCACGCCTTTAATCCCAGCACTCGGGAGGCAGAGGCAGGCGGATTTCTGAGTTCGATGCCAGCCTGGTCTACAAAGTGAGTTCCAGGACAGCCAGGGCTAGACAGAGAAACCCTGTCTCGAAAAACCCAAAAAAAAAAAAAAAAAAACAAAACCCAGCAATCCACCCCCTCCTGCCTGCCTCTCTCTCCTCCCATGCCCCCACCCATAAGATTTTCCCCTATTTGACATACTTCACACTTACTTCTTTATGAGTTTATTTCTTGTGTGGCTATCCACGTTAACAACTCCGGTTGACTAGTCTCTTATGAGCCCTGAGAATCCTGTGGGGTGTCTGTAGGCACTCAGTCTCCCTAGAATGAATTCCAGGGAGCATACAGACTTGGGGGTAATGGTAGCAGTGCCATTGTGTAGATCTGCTGCAGCTCCAAGTTTCATCTGCTGCTCTCCATTGCTAAAGAATTCAGTTGAGGATGGCTAAACTCATAGCACAGCCAGCTTCACTTTGGTTATTTTCAGTCATGACAGCACTCCATGGAGCTGAGTTACCCTGTTCTGAGGAACATGGACATGGACTATTATCCTCCCACATGTTCTGCTATTATGTAAGCAGAGAGTCTCTACAGGAGCAGAATGGTTATTGTAGACGATAAGGCTGGGGCATGCACAGAGCCCAAAAGAGGTAATCCTATCTGTCCTGTTTGTTTTGCTGGAGCACAGGGTGGGCAGTCAACTCGTTGAATGCATGTTATGGTCAGGACAGCACAATACAGTGACTTTGGCTAATAAATTCCTTAGGTAGCAAAGCAGTTAAAGGTACCTGCAGGCCTTATCAATCTTTTCTAGAGCTTTTATTAAAGTACGAGTGTGCACAAAGGTTATTTAGCAGGGACTCGTGTTGCCAAGCTTATCTTAGATTTATGGTAAATCTGGAAGCAAAGGTTATGTTTTCCAGGGAGTGATAGGAAGGGCTTGGGAACAGAAATCCTAGCAACTTGGTCTCTGTCTCAGGTCCCTCCCTACCGCCTACCGCCTCCAGAGCTGCTCCATAGGGGCCCACATGATTCAGCTGCCTGCAGACACTCATTCTTTATCATGATCCTGTGGTTGACATCAGAAGCTTCTCTTAAAAGGCATTGTGAAACTTCAAAGGGAAATGGGGAGGAGAAATAGTCATGTGTGGATCTCTTAAATGCTTCTTTAGAAAGTAACAAAGGAGGATTAAAATGGTTATATATGGTTGTATATGGTTATATATGGTTATATATAGTTATATTATGCACACACACACATATGGGATAAAAAAATTCTTTGGTAGCAAGATGGGGAGGAGGGTCTTGTGAAATCAGATTGGAAGTGAGCTTTGTCAAGCTGTCATGGAGGTTTATGTCACAAGAGCAAGATCCATTGGGGTGACCTTTCCTTAGAGTTCCCTTGTGCTAGAAGCTGGTCAGTTGGGAGAGACATTGTCTTTCTTACCCTCCTTCACCTAGACCACACTAGCAGCAATTTCTTCCCTGCTCCCATGCTCTTAAGCAAGTCATGGCATACACAGGTTTGCCTTTCAAAATGTAGGTAGATTTGCCTTCCAATCTCCTATTCCTTTCCCACTGGGACAGCCCACATCAACTTCAAGCACTCCACCAACCTTTGCTCTTCCTTCCCATTGTGCTACCTCATTCTCACATATCCACAAACAGGATCTCGGTGCCTATTCCAGGGCTCTGCAAACCCATAGCTAAGTGGCAGCATCCCTGAAACTACTTGGCTCCTCTGGCCAGGACAAAGAGGACATTCCAGTTCTGCTGGGCCAGGGTGTGGAGAGGGACAGAGACAGAAGGCTCAGATGAAGCTGCCAGCAGATCCACTCCCTCTGGTGGCTTGAGGACACGGGAGGAGCCATGCTGAGAGCAGCAGGCAGGACCCAGGGTTGAGGAGTGTGTAGGGAGCCAGGAACAGAATGATCTGCCATGAGGGGTCAGAGGCCTTTCACTGCCCACTTTAGGATGGAATCTGGCTGTGTCTGGGTGGGTCTGGGTGGGTCTGGCTGGGAGTGCCCACAGACAGCTGTGAACTTTTCTAATAGCCTTAGAAAAGACAAAGGAAAGCCCAGAGGAGTCAGTAAGTAAGCAAATGACAGAATGATTACTGGAGAAGAGGGTGGGGGGGATAGATATAAAAAAGTTAAAAAAAAAAAGTCTGTGATATAAAAAGAGGAACCCTATTTGCAGTTCAAGGAGATTCACCTTTGTTTCTAGCACATAGCCCAAACCTAATCAGATTGGTCATGAAGATGCTGTGGTACCCACCTCCCTCAGGAACAGTTAACGAATGCCCTGCTGGTGGTTTAAACCCACAGCTATGTGTCGGCCAGAAGGTAAGACCTTGCTGTGCTTATCTCTGGCTACAATTTATAAGCACCCAAGTCTTAGTGTATAACACACCAATCTGCCGTAAGAGGGATACAGGGACTTGCATACCTTTTGCCAACACAGTTTTAAAGATTTAAATCTGGCTAACAAACTATAAGACAAAATATATTACTTCCTCCTGTTTCTAAATGTATAACCTTCATAATGCCCAGGTATGAGCATAAGGCCATGTTTGATTCCCAAGTTTTCTGAACTGTTGGATTTTTTGCTAGCTCACCTGATTGAGAAGACCAACCCCTGACATCTCAGCCTCGAGCAATGTGGCGAATGTTAACCTGCTCCCCTCAGGTTCTGCCTATCTACTGTGCATGGTAGTTGGAAAGATTCTTTGTAATAACAGCCATGTCACATCCCTGCCCAGTACCAAGAGTCTCTTTGCTCATCCAGCTTGGGGGCATGGATCCCCTTCCAGACATCTCTGTCACATAGTATGTCACAAAGCATTAGGGAGCTGATATTTCCTTAGAGTGGGGGCATTGGATGGATTATGTCTTTTCCCAGCTCGTGGGTAATATGGCAACTCTATGTGGGTTTATTGGTTGTTGTTTTTTTGTTTGGTTGGGGTTTTTTTGTTTTTGTTTTTTTGTTTGTTTTTTGTTTTGTTTTGTTTTGGTTTGGTTTTTCGAGACAGGGTTTCTCTGTGTAGCCCTGGCTGTCCTGGAACTCACTTTGTAGACCAGGCTGGCCTTGAACTCAGAAATCCACCTGTTTCTGCCTCCCAAGTGCTGGGATTAAAGGCGTGAGCCACCACGCCCGGCTTTTGGTTTTTTTTTTGTTTGTTTGTTTTTGTTTTTGTTTTGTTTTTTTTGGTGGTTGTTTTTATGGTGGTTGTTTGGCTCCTTTAAGAGCTTCAAAATGGAGGCCAAAGAAATAGGGATTTCCCCAAATGGCTTATATCCTTTCTCTCCCTCTGGAAACTATTTTGAGTCTGGCCTTCAAACTCCTGAAGGAAGCTGAGAAAGAGCTGCCCAGGGAGGAACAGTTGCTTAGGGTGAAGCACATCCTCCTGGTGCCCATCCTTGTGGCTCATCTAGTAGATCTAACAGATCTGCAGAACCAAAGAGCAAGCATACACTGAAGGTGTTCCTGAATGTCTGTCAGTAGCAGCATATAACCATTGTTGACATAATATTAGGGATCGACCCTTTAGGGACCTGTGATGGCAACCTGTGCACCTTAAAGCATAAGAGTGGCAAAGGCCAGCCACTCAAAGATGGATTACAACTGCTGTCTCAAGTCCTTTCTTAAGTGATAGAGAGGACATGCTTTTGATGACACTCATAGACAATGAGAACTAGAATTGCTGGGACAGGAGATGAGGACTGGGAGGTAGAAACAGAAACAGAACCAGGACAAAAGGGCCAATGTGCCAAGCCTAGGAATAAGAGTGAGGAGAGGAATGGATGGAGAAGCCCCAAAGCACAATATGCTTTGGGGTCCAAGCAACCCATACTTGTGCCCTTTTAAAGTAAGCTTGAGGGATGGAGAGATATTTCAGTGGTTAAGAGCACTGACTGCTCTTCCAGAGGTCCTGAGATCAATTCCCAACAATCACATGGTGGCTTACAACCATCTGTAATAGGATCCAACACCATCCTCTGGTGTGTCTGAAGACAGCTAGCGTATACTCATATAAATAAAATAAATAAATCTTAAAATAAAATAAAATAAGCTTGAGCGTGCATGGTGACACTTACTTGTAGTAGTTTCAGCTACAGGAAGTCTGAGGCAAGAGGGTTGCTTGAACCCAGAAGTTTAACATTTTTATTTCAAAAAGTAAGTAGTGGTTGGGGCTGGAGAGATGGCTCAGTTTTTAAGAGTACTTTCTATTCTTGCAGAGGGCCTAGGTTCAGTTCCTAGCAACCACATGTTCACTGACAACTAGCTGCCTATAATTCCAGTTCCAGGGGATCTGGTATATCTTTCAGGTCCCTGCAGGCATATGGTACACACAGCACACATACAAGAATAGAAATAATATAAATAAAAATGACAGTAACTATAACCACAGTGTATCATATACTTGAGTTATATTGCCAACATTAAAAATAAATAATAAAAAAATAAATGAGCTTGGGAAGGTAGGATGTCAGTTCTGTGGCATAGACTCCCAAGGTGCTGATCTGATGACTAACATCTACTGGTAGTGTTCATTGCCCAAGAGGGCTTTATTTCTTATGCCATTAGTTTGATTTGTGATGTATTGCGGCCCCCTTTACCTCAAAGTTTTCTCTGGATGTTCTCAGTGAGCCCAATTTTTTTTTTTATGTAAGTACACTGTAGCTGTCTTCAGACACTCCAGAGGAGGGCGCCAGATCTCGTTACGGATGGTTGTGAGCCACCATGTGGATGCTGGGATTTGAACTTATCACCTTCGGAAGAGCAGTCGGGTGCTCTTACCCGCTGAGCCATCTCACCAGCCCGAGCCCAATTTTTGTTGGTGGGTTGATACCGAAACATCTCTACTCCAACTTGAGGAGCTATCAAGCTATACATTTCTAGGAAGAATTATTTTCCCAACAGTAGGAAATAAAATAATTCTAAGTAACTCAATTTATGACACTATTGGCAGTTATTTTTTTAAATGCCCATACAGTAATATAAAAACGACTAGCATTGCATAGCAGAAGCTGTTTTGGGTATATTCTCATCCATGTGCCATGATTATTTGTTTTCATGTGTAAAATCTTCTTGTTTTACAAAGGAGATTTTAGGTAGTTTCCATTGATCACAGAAGAGCCATGATTGTGGAGAAGGTTCTCACCTTATGACAGCCATAAAGCAAAACAGAAAACAATGAAGCTTAAGGAGGAACAGGAACAGCCTGTTGCAAGCCACGGCCCCTGCAGTCTGATTTCCCCAAGTAGGGACCAATGTTCAATACATGAGCCTGGGCAGAGGGGCCAGAGGCATCTCCTATCAGACCATAGCAGTGCCTACATTGCTGGCAGTGAGAGTGAAGACAGCACAGGACACACACTTCTCCTAAGGAAGCTTGTATACCCTTTGTTAAAAATTACAGCCAGAGTGTAATAGGAAGAAGCCTGAGTCAGAACTGCCTGATACATTTTGTTGTCGTTACTGGTGGTGTTGTTTTCTATTATGTGTTTGTTTCGTTGTTGTTGCTGGGCTTGTAGCCCTGGCTAAGCCAGTGTTCTGCACCAAGCTCCAGCCTAGGCTAAGCTACACTAATTATATCCCCGAGAGCACCGTCTCCTGTCCCTCCCCCCTCCTCCATTCTTTCTTCTTTTGTTCCCTCCCCCTCAGCTTTTCTTGGATCATTTTCTCTTTTGTCAAAAGATTCTCCATTCTTTTGTGACCTTACTCTTTGCTTGCCATTATGGAATTTCAGATCCTGTTTAATTGGTAGCCTAAGAAAACTTCCAGATTCCCCAGCTGCACCCAGGACTGGGTGCACACGTACTCCCCTAGTTTCTTGGTCAGATTTTCATGACCCATTGAAAAGTGCTTTTAAAAGAGCACTGACAATCTCATTATTATTACTGTTATTATTATCATTATTTTTGGTTTGGTTTGGTTTGGTTTGGTTTTGAGATAGGGCCTTGCTGTGCAGTTCTGTTGACTGGCCTGGAACTCACCTTGTAGACCAGCATGAGTTAACAGAAATCCACCTGCCTGTGCCATCTGGGTGCTAGAATTAAAGGCATGTGCCATCATGTTAAAATGGGATTTTACATTTTTTTACAAATTATTTTATGTAGATGAGTGTTTTGCCTGCATGTATGTCTGTGTAACCTGAGCTTACCTGGGATTCTGAAGGTCAGAAGAGGATGTCAGGTCCCTTGGAACTAGAGTTACAGATGGTGTGAGCTGCCATGTGGGTGTTTGGAAACAAACCTGGTTCCTCTACAAGAGCATGTGGTTCTCACAACAGTTGAGTTATGAGTCGAGTTCCATCTTGAGCATCTCTTTAAAAGGCTCTCTTCTAAATTGTCTTAAATTGGAAAACTACAGAAAACAACACTATAGTAGCCATTGCCAAAACTAAACAAATCTGTTTAATCATTGGAGAGATGGCACAATATGATAGATAAGGTCATTAATTGAGTAAGTCACTCAAGAACTTCTCTATGAAATGAGAATACTATAATGATGTAATGAGTTAATATTTGGAAAGGGTTTAGATCAATGCCCAGCACCTACTGTTGATCTTGAAACAACCTATATGAGGTTGTTTCAAGTTTTATGAAGAAATAGTTGCTTCTGTAATTAAGGCCACTTAACAAACATTTTTAAAGAAGAAACATAGTGTATAACCACACATCTTTTCATTTCCCAGAGCAAACCAGTCACTAGAGACTGGAGTCGCCATGCTGATGTAGGTGTGTCTGCTTCATTTGTGGATGCTCACAAGCAAGAGTATAAGTGTGTGTTCAATGTCACATTCTACTAAGCACACGTACTCCCCTGGTCTCATGGCTATCCAGCTTCATGTTGTTGAGATAGACCTCTGGGGAGAGACATGATTTTCCTTCATTATAAACAGCTGTTTCATATTACATTGTATGACTTTGCCACCAAGAATAGACACATGCCAATGGAGCTCCAGTGGCTTGCCTGGAGCAGGGCCTATCCATGAAGCTTCCTCTCTGACGGACAGCAAAGACAGCCAATTACAGGACATGCATCCTCACCCTCTCCAAAGGGCCGGTGCATTTCCTCATGCAATGGGCATTTCTCTCAGATCTTCACCATGACTTGAAGCCATTAGATTCTCTGGCTTTCCCTGACTGATGGAGACAGATTAATAATGTAAGCGTTTTCATTTCAAATTGTATAGTTAATTATAGAGACCATTCTAGCATTTATTGGCCTGTGGAGTTTCTTCTTCACTGACTTACGTGGTTATTGTCATTTGGAATTTATCACTTCCCATTTTCCATTTTGCTATTTTCTTGTTGACTTATAAATAACCTCTTGTAGGGTGTGGTTTGGTTTTTTTTTTTTTTTTTTTTGCTTACAGTTTCATCTATAGTATCAAATACTCGCTTTAATATGAAATAATAAAACAATGTCTTCCTCTGTATTTTATGTTTCTTTTTAAAGCCTCTTATTTCAATATACACTGGCCGGTGTTACTGGCTTTTAAAAGTTTGATAGTTTTTCCTCATATATAGATCTCGAGCCTAACAGGGATTTATTCTGCTTGTGGCATAAGAAGGGGATATATTTTACTTTTGCTGTATGGAAAACCAATTTTTCTGAGACTATTTATTGAATTGACATTCCTCCATGAATTTTAGAACCACTCCTCTCATATTTCAGGCCTTCATAAAACCTGTCTCTCCCTGGGTCCTGCTTCGTTCCGTGATCTTGTTTGGTCTGTGCCAAAGACCACAGTGTTTCAATAGTGTTGATAGGGGGTGGACTGAGCCCTCCTGCTTATTCATGTTCCTCAGAATTGCCAGTGTTGTTAGAAATGGCATGTTCTGTTTAACGGTATATTCTATTTTTCTAGCATCGGGTTGCTGTATGTTTTTAAACTGTCCTAACATCCAAATTGTGTCCTCATGAACTCAGGAATGAGCTGCCATCTTCCCCATTCTCCTCAGGACTCTCGCCCATGTTCCACACCCCTTTGGTGCCCCTCTCAACCCCCAGTGCCTGCTGTTTCTGAGTTAACTGTGCTTCTGATCTAGAAACTGCACACATAAAATAACCTGAATTTAAAGATGAGGCTTTTAACATTTCATCATTGAACATTAAGCTTATCAAAAAAGTTTTGTTTTGGGGTGGTTTTGGTTTTGGTTTTTGCTTTTTTTGTTTTGGTGTATATGCTTAAGGAAATCAACTTGATTCTTAAAGTATTTTTTAAGTTATAAGTATATTGTACTTCCCTTTGCCTTTATCTAAATCTATTATGATTATAATTAGGGTTATGTTATTTTGTATACTAAAGATTGTGCAAGAGAGCTGGGACATGGCTGGGGGTTGTCTAGTCAATAAAGCTGATTCTTTGGTGTCTATGATGTCTCCTCAAGTACTTTATTGTAAATGTTTAATGATAGTGCTTTTTTTTTGTTGTTGTTGTTGTTGTTGTTATTGGTTTTTGGTTTTTTAAGACAGGGTTTCTCTGTATAGCCCTGGCTGTCCTGGAACTCACTCTATAGACCAGGCTGGCCTCGAACTCAGAAATCTGCCTGCCTCTGCCTCCCAAGTGCTGGGATTAAAGGCGTGTGCCAATCCGAAGTACCCAGTACCAGCCCGAAGGAACCCGAGCCACTGGTCAAGCAGGGCTCCTGTGTCCCTGCTCCTGCTGTCACAGGTCCCTCAAGATTGTTTTGGAACAGATGTTGCGTTCCACTCACTCGTGATTCTAAGATCCTGGGCATGCTAGGACGCCTGCGGCATCCAGAGTCCTCTGGGCACTGTGGGACTGTACACCGAGTTCCCACCCAAGTTGGCCCGGAAGGCACTGATAGCACTTCTTAAAGATGCTTGGGTACGTTAACTCTAATTCAGTCTCACATGGATTAGATGTTACCTTCTCCTCCATGCTGATGTCAGCTCATCTTCTACCAACTCAACTGAGAGATTTTATATAATCAGGTAACCATTGTCCATCTCTTCCAGCTTCAGAAATGACCCCCCTTACCCAAGTATGTATTATTCTCTTGGTCATTCCCTTTAAGATGAGCAAACTGTCATGGAAGATGATTAACCCAGGTCTTGTTTTATAAGCGATGTACAGAAGAGTATCGAGGAATTTGAGTGGAACCTTCAGGCAGTCTCAGTATTTAGTGTATAGCAATCAAATAGGTAAACTTAACAACAAACTAATGCAACCAAGGTACAAGCCTCAGGACTGAATTCCATTGTCATAGCTTGCTTTATGCTCTTGTTCTTAAAGAGGTGCCTCAATTTTTTGTAAGTTTAAACGTTTGTCAATGGGTGGTAAAGGCTGGCACACACCTTTAATCTCTGCACTTGGGAGGCAGTGGCAGGGAGATCTCTGTGAGTTTGAGGTCAGCCTGGTCTACAGAGTGAGTCTAGGACAACCAGGACTTTATAAAGAAACTCTGTCTCAGAAAGAAAAAAGTTTGTACAACTTCCCTACAAGGTAATTAAGTTTTATAAATTTGGTTCCTTTCCATTTTGTTTTATGGTCTATCATCTCTCACTTAAAAAAATAAAATTTCTTGCTCAATTTCATATACTGTTAGACATTTATTGAAACAGCAGTGTCATACTGAGTAGATTGATTTATTTATTGAGTTCATTCATCAAATCAATCCCCTGTGGTTAGACTGTCCCCCTCACCCATATTGAACTGATAACTTGAGCTCCCTGGTAAGAACATCTCTGTGCCTAAATGTGCAGAGTTGGAATTATTAATTGAAACTGCATATTTTGGGATATATATATATATATATATATATATATATATATATATATATTACAAAGAGCTTTTCCAGCAGAAGTATCTTTCCAATTTTTCACTGTACTGCTGACTTTATTGTAAATACCTTTGCCAATTTCATAGATGTTAAAAATGGTCTTTCTGTTTTCATTTTAATAATTTTCATGAGTTTGCAAACACACTTTTCCCTTCAGAAATTACTACAACAGCTCTTCATCTATTCAAGCTATTGGCCTTTTGCCACTGGTGATGCATATCATGATTTGTGCTTTGCATAATCTTATCATGGATTTGGAGGGCCTGGGGATCTTAAATCAATTGGAAGTGTTGTATCACCTGCCTGTGGAGCATGTCCTCTAGGACTAATGTATTGTCATTCCAGGATGCAAGCATGTTTCATAGGAACACAACCACTGTACAGGGAGAATTGAATTCATTTAAAGTAAATTCATTTGCGCATCTATGAGGTACTTCACACTATATTGTGTATTACCATCTGATGAGAAAAACCAGCAACTGTGGTGCAAAAAGTTGAGAGCCATCCATGCCTGCAATCTCAATAAAACACACTATAAGTATGTTTGTGAATTCCTCAAATCATGATGAAGTTCTGTGGTGGTGTGGTTAGGGGCTGGAATGGTTGATCCTGACTGTCAGTTCCCTTAGATTGAAGAGTGCCCAGGAGATTAGTAAATCAGTCTGTGAGGGTATTTTCAAAGAGGATTGATGAGTGTGGGAAACACTATTCTGTACAAAGGGGTCTGGTTGGAGGAAAAGAGGAAGCAAGAGATAGCCTGCTGACACACGTTCTCTTTGCTTCCTGACTCCCGTGGGGTAAGCTGCTTGGCTCTGCTATGTTTTTCTTGCTACAATGAACTGAAACCTCAGAAGCTGTGAACCAAATTAGAACTTTCTCCTCTTAAGTTGTTTTTCTCAGGTATGTCTCACTATAGCAACAAGTCTGATTAACATAGTGAAAGAAGCTTGTTCAAAGGAGGTGTGTGTGTTTGTGTGTGTGTGTGTGTGTGTGTGTGTGTGTGTGTGTGTGTGTGTGTGTGTAAGTATGGGCAAGGAGGACATTGTAAGTTGGTGGCTCATTAGACTGAATGTGCATGACAATGTCCAGCATCCTCACAGTGCCTGGGAAAGCAGGGTGACTTCAGTCTAGGCCTAGGAGACTAAGTCACACTGTGAATATCCTTAGCTACTTTATTACAGTATATGAGGTGTTCCACACTCTGAGTGTCATACAATATTGAGGTTTGGAAGATGATAAAGATATACCTATAATGGCACAAGAATGACCTGCCAAGTGCAGTTTGTTTTATTGTGACTAAGATTCTTAGATAAAATCCATGGTGCATTTGTAAAGTCATTGAAGTGGGAACAATCTCGATTGTCTAGATTCTTTCTTTTTACAGATTTATTTATTTATTTATTTATTTATTTATTTATTTATTTATTTGTTGTAAGCATACTATAGCTGTCTTCAGATACTTTTTCTTCTCACTCTGGCCCCACTCGCTCCTGCCTAAAAATTTATTTATTTAAGTACACTATAGCTGTCTTCAGACACTCCAGAAGAGGACATCAGATCTCATTACAGATGGTTGTGAGCCACCATGTGGTTGCTAGGATTTGAACACAGAACTTTCAGAAGAGCAGTCAGTGCTCAACTGCTGAGCCATCTCTCCAGCCCGATTGTTTAGATTCTTAAAGAAGGATTCCACAGGTTCTGAGGTTCACTTCAGAAACCTGCTGTGACTTTCAGTGCTCCATAGTAACCTCCCAGCCCATCCTTGAGATGTAGAATTCCCTTCAGTTGGGTTAAAAATGGCATCTTCTCCCCTAACTACCCTCATTATGCTTCAATTTGATCTGTAAGCCACATGGTTATTTGAAAAATGTAAAGCCAGCTCAGGTCACTTGATGACAAGAGACAGGATAGACAAGATGGAGTGCAGACTTTGAAAAGCAGTATACCTCAAAGGCTGGTATTTTCAGGGTCTGCAGAATGGGTGTGGACTTGTATCTTAGTTATTAGCTGTAACTTCAGGGAAAGCTACTTGGATCTTATGAGCTTCTATTAGGATTCCCATACCATGAAATGGAATCACAGTAAAACTTGGACAAGGCTGCTATCTGATGGGATGGAATCCTTACAATTTGACAAGGCTGCTGACTGATGAGATGGAATCCCCACCCTGGTTCTGACATGCAGTAGATAGCCCATGAATGTGTTTCAGTTCTGTTCTTCATGCAAAGTGAGATTATGGCCCCAAAACATCCTCACGAACCTGGAGCAGTTCACACTGACTTGCTAAAACCATGTGGGTTTAGTTTATTGCTATGCCAATAAAATGCCGTCATCTATTAAGAGAATTCCTTCTGAGTTTAAGAATCTCTGAATACCTTTCTGGAATCAAGTGTGAAAACGTCACTCCCTTCTGTCTGCAAAGGCATCTGTCTCATGCTCTTTGGACTGTCACATTCTATAACTGGACATGTGGATCCAGCTGGCAGCTGCACCAGCCAGACCTGACCTAACTGAAGTTTAGGCCCAATTTGTTTCCACTCCAGAGTCTTTAAATTCTATTTCAAGCACATACACATACAGAATGCAGATGTAGGGATGAAAACCAGACCCTTTGTGGTGTCAAGGATGTGATATTGAACTGCTGCAAGGCAGTTCTATACAAACCTCACCTGGGGATTATTTCAGGCACAGCCTTCAGGAATGGCTGTAGACTTTTCTTATGGTTTAAGCTAACCCATGGAGCAGTCACCATAATTCTCATTTGGAACAAAACATCCCACTATCTGTGATCGGATAGGCTTGAAAGATTTCCTCTGCACTCTAACAAGTTTGTGACTTCATAGGAACACAGGAGAACTTTTTCCCTGAGGACCTGACATGGGATGGGGAGCAAGGAGTAAGAGAACGACTCCT
The DNA here is from genome assembly GCA_902729485.2 of Mus minutoides. Taxonomy (NCBI): domain Eukaryota; kingdom Metazoa; phylum Chordata; class Mammalia; order Rodentia; family Muridae; genus Mus; species Mus minutoides. The sequence goes on from LR749501.1 coordinate 248,227, forward strand.
GCCTCATACACAAAGATGACATGGGACAGGTTTATATTCATGTACAAGCAAGATGCTGTGAGACTAAGTATGGCATCTAGAAGAACTTAGAGCTCAGATAGTCCCTAATCTAAAGTCCCCTTTAGATGACTAATAAATATGTATTAATTCATTCAGCATATATTTATTAAGAACCTGCAGTAGGGGCTGGAGATGACTCAGCTGTTGAATGTATCAGAAGCAGAGACAGGGAATCCCCAGAGCATCCTGACTTCCAAGACTAGTCATATCAGTGCACTCTGGGTTTGATTTTGAGACCCTTAGAGAATTGCAATCAAGAATGACTCCATGCATCAGCCTTGGGCTTTCATGTGCATATACATACACATATAAATCTATGCATTCATACACAAGCACACACCACACACACATGAAAGATGGGGGGAAAGACCTATGATACAATAGGCACTTTGATAGATATAAAGACAAAGGAGAAAAAAACTTTAAAACTTCCCTAGTCTTAGTGCTGGTGGAAGAGCTCAGTGGTTACGAGAGCTTGCTGCTTTTTCCGAAGAGTCAAGATTGGTTCTCATCACTCCCATATGGCTGCTTATGGCCACAGGCATCTCCAGTTCCAGGTCATCTGCCACCTTCTTTTGACCTCCATGGGTTTCTGCATCCACATTGTGCTCATTAACCTGACCAGGCATACATATGTACCCATAAAGATATAAAATAAATGTTTTAGAAAAATCTCTATGCTCATGAAATTTATTCTAGCTAAAAGGCCATGAGTAAATGCCTTTCCAGAACCAAGTGAGAGAATAGCACTCCCCTCTCTTTGCAAAGGCAAGGTTCCCATCCTCTCTGGATGGTCACTAACTATAACAGGACGTGTGTGTCTCATACCCAGCTGGCAGCTGCACTTGCCAGCTTGAAGTCAAGAATTAGGTTATGAATTTGCTCCACCTGGAGAGAAATGTTAAGGAGTAGAAAGAAAAAAAAAGGATAGGATAGAAGGTAATAGGGAAAATGGGTGTTGAAATTCTATGGGAGGCATCCAGAGAAATCCTCACCAAGAAGCTGGCTTTAATAGGGACCTGATTGGTGCCACGGAGGAGTGTGAACCTAAATGGCAAATGCCTTCCACTGGATTGCCTAAGTGCTGCTCTGTTGTCCTTTGGTTCCTGGTTGACATTGAGAAAGATAACATCTTTCTGATGCTTGGTCCTTCCTCTGGGACTTTCCCCTACCCCTAGGGACCTTGAGGGCCTATCATCATCCAAGTATCATGACAAGCTTGAGTATGTCAGGCATTTCATGTACCCTTTGAGTTTGAACCTTAGTTGCAAGGAGGGAAAAGACAATCATATATTCTCTTTTGTTTGGGTTTTTTTTGTTTGTTTGTTTGTTTTTCGTTTTTGTTTTGTTTTGGGAAGCTGTCTTTTTTTTTGTTTTTCTGCTCTTATTTACTCAACTTTTTTTCTAGGAAGGAAGATGCCTAATGAAAAACCTCACAATTCTCTCTTCTTTCATGTTAAAAGCTTTCCTAAAGCATCCAAAATGCTTAGAAGTCTGTTAGTATCAAAGAGGGAGATACAGACATTCGTACCTGATGGCAGATGTTCATACATAGTTCCTGGCTGAGTTCTTTCACAGAATCTGAGGGTCTCTTCCTCTGGGACACTCAGCTTTCTAGAAAACTTGCCCTGGGTCTTACAGTTGAATGGATCCTTTAAGGCTTGATCATCCAGAATCCAATCTTCAGCTGAGCTCTTCAGTCTTGTTCCATGAACACAGTGAGGAGTTCCTTGGTTGAGTGTGGAGGGAAGGGGGAGATAAACACATCTCTTGCCATTGGGGAGAAATGAAGTTGAGTGGAGCCTCATCCTTTCATGCCCATCCTCTAAAGGAGCCTGGCACCTGTGGGTTTCTGTTCTCCAACTCACTGCATAAGGAGTTCTTCCCTTGAAGATGTCAGTGTTAGCTTTCATCCACATCCTACCTACTCTCCCCTTTTTACTACTTCCACCTGTGCTTTTTCTTATGTCCTTACTATTTTGGTGGAACTTCTAGAGGGTACTTTGTTAGGGGAGATGGCATTTTTAACTGGAAGGTATCTGTTTCTTTTTCAATCTCTTCCCACTAACACTCACCCTCATGTTAGTTTACTCCCCATAGCTTCTCACCAAGACACAAACTTTAGTAGCCAGATGAAGTCTCCACGCCTTTGATTTAATGTTTTAGTTATCTATGTCCAAATTGCAGATGAAGGCGTGTGTGTGTGTGAGTGTGTATGTGTGTGTGTGTGTGTGTGTGTGTGTGTGTGTGTGTGCTGTTTTTGTCACTATGATAAAATACCCTGACAACAACCAAACTAGGGGAAAAGGGTTTATTTTGTCTTACAGTTTCAGAGTGATAAGAGTCCAACATGGTCAAAGAAAACATGACAACAGGAAGGAAGACATGATAGCAAGAGCAGGAAGCTGGGTGACCAAATTCCATCCACATAAAACAAAAAAAGCCTCCAATCCAGACCCCAACGATGTCCCCACTCCAGCAAGGCTCCACCTACTAAAGGTCTCATGATTTAAGCAGACAGCACCACTGGTGGGGGAACAGGTCTTCAAACATATGAGTCTGGAGACATTTGATAGTCAAACCACAGTAGCAAGAATGGTAACTTGGGACTACTAATACTGTCATTTACTGGCTTCGAACTCTGCAGTTGCAGCAGTACTTGGTGGGGATATGCCCTTCTGTCACAGGGCTGGGGAGTCCATGACCAAGATGTTCATCCAGTGTTCATAGCTATACAAGGATGCGTTGCTGGAGTGGTCAGACAGGGCTCCCATTCTTCTACATAAGAACGCTTTCTGGACTTAGGTTGGAGTCCTCAGATTTGCGTTCTGCGAGGGAACATCAAACCTTGCTCATTCAATGTGCCAACAAGCATCAGGTCTTCATTTCTCAGTACACTGGCTGTTTCATTGGCCAGAATGAGACATATGCCCCTTTGGAACTCAGTGGACATTCAGTGATGGTATTTGTGTCCCCACTATTTTTAGTATGTCAAGGTTCCTGGCTCTTGAGGGGGCTTTAATATGATATAAACATTCAATAGCTATACAAAAATACACAGAAATGTGCTACCATTTCCACTAGATGTGTTCCTGAATACACTACTAAGACAAGCACTGAGTCTTATACATTGATTGTGTTCCCAGTTAATGAAATACATGTTAAAAATAGCCCTGCAGGGTCAGAGTCCTAAATATACCTCTTCTGCAGACATTGTGTATTGTCTTTTGCTATAGGTAATAAGGTTAACTCCTTGTCCTTTTGATTCCAAAAATGCAGAGAAATGGCCTGTTTAACCCCTGACTAGACTCCAAAGAATGACCTGGGTGCTTATATGATAACCAGATAGTCCATTCAGTAGAGTAAGCATTTGTAGAGTAACTTCATTGTGATAGAAGTGGCTTGAAGCTGTGCTCGGGTCTTGCTCTGTCAGCTGATAATTGTGTGTTCCTTTACATGCAGGTGTTCTCTACCTCCAGTATGGGGACGAAACCAAACAGCTGCGGATGCCGAATGAAGTCACAAGCGCAGACACAATCCGTGCTCTCTTTGTAAGTGCCTTTCCCCAGCAGCTCACCATGAAAATGCTGGAGTCGCCCAGTGTTGCCATCTACATCAAGGACGAGAGCAGAAATGTCTACTATGAGTTAAATGATGTGAGGTAAGTAGCTACCTTTGGGGGTGTTGTTTTAGAGTGTGATTGTCTCCACCTATTTTATTTTGAGGTTCATTGACCACTGTATTGAATGTCTAGCATTTGTGCTCAGTCCGAATTTCTACTCCTCCTGATGGCCAGAGTCCAGTCATTACATTTAGTGGGACTGTTGCACACAGATGGAAAATCACCCTCTGGCTCCTAGAGTTAAGTAAAAGATGAAAACACACTTCTTCTGGGTAGACCTTTGAATGTGTTACTAGCTCTGCCTATATCATCGCTGAAAAGGCTATAAATGATCCAGCAGTGCATTTTATCTAAAAAGCAAGAAAACTAAAGCCCACAGAGTTGGTCAAGAAGTGCCAAGAGCTAAAGGCATACTTAAAGCTGAATTTTCAAACTCCTAGAATATTCTTTCTCCCATGACAGAGCCTGTTCTAGGTAATGATCCTACTGGCTCTTCACCTATGCCTTTTATGTTTAAAATGAAACAGTAGGTGCACTATCCACAGAGGACGCTGAGAAACAGCCTCACGTTCCATTTCTTAAAAAATTCTTCCTTTACTCAAAGATGTCACTTGCCTCATGGTCTTTCTCCAGGAAACCCAGTTGGATAGATTCACAGGACTGCTAGCAGCCAGGGGACCAAAGCCTTGTCATTAACTGCAGTGGCACTGTCTATACAACCAAGGGATCCTTCTGGTCTGTCCCAGGCAAACAGCCTGAAAAACAGAATCTAAATCTATATAAACAAGCAGTTACTGTTTAGGGTATAGTTCCTAAATATTTTAGAAATTAAATAATTATATCACGACTAATCTAATCTAACCCTTTCCTTTTATGGAATCAGGAACTCAGGTGTATCAAAGTTAAGGGTCTTATTCAAGAGTTCACAGATAATTAAACAATTAAAAACCAAAACACACACACACACACACACACACACACACACACACACACACACATGCAAACCAATCCTGGCTGTTTACATGCTCAGCCCAAATCATGAAGGGCAGGACCCAGACTCTCTGTTCTCTGCCCTGGGGATGGCAGGGTCTGCTGTTTCTTCACTGTGGAAAGAGCAAGGCGCACTTTGTAAAACTGTGCCTGCAGAACATGAATGCCGGCTGATCCATATCTAACAGTGATCCCAGATGACATTCTGAGACATGTGCCAAGGTGTGAGTAATTTCGGGCTTTCAGAATTTGACACATGCCCCAAGCTACAGGTGCTGCATCTGCTGTGCAACTTCCTGCTTTTGGAAAACAGGTTTAAATATTTATGATCACTGAAAAGTCATGCTTATTTTTTAAATAAATTATTAATCAAGCTGTCACCATTTTTTTTAAATTTGCAAAACATAACCTTAAACCAGAGGTAATGGAATTATATTTGAAGCATATACTTGTAATAATAGAAAGCCATGAGACAGTTTCACATGGACAGACCACTTCAAGGCAATTGTCTTGCATTTCAGCATTTACATGGAGAGGCATTGAGAACAGCAACAGAGACTAAAGGTGAAAATAAACAAAAGCACGTGATTATCAGGCTGTAAGGAGAAGATTGGGAGTGGCTGGGCTGCAAACTTGCAGACTATAGAAATGCTTTCATGTGGCCATTTACCATTTTCTACAGCCTGTCACAAGACTTAAGCTATATATAGCTCCTTGGGCTTGGTTTTGCATTCTTCAAAAATGTCACAAGGAGACTCAGGAAGAGCGAAGGTGGAGAACAGTCATGGTCCTCCTCAATGGAAATGCAGCTGAGAAGACAACTAAAAGCATTGCTGCTGATAGAGAGATGCTCTTTAAGCATTAATAACTTGAGGGCATGGCTCAAGAGAAGAGCATTTGCCTGCCAAGAACAAGTCCATGGTATCCCATACATGCACACACAACATACCCACATACTCACACATGTGCACATGTGCACACACACACAAACTAATAATGCTCAAATATATTTTCTGGGCCATTTGTTTTTTATTGCAATAATGATAACTTATTGGTCCTTTGCTTGCCATTTTCTCTCCTTAGGTTGCTTTTCAATTTCTTGAATTTAAGTGTGAAAAATGAGCCTAAAATTGTTCAAGATAAAATATTTTTGTTTGGTGAATATATTATTAACCCTAAATGATTATATGTATGGTCCTCATAGTATCATTTGATTTTTAGCTTTAGAAGATATAATATTTTAATTATATTTAGCAGTGGAAATTTTTTTTAACCACAAACTTATATAATACATTAAAAAAAAGACTATAAGGTAGGCCTTAACTAAAGACAACAACTTTAATCTTCTGAAGTTACGGAATTCCCATTCACATCTTTCTGTGTCTTCGAAGTCAAAGTCTATTTCCTGACCATCTGACTAGTTCCTTCATAAATTTTCCTCAGGGAGGTTCTGAGGAGCGTTCAGGTCAGGCTGTGTATTGCAGTGTCACCATAAATGCAGTCTGGTGTTGCAGTTTGCTGTTGGCTCATCTCAGAGGAACATGTTTCTCAGTTAATAATAACCACGCTCATACATTTTAAATGCATTTACAACCGCAGTAAGCCCTTCTCATGGCGAGTGAGATTCTCTGGTTCATCACATGTGGAACGTGATGTCTGCTACCCAGGCAGGGTTCTTTTCATGAACTACTGCGCCTAACTGCCACTCTCTCTCCCTTTTGCATTAACCTAGCCCCTGTTAGTATCCAGGACTGCCTGCTCCCTCCCGCGAGCTTACTTCTAATGAGCTACATAACACGTGAAGCATCATGCAGGCTAGGACTAGTTGGTTCTTCAAAGCAATGACTGGCAGATATTTAGAGAGAAACAGGACTCAGTTAACAACCCTCCACTTCATTTAAAACACAAACACCACCCAAGAATTCCAATGGTTGTGTTCAGCTCACTCGGTACAAGAACACCTACAAAAAGAAACCGTCTACCTACCCACAACCCCTCAGCTCTAACCACCATCTGATAGATGGGCTGGAGGGGTTACAGGTGACCCTTGCAGAAGAGCCTAAGGAGAGAGAAGCGTCGGCATACATGGCCTGCTCTTGTGTGATTTGAAGGTAGGCTTTGAGCAGGCTTTCTTCTGCAGTCGGATTTCTTGACTCTAAGAACTGGGATCAAAAGCAAAAACAACTCAGTGTGTTATATTTCCTTTGTGTTTCATTGTGTATGGAGGCAAGTTTTTTTTTTATACACTGTGGGAGGAAAAGAATGCATTGTTAAACATACTGGGCTTGGTCTCTTTGATATTCTTTCCTACATTTTGTCTACATTTTGTTTCCCTTGCTGAGCATGTTTGATAGCAAAGAAAAATCATTTTTAAGTGTACATTCATTGGATAAAGAGGAATGTTTAAACAAAGTAAACAATTAAATACTTAAATATTATCCAAGTCTCTTGAAGGGATTGTAAATACTGGAGTTTTGCTGCTTTTTAGAGTGTCCTTTTTCTGTACTCTGAAGCTTGGAAGCAAGTTCTTGTTACCTGATATCTCTGGGTGGACATTAAAGCTGCAAGAATAACATGTTCCCTAGGAACAAGTGAAGGGAAGAAAAACCAGAGTCGCTTTCCTTCTTCTTTTTCTTATTTATCTTTGCCCATGTTATGGTGAAAAGACTTTTGTCTGGTTCATGGTAGACAATGGCAGAGTGTCTTTTGCCTGATTGCTTAAGGACAGGGAGAGGAAATGGCCAGGGTCAGACTCCTTCCATCTGCCATAGTGATGGATGTATCTGATTCCAGGAATATCCAAGACAGATCCCTTCTCAAAGTATACAACAAGGATCCTTCACATGCATTCAACCACATGACGAAAGCCGTGAACGGAGACATGAGGGTGAGTACCACTGTTCTGGCTCTGACTATCCTCAGCTCACACTGTCTCTCCTCACACCCGACTACCATGGTTCCCAGGTTCCCGCTGCTCATCTCACCTGGTGACTTATTATTCATTCACCGGTAAAACTAAGCATGGATCTTATTTTTCATTTCTGTCCCTTGGTTTGTGTAGTTTAGTAGTGCCTCCCAAATGCTAGCAAGAGCCCTTTCGGCTGTTCTATAGGCTCAACCCCAAGCACAGAGTTGAGATAAATCTTCACTTCAAAGATATCAGAGATATCCCGAAGGTCTTCTCTATCAGAATCCTTTCTCCGTAATGCACTAGCTTACGTAGAGAATCTGTTGCAATATTTTCACTCAGTAAAAAGAGGACAAACAAAAAACAAGTGCGTGAGTTACGTGGAAAACAATTCTTGTTCTCAGAACAGCCAACACCCTTGTCCTACTGCTCACTTGCTAACTCGGGGCTGTTTGCTCTTAATATTACCAAATCTCTGAACCGTGTTAAGGGCAGAATATAAATAACCTACATGATTTGAGAGCTGAACTCTCTAGATTTAGGCCATCTCATGAGATTTCCCAAATATTTATAATACTTAGGGATGTTTCGAAGAAAAAAGTTTCAGGAAAATATTTAAGAGTCTGAAGCTAGAATTCGGGCCTGTTACTGGGAGTGGGTGTGAAGCTAGAATGAAGGTGGGGATAACAAGGAAATCAGGTTTTCAGAGTACATCCCTTCTCTAGTACATCCACAAGCATGCAAGACACTGGAGTTCAACTTTAAAGACATACTTTTTACTGTCAATGAGATCTCGGCCTCATTTCCCGACGGACTTCCAGTGAGTGACTGCTTTCTGCTCCCTCATGTTGTATATGCATTTCTTTTTGCTACTGTATCAAAGGATGGCAAATTCAGTGCAGTAAAACAACACGTGTTTGCAGCCATGTATGTCCGGCCTCTGTGTGTGTCTGTCCATATTGATTTGCAACCCTATCTTCAATGCAAGTAAAATATCCCTCTGGCCTTGCTTTCATTGTCAAATCTCTCACCTTCCATTGCCCACTTTTAAAGACACTTTGCAATGAACATGAACCTACCGAACAGGCTGTGAAAAGCCCCCTAATTTCACGTAGGCTGGACGGCAGTCTGATGTCCCCTCCCCTCGTAACCTAATGTCACAATGCAGGGCATTAGGACGCAGAGACTATGAAGGCCTGGAGCTCTGCCTTCCACATGGGGCGTGTGAGCTTAAAACCAAGCAGGGCTCAGGAGATTCAGCTGAGGGCTCTAACTGAATTTCTGAGAAATTCTGAATTGCGATGAAGTCAAGGCACAGTGGAACCAGAGCCCACTGTTTTGGAGGGAAAGGCCTATTATGTTCTCAGCCACTCCTGCCTCCTACCCTACATATAACATAGTATGAATGGAACCAACAAGCTGTAGTGCTACCTAAGAAAAATCTAGAATTTTGAGATTTGTTCTTAGCCAGTTATACTTTAAATGCAAGCCAGAGCTATTTGAAGACAGTGGGCCATGCTGTTAATGGAGCTTAGGTGGGCCTTATGAGACCCTCTCTTAATCAACTCTGCTGTTCTCTTTCTGGGGAATATAAGTTGAGTCTTTGCCCCTTAAATATCTTTAGTTTTAATGCCCCAGCCTTCCTTCTGCCTGCATCTCTGCCGTGCTTAGCGTTGTTACTGTTGTGCAGTTCCCTTTTCCAGACAGGCACTCCACCACTGTTTCCAGGAGCCCTGTGTAAGGCTTAGGGGGGGCACCTATTTTAACTCTTAAGCAGATGCTGTGTCTACATAGGACCAGAGGTGGGGACCAGGAACATCAAATATTAACCATATGCACGGACTCTATTAAGATGCAGAACTTAATAGAGTTTTTGCTCTGGACTCCACCTTCACAGCTTTTGCTTGTGGGTAAAGCATAATTGAGTCCTTTCTGGATTGTTAACAGGTGTATGTGTGTGTGTGTGTGTGTGTGAGAGAGAGAGACAGAGACAGAGACAGAGACAGAGACAGAGAGAGACAGAAAGACAGAAAGAGACAGAAACAAAGACAGAAACAGAGAGGAGAGGGGGACAGAGAGAGAAAGAGAGAGAGTGTGTGTGTATGTGAGAGAGACAGACAGACAGAGAGAACTCAATCATTACCCTCTAATGAGGGATAACAAATGTTCACAACGTAGTTGGCAGGAAAGCCCTTGTATTTTAGTAACGATTACTCAGAAAGGAGAAATGTAAAAAGCTCTTTCAGAAACATCATGTCTGAAGCCTATAACTGAGACCCTATTCCCAGATTTTAGAAACTTTTTAAAGATGGGGAAACTTTTCAGAGGCTCATCCTTAGGCTGCTTCTCTCCCAGTGAGTAGGGCTGCATCGCTGAGAGGGCTGGGCATTTTGCTAAGCCCTGCCTGTGGTCCAGCTGTGAGACTTCACTGTTTGTGGTGAAGAACAGAAAGGAACAGAGAAAGGATCGATTGCTATTGTAGACTAAACCAAGCTGCATAGGAGGCTAAGGCGCAATATGTCCTCTGGTGTGTTGGTACTGTGAGTGTGGCCTTGAAGAGGTTCAGTGATAAACATCCAAATGCCACAACGGGAATGAAATTCTAGCTAGCCCATATAAAACACACACAATCCAGGTATTTTATTTACAAACTGTTAGCCTAGATTGGGCAGGTTTTGAACCTGTTTTAACTTATACTCCAGCCAATTGTCCCTTGTCACTTGCTGTCATGGTTCCTCTCCTCACCAGGTGGTTTTGTCCTCTTCCTCCATGTCCTTTTTACCTTTCCCCATCTGTCCTATGACCTCCAGCCAGGTAACTGAAAACTCATCCACTTCTCTTTACTGCTCAATCACAGGCTTTAGTCTTTTAATGGCCAATTAATTTGGAGAGCAAGGTTATATAGCATCACTTTGTACAGAATTTAGCATCTGAATATAAGCAGCACCAGACCAAGTCCCTACAACAGGCATCAGCCACAGTAGCTTCCCAGATGTCCCTGGACTTCACTCACCAGCTTCCAGAGACAGCGTGGGCCAGACATGAAGGCAGGCTACTCCTTACCAATAAACATACATATGAAAAAGACATGAATTAAAACAAGCAGAGAAGCTGTAGCAGTAATGCCTGCATTCTGCAATGACCTCTGAGATTTTCCTTAAACAAGGACTTTAATACCTTGCCTTTGAGTCAGAAGAAATGTCAGACTCTGCATCTGCAGTTTACAGGCAGTTCTTCCAGAGCGCTTTTATGATTGAATGGGGTAGCCCAGGAAGCAAGTTAGACCAAAGTATTAACTCTGAGGTTATGGGCCTCTGAGTGTACATGGAATTTATGTTGGTGGGGAAGCAGGCATCTAGTTGCTCCATTAACATGTAGCTGAGCATTGCTGAGGCCTCTCTGTCTAATGAGGCTTGTTCTTCACTAGAACTGAACATACCTAACTGGACTCGGAAACCTGCTGATTCTTTCCACATGTGTGTATAGCACCCCATGCTAATTTAGTCACATGGTTTTGTTCCTTACATCAGGTAGGTTTGATAATTTAATTCCTGGGGTAGTGGCCCCATCAAATGGGGCAGATCCTCCTGAATAATTTATGTGTGCTTATTCACAAATTATATGTACCTCAAATGTCACCCATTGTGTTTTGGGACTCTCAATGGGGACTTTTGCCTTCCTGTTTACTAATCCTGGTGGTTATCTTATGATTTGGGGCTTTTCTATTTCTTGTGTACATCAATATTATTTCCCAGGATTCTCTGCTGTCATTGTGAAATGATTTATGCCTACTGTGAATCTTACTCAGCTGTGTTTAATCTTTTAATTGAGTGCAGACAATGGCTAGATTTGCATTTAAGACACACTCCCCAGAATTAACCACCAATACCCAAATCAGTTGCTCCTTTCCAGTTGTTTTCTATTTGACCTTTGTGTTTGACACTGAAGAAGGGTCTCCTTAGAAACCAATGGTTTCCATTCCACACCATGGCTAGATTCTTTGCCTACATCCAAACACACCCTAGCGTCCCTTATTCAGTAGACCTTTCTGTTACAACCCTTTGGCATTGCCTGTATTAAATTTTTTGTAAATGCTAATTTGTATGCTCTTATTAGGCACTTGCAAGTACAATTCCATTTAATCCTTAAGACGAAACTTTGAATCAGACATTGGTGTAAGTCCATATCTGTATCGCTGACAAATACTTGTTTTTGTTAAGTGGTTGCTTAGCTAGAGGAACAGAGTGCTAGTGAACAGGAAGCTAGCTAGCTAGCATGCTGGTCAAGGTGCTTGGCTCCCTTCCACTGCTTTAACTGCAGTGTTCACATTTCACAGCCTCTCTGTTCTTCCCATGTCAAGTGTTTCTTGTTTCTGATATCTGGAGGGACGCACGTCTCCATATATGTCTGCTTGCTACGGTTTGAGTGTATTCACTAAAGGCTTGTGTATTAGAAATGGGACCTGCAATGTCATGGTCATGAGAGGTGGATTATTAGAGGTCTAGTGAGAAGTGATTGGGTCCTCAGGGAACCAATGCAAAATGGATTCATTTAGTTCCCAAACACGTCAGTTATGGCAGCCATGGTTCTCATAGAGAGAGGCCACTTTCATGCTCAGTGCCTTCGTTACATGACCAACACCCTTTCTGCTTCTTTGCCATATTGTTTTAACAGATTTTTCCCTCACCATTCGCCTGCACCATGCTCTCTGGATGTCCTAGCCAACGGAATGAGGGTTAAGACCAACAGCAACCTGCACCCCAGAAAAAATGGAGCTCTCATATATTTTGCTATACCAACACAAAATGGACTAAGTCTTCTCCTCTTACACATTGAAATACAGCCTTCTCATTCCTTCCTCTAACAAACCCCCAGCATGTGAAAGCACAGAGGCGCTCCAGGCTTTAAGGCTGTGCTACGAGGCTGGGTGTCTATCCCGAAGACCATGAGCCAACTGTAAGGCAGCTTCAAAGCTGTTTGGAAAGTTTTAACAGAAGATATTAAAGGATACCTGGCAACTGTGTGGGTTACAGTAACAGGATGGCTTAAAACAATGAAGCTTACTAAAGTACCTACATGTTAAATGACAGGGTGAATGGCGTTTTCTTTAAAACCACTCCAATAATGGAAGAAAAAAGTAGAGGAATCAGCATTGAAAAACTTAAAACAGTAATAGGATTTCATTACATTTTTTTCCTTCTTTTTATGTTTTAAAGTTCCCACAGTAAAATATTTTAAAAGTAATTAAAATTCGGCTGGAGAGATGGCTCAGTGGTTAAGAGCACTGACTGTTCTTCCGAAGGACCTGAGTTCAAATCCCAGCAACCACATGGTGGTTTAGAACCATCCATCCATAATGAGATCTGATGCCCTCTTCTGGGGTGTCTGAAGACAGCTACAGTGTGCTTACATATAATAAATAGATAAATCTTTTTTTAAAGTAATTAAAATTAAGAACTGCTTTTAGAACTTAAATGAAAGACTGCTCACTATGCAAAGCTTCTGAATGCTCTTTTAGGGGCAAGCGGACACGTTCTTGTCCTGTTCCAATCCTTTGGGTCATGTTCACTTCATCCCACAGATGGTCTGTCTTTTAAAGGCACAGATCATAACATGCTGTCCTCCATATCTCCCTGAAAGCCAGTGTGGCATCTGCAGGGGCGGTGAGCGTGGAGTGTGGGTGTGGCCCAGGACAAGAAGTGCTACGGTGCCACAGATGCTGTGATGTTCACTTCCATCCTCTGTGAAGACCTGCTGTAAAAATATCCCCAGTCTCATTTCCAAGAATAGTTCCCTTCTCCTGGTTTATTTTTATCATGTGGACATTGGGAGCCTTGTACATGATCATTTTCCTTCTTTGTATTGCTATTCCAAAGCTTAGAATTACATTTGTGGCCCACCCACAGCAAGAGTGCAGGCATTTGCAGGCTGTAGTTTGTGTGCTGGCATGGTTCCTGGTCTCCCTCTTTAATGTCACTGTTTTTCTTCTTCCCCTTGTCAGATATTCCACTTGCCTTTTATTTTTTCTTACAGAATTATAATAATTCATGTGAGTGTTATTAGTTCCTCTGCAGAATCTATGCAGACATAAATAGTGTTTTATGGTTGCCATTGTTCCTGATGTCAAATCACAGACTTTCCTGTGTTTGTGGAGTAAGCAGCATGAGAAAGTACTTTATATTTTAACTAGGTTTCAAGTCAATAACTCTGTAAAATAGGTGTGCTGACTCCAGTGTTCTCAGATGCTAAATCAGAGGCCAAAGAATCTTTTCCTCAGCTCACGCAGCTGGCAGGTACCAGATACCAGATCTGAGCCTGCTTCTTCTAACTTCTATGTACTCAGCCCAAGCTTTCCTTCCTTCATATTTATATATACATTTTATAAATTGTGAAATGTTATTCCTAGTAAGATGTCAAAACACAGAAAATAATATTTCATTCATTCGTTCATTTCTTTCTCTTTTTGTTTTTTTGTTTTTTGTTTTTTGAGACAGGGTTTCTCTGTGTAGCCCTGTTTGTCCTGGAACTCACACTGTAGATGAGGCTGGCCTAAAACTCAGAAATCTGCCTGCCTCTGCCTCCTAAATGCTGGGATTAAAGGCGTGCGCCACCACACCCGGCTCATTCATTTGTTTCTTAACACAGTTGCACATCTACTCCATGGCATCGTCTTCTTTTCCTTTATCCCATCCTGTTCTCTGATGATGGCACAAAAGACAATCACAGCACAAAGAAACAAAGAGGGAGGGAGGGAGGGAAGGAAGAGAGAGAGAGAGTTGTACAGGGAGGATGAAGAGGAGATTGCCAGACTCTTCTCGTTGAGATGAAAGTTTTGGATTTGGGAGGACTCAGATAACACTGTAGGAATGGAAGAGAAGAGAATACCACAGACATGGAAACATCAGAAAACATACCCCTTACTTTGTTCCTTTGTTAGTGGACTCTGCACAAGCCATCCAGCCCTTCTACCTGTTTAGAGGCATTGGTATTAGAAACTCATGTTCACAATTCGCTGACGCTGCACCTGGCACCCTGTTCAGTGTTTTGATTGTATTCACTCCTATTTGATTTTCATACCATGAGAGAGAAATCTGTGCATGCACATGCATGTCAAGAGCTGACTTTTGATCGCTTCTCTGGTCATCGCCATCTCCTTGGTCTCCATCATCAATGGCTGTGGGTCATCTCCACATCTGTGAGCTATCATTTCCTGAAGACCTAGCTCAGGAGTGACTCTTTATCACCAAACCTTTCATTCCCTTCCTTTTCCACGTCACTGTTTTTTTCTGACAACTTCCATGGATACCCCTTCACCCCCATCCTCTTAGCACGCTCTTCTCTCTTGCCTAGGCTGTGGTTACTGACACAGTCTTCTGAACACTACATTCCTCAGAGACCACGTCCCTGCTTTATTCACCTTCAGACTCCCTGTGGCTCTCTCGGTATCTCATTCTGCATAGATCCTCACTAAATGCACTCATGGAAAATATGGCTTAGGTCAGCATTTTCCCATCGAGCGTCCTGGTAATGCTTTATCTACTACGGTCAATACAATGGTCTGTAAATGAGGCTCTTGGTGGTTTTCAGCCCATTCCCAGTGAGAAGCAAGAATGCCTGTTGTTGTCTCCATTCCATCACTGGAATATGACAATGATTATTTTTCCTGGAGTTTAAGATGAAAATAACTGTATGGGAGAGTCTGGCTTTCTCAGATGCAGCAAGCGATGGTGAGAAATGCACATTTGTCAGCCTTTATCCCCCTCAAAACAGGGAGTTCCAGGAGTTGACTCACCTTCGTTAGAAGGTAAGCTAGCTCTCCAGTAAACAAACTAAATAAGAAACCGCAAGTTCTGTGTGCATAGTTCCTGAAGACAGAATTTGCCTTTAGACTAAGCAGCACGGTTTTACACCCCACTGTTATAAAATGTCACAGATCCCCCCCCCAGACCCCCCAGAGCTCTGGAACCAGCTCTATCCACCCACCATGCTTTCTGTGGGTCCTGAAGTTGTAACAGTAAACAAAACAAATGTTACAGCCACCGCTTCAAGACCTGGTCAATCAAGTGATCAGAAACTCCACTCCGAGGTCAAAATCTGATGTTTTTCTTTCTTATCAGCTCCCGACTGTGTGGAACTAGCCCTTCATTCTATCATTGTCAGTGAGCACTGTGCGTCTTGGTTATGATCAGTGAGCTCCGGGATACCCTGTTCACCTGTGTCTTTAGGATGACCATGTCCCGGATGATGAGGAATTACTCTTACTGCAGTGACTAACCAGCCTGAACACTTTAATGCAGAGTCTGTCCCCCACTTCTTCCACTGTGCTCTCGGGTCTTCATTTGTTTCAGATGCAGGAGGGCTACATGCACATCAGATAGGCAGCTTTCAAGGGGTGCAAATCCCGTCTTCCCTGCCACATGCCTGCTTGCCTTTTCCTTACACGCTTCTTATTTTTTTTTTTTGTCATTGAGAGGTTATGACCACATGAGCCATATTGTATTTATAAACATCACGTGTTTCCTTGATCTGGCTGCAGTTTCTGGCAGACAGCACACGGGGAAGAAACGTTTCTCCTTTGCTCGGCATTGGATGTCGTTAGGCTGATTTCCGGAACAGGGAAAATGCATTCCTGCAGCCTTAACTCTCAGAGAGAAGCAATACCTCTGAATGTCCGTGAAATAGTTTTAACAAGGGTGGCTAGTGCTCCTTTAAACCACATGTTTTAACTAAAGGCTTCCTTCTGTAAGCATGCAAAGCCTAGCATTTAGTCACCATGAAGACAGACAAAGCTGGAAACATCCGACAGATGGGTGGTTCTGAGGTCTCTGCGAGTCTAGAAAGTTTCTTCTAGGGAAGAACAGACCATGGAAGATGCAAGGTAAGATCTGATCTGCCTTTAAAACAGATCCTTTGAGACTCCTCTGTCCTGGCTCGGGCACAGATTGTATCCTTTTCTCCCTTGTGATCTGTTTAATGTATTCACTCCCGTGAGGAGCTGGAGTTAGAGGTTTTGTAGGAACTTCTTGCCTGCTGCTTTGAAAGTGATCTCATTGTTACTGGAATTGGTCTGTGTTTAAAGATTCCCCTTTTGCTTCCACTGGGACTGTCTGATCTACAGATCCGTAATCTGTGAGCCTGTTTCTGTTTAACCTTGTACTTTAGCAAAGGTTTTGAAGGGTCAGTGCAGTTTGCTTGAACAGGGCTCTTTTGTTTATGGGTTTGAGGCCGTCTTCAGTATTTTCTTAGAGATGTTGTCTTTCATTCAGTTCTGAGATCAGTGGGGAGAATTGAAGAGAAATGAGAGAAAGCTGTGTGTGGCTTATAGCATTCTGGGGAAGTTTTTCCTGGCAAATTCATCTTAAATTCTTTAATAAGAAGATATCAGTTTAAGCTTGAGGAAGGAAGGCTGAACAAGTGTCTAGTTTTTAAACAGCCTATTATGTGGAGTTTAATGATTACCTGGAAGCCGTTGACAGAAATCATGTTTACCTGCAACAGAGGTTCTACGTGACATCATGTTATGGAATACTTTTCAATGAATTTCATGTGGAACATGCCCTTTAAGCTCGTCAGCTTCCTCTTAAAGGAACACAAACCTTCATGGATCTGCTCTATACTGGAGTGTTTTGATCCCACCCTATAGATTATTTATGCATGACATTGTTATCCAATATGATCCTCATTCCATGTACCATTTCATATAGTCAATATAGTAACCGTATGGTATAAATACTGAGGGAGATTAGAGGAACGAGATCGCACAGTAGTAAGCAACAGAGTTGAGATTTAAACTCAAGCTTTTCTGTCTGTGTGTGACACTGCGTGGCCTCACCAGTCCCTGGGCGTTTCAGTGCAGACAGCTTCCACTGGGAATAGAGAAACTATCATATTTACTCAGTGTCAAAATATTATCTTGTGCTGTGGAAGGTTTTGTTGCTCTTCTTGTTTGGGGGTCTCTTGTTTATTTGGTGTTTTGTAAAGTGGGAACCTTCAAAGCCTGAAACTATTTCAGGCTGATGTTTTGTTTACCCCGGGACCAGGTCACAAGTTAAGATGAGGCCAGTCAGCATCAGATGAATGGCTGTTCCTGTGGCTGGCTTCTACTGTTACTTTTCCACAAATGCTAAGTTGCAGGGGGCGGGGGGGGGGAGAGCAGGGAGTATATCTGTGAGTTTGGTAATGGAGCTGAGTTTTTACTAAAGAATATTGAAGGTGGAGGATCCGAAGTTAGGGCTGCAGGCTTTGGTTTAAACCTTCTCCAGTGCTCTGTCTAGCCCCTCCTGAAGATATAGAAGCCAGCTCAACAACAGAAAACACCTAGTGATTTGTTATGCAAAGCTATCACCAGGATGCAGCTGCTCCAGTGACACAGGTTTGGGGTTTCAGGATCAAGGCAGCCTGCATCCAACTCTGTTAGAGTGCACGCCTTTAATCCCAGCACTCGGGAGGCAGAGGCAGGCGGATTTCTGAGTTCGAGGCCAGCCTGGTCTACAGAGTGAGTTCCAGAACAGCCAGGGCTACACAGAGAAACCCTGTTTCGAAAAAAAACAAAAAACAAAAAAAAACAAAAACAGCTCTGTTAGAGCAAAATAGGAATATTTCAAAGCTAAGCTCCTTCTGTAAATTGATATACACTATGTTGCTGTTGTTACTTTGAAATCCAGGGTTGACAAAAGATACATCCCACCTAAATAACACTGGAAGCAGCTTGGTTTCTCTGTTGCTCAGCAGTCCCCACCCATCCGAACGAAGCCTCTGCCACTGTTTGCTCGAGAGGTTTTGCCACACCCTTCTGCTTCCCCTATGAAAGCCACACCTCCTTTCTCTGGTGTTAGCAGAAGTGACCTTTGACCAGGCACATGCATCCCTGACTTCTGGCCACAGACCTCCTTCCCCCAGGTTCCCCTGGCTACCCCTCCACTATTCCTTGTTCTTTGTGGGTTCCCACCAGGGCTGTCCAGACTGTGCCAGATTGTACCTTCCTATATCAGCCCAGGCTTCCTAGGTCTGGCATCCTGCTCAGAGGCAGGCTGACCATTTTTTGTGCCTTTCCCAAAACATCTCAGGTGAGTGTTATTTTCATATAAATTTGAGCATAGAGAGAATGATGTGTTAATAATGTGTTTCTAAGGTCCATGTCACCGACAGTGACATTTCTCCCCGCTGGGCTTTTCCCCCATGGTGTAGCAGCTTCTTTGCTTGTATGTATTTGCAGGAGCGAGAAATGTTCTGTCTGCTTTTGAGGAAATACACCTTTAGATGGTTGGTGATCCTTCCCTCTGTGACTAAGCCTGACTAACTTGAAATCTTTGGACTTAGACATCAACTTTTATAAACTATTCACCTGGAAGTTTAAATCCAAGAGGCTGAGCATGGTTGGAGAGATTTGGTCAGGTTTACAGACCAGAGAAGGGATGACATGTAAGGCAGGAGCAGAAACTACCAGCCCAGAAAACCCATTAACCTTATCCATGGCCACATTATGCTGGCCTTAGCTTTTGTTCTCACCCCTCTGGGTGTCATCTGGAATTTGTGTGTGTGTGTGTGTGTGTGTGTGTGTGTGTGTGTGTGTGTGTGTGTGTGTTTATGTGTGTATGTGTGTGACAGAGACAGAGAGACAGATAGAAGACAGAGATAGACAGACAGGCAGAGACAGTGACAGAGACAGAGAGAGAAACAGGTATTCTTGCAGCACATGCTTGCCTTAGGGTTACTCTGTACCCAAGGATTTCTTCAACTTCACACATTATTTTCAGGTGTCTATGAGGACAGTAAGCCACTGTACCCAGCTTTCCAGTTTGTTTCTTGGTGGGCTTGCGAAGATTATATACCTGCCTTCTTGAAGCCATTCATGGCTGTAGCTGGTATAACGTGGCTTCTTTCATTCCCCAGAAAGCAGCTCACATCTCCCTTCTTGATTATCTTACTAAAAGTGAACCAGAAATCCTGTCAGAGCTAGGATTCATTAATTGGAAATACATGGGCTTGTACCAAAAATAGATTTTTTTGAACTAACCAAACTTAGATTATCCTGATTTTTTTATGGAAGCGGAGTAGGTCATCAAGTCAAGCGAGAAACAGCAGCTGCTTCAAATTATGAAATTCTTTGAATGAAACAGAGAATATTGGCTTAATAGAGTGATGAAGCATTGCCCTGGTGTCTTCGATGTTCAGTTTCTCTGTTGCAGCAGGTCTGGCCTGCTGGTGTTGTGTGTGTTGGTGTTCTACCCCCAAACTATACAGAGCTGTCTTTCCCTTGCATCTCTGCTTTTTTTTTTTCATTTGTTTGTTTGTTTGTTTGGTCGGTTGGTTGGTTGATTGGTTGGTTGGTTGGTTGGTTGGTTGGTTGGTTGGTTGGTTGGTTGATTTGGGTTTGGGTTTTTTGAGGCAGGGTTTTTCAGCGTCACCAGCCCTGGCTGTCCCAGACTGACTTTGTAGACCAGGCTGGCTTCAAACTCACAGAGATGTGCCTGCCTTTGTCTCCCTCATGCTGGAATTAAAGGCACTGGCCACCATGACCACTTGTACCTCTGCTTTTTAGGTGACATATGGGAAAGGGGGCTTTGCATCCATTTGGTTTTATAGGTTTGTTTTTTTTTAATATTTATTTACTTTGCACTCTGATCTTAACTTCCCCCTCAGTCCTCTCCTCCCAGTCTTTCCCTTCCCTGTCCCCTCCCCTGTTCCTCCCTTTCTCCCCTAGTATCAACCAGCCTTGACATTACCAAGTTGCAATAGACTAGGTGCATATTCTCCTATTGTGGCTAGACAAGGCAGCCCAGTTAGGGGGAAAGGATCCAAACGAGATAGACCCTGCTCCTGCTTTAGGAGTCCCACATGATGACACAGCTGCATAACTCTTACATGTGTGCAAAGGACCTAGGTCCATCCCATGCACGCTCTCTGGTTGGCAGTTCAGTCTTTGTAAGCCTCTATGGGCCCAGGTTAGTTGACTCTGCAGGTTTTCTTGTGGTGTCCCCGGCCTCTCTGGATTCTTCAATCCTTTCTTCCCCAAGCTCCACTTAATGTTTTGCTGTGGGTCTCTGTATATGTTTCTATCAGTTTCTGGATAAAGCCTCTCTGGTGACAGTTATGCTAGGCTCCCATCTGCAAGTATAACTGAGTGTCATCAATGTGTCAGGAGTGGGCTTCCCTTCATGATATGGGTCTCAAGCTGGGCCAGTGATTGGTTGGCCTTTCCCTCAAATTCTGCTCCATCTTTTACTCCTGCACATCTTGTAGGTAGGACAAATTGTGGGTCTAAGGTTTTGTGGCTGGATTGGTATCACAGTCCCTCCATTAGAAGTCTTGCCTGTTTACAGGAAGTGGATGATTCAAGACCCTTATCCCCCATTGCTAGTAGTCTTAGGTAGGGTCACCCCATAGATTCCTGGGAGTTTCTATTGTCCTAGGTTTCTAGCTCCTCCCAAAGATGCTCTTCCCCAACCCCCCAATTCAGTTCAGTCTCCTAGTACTCTCTCCCTCAGTCCTTGCCCCACCTCTTCCCACACATTCCCTTCCCTGCCCCATCCCTCACTCTGGGTCCACCCCCACCCCTCCCCTACCCACTGTCTTTGTGGTTTTGAGATGGGTGGGGGTCTCGATATGCATCCCATGTTGGCCTATGCCTGGCCTAGGGACTAAAGAGTGTTGTTGTTTTGGTCACGCTAAAGCACTTAAAGGTCAGTTTAAAGCCAACTTAAAGGAAATTGTTAGATGAGTGGTAGGTGGGTAGTTTGGCTAGAGTGGGTTTAGGGCCAATTGTTAGATGGGTGGTAGATAGTTTGGCTAGAGTGGGTTTAGGGCCAATTGTTAAATGGGTGGTAGATAGTTTGGCTAGAGTGGGTTTAGGGCCTGTCCTGCAAATGCACAGAGTTAATCCCACGGGTTAAGCCTTTGGGGCAAAGTCTAAGCTGGGGCTCATGGAAGGTGTAATTATTACAGATTGTATACTGCTGAAAAGAATGAATCGTTTTGTTGCCAAGAGCTTAATTCCATTTGAAGAATTCTCAAGGTTCCAACATCTTCCCCACAAAGAGGAGGCATTCACGAAGTCGTTCTGTGTAGTTCTATTTCCTTCAGGCCTCTCTTAATAAAAGGTGTGAATTTCCAGGGCTTCATTGAAGTCACTGAAAAAGTAGCACTGAGTCACGCCACATTCCGACAGCATGGACAATATGCTGGAGTCATTTGCTACGTCCACACATGTACTTGATTTTATTGTTGGGTTTTCCCCCCTTTCCTTTTCCCGTGACAACAGAGGTCATACTTTGCCTGGTCATTTTCACCCTTTGAACCTATTACTTCTCATTTGCCCTTAGTAGAGGAAGAACTGCCAAACACAGCCTTAGAGAGCAGGAAGTCAAGACACACCCACAACAGAAAATTCCTATAGGATGTCTGGACATTAATGTGTGTTTCTCTTGGAACACCACCCCATGTGATTAGAGCTGGATGCCTGCGTTTAAGATGAACATACAGACCTGTGTCTTGCACTGACTTCCAAGGACAGACATTAATTACAACATTCTGAGATGGTTGGCACCATGTAGTTGAGGGTGAAGGAACATTCTAGACACATCTCTACAAAGTAGATAACATTTTTTTTTTGCTTTCCTTTAAAAGCAGATCTAAAAATATATTTCCTAGCAGCTGTTTAACCACAAAACAAGAAGGAAAAGGGATCTGCTCCGCTGCAGAGTAATTTGCTCAAGCAGATACCTACTAGGTCAGACCCCACTGCTGGAGAAATCTGCTGAAGACTTCACTGTGTATATTTGCACCAAGGAGCCTATTAGCATGTGATCTAAGAGAACCTCTGTATTCTCATAAAAAGGAGAAACGTGGCGTTCGTTATTGGCAACCAAAGCTATAATTATGTTAATGTAGCCATCTTAGGACTGAAATATGTTGTTTTAAAATGTTTCTGTATTTTTATTATTCATAACAATGAATATATATATATATATATATATATATTCATAATATAAAAATTGACCTCATGAAAAATTCGGTTTTCACAGTGCTGTGGACTGAATACAGGGTCTTATACATGCCACATGATCACTTTTCCACTTAGCTATGCTCCCAGTCTGCTTCACATTTTATTTTGAGACAAAGTTGCCAGGCTGTCCTTTAACTCACTGTGTAGCACAGGGAGACCTTGAACTTTAAATCTTCTGCCTCAGCCTGCCTGAGTAGCTGGGATCACAAACTGCAACCACCATTCCCTACCAAATCTATCTTTATATTTTAAGTATTCATACAGTGAGTGTATGTGCAAAGCCTACCTGACCATAGGTGTCCAGTGATAAAACATGCCCATTTTCTTTGGGATCTGTATTTTTTGCTATATATAAAAACCAATAATTAATATACAAATGGCAGCCAGTATCATATACACTGCACAGTGGCTTCATCGTGGCATTACCACACATGTCCACAGTGAACTTTGATCATTCTCCTAAGTTTAATTTTGATCAATAGTTAATATAGTTTGTAGTCAAGGATCCTGCAAAGGTACCCAGATGTCTGTTACCAATGTGAATGTATGGCAGGCCAAAAGATGGGCTGGGAATAACTGAGGAAATTCTCAGAATATCCAAATTACCTTGAACTAACTGACCCAACCATCCTTACCAACATCAGGAAGCCAATGGTGTGGGTATTGAGTCTACTACTGTGACAGAGATCTAGAGAAACAGAAGAGAGGATTTAATCTAGCTCTTATTTTCAGAGGTTTTTGTCCGTGGTCAGCTAACTCCGTTGTTTCTGTGCTTGTTGTCAAGAAAGACATTCTGCCAGAGGCTGTGGTAGAAGAGAGCTGTTCACTTAATGGAAGGAAAGTATGAAGGAGACAACAGTGGAGAAAGGGGTTCAGAGAAATCCATAACCCTAGCAACCAATGTAAAATGAGAGTGCCTCTGAAAGTTTCCACCCCTTCCAATAATGCCATTGGATTTTACACCCACAAATGGATGAATCAAAACACACTGAGGAAGTCAGAGCCCTTGTGTACCAATTCCCTCTCAGTGATTCTGTCCACCAACTGTTGACCACACCTTCAACACATGGGCCTTTAAGGATTTAAAGGTGATTTTCATGGCTGGTAAGATAGGAAAGGAAAAAGAAGGATCCAAAGCAGAAATGTAGATCATTATTTATTTACTAATAACTTACTAGAAGTTGTTGGTATTTGAGTTTGCTTGTTGTACTGGTTGGACATGAGTAGAGAGTGTGTGGTGGTTTGAATGAGAAATGTCCCCCATAAGCTCCTGTGAGTACTTAGTCTCCACTTGGTGGCATTGTTCGGGGAGGTTTAGAAGGTATGATCACACTGAAGGAAGTATGACATTGGGGGTACACTGTGACAGTATAAAGCTTTAGTTCACTCTCTCTGTTCGTGCTTGTAAAGATAACTAGCCTCTCAGCTTCTCCTTCCCGCTGACATGCCTGCCGTGTGCTCTCGGGCTGCCCTGCCTTCCGAGGTTCTTATCCATTTTGAACCATAAGCCAAAATAAACTCTGTTCCTTCAATTGCTCTTGGTCATGATGTTTAGCACAGCCACAGAAAAGTAACTAAGAGTCTTCCCCACAGCACGCTCTAGATCCAGAACATCCATTAATTTGAGAATGCGAGTAAGAGAGGAAAAATCTTCTCTCTTTTTTTTTTAAGTAATAAGTTCTCTTTTCACATGTACACACACACACACACACACACACACACACACACACACACACACATGCCAGGGTGGACATGTGAGTGCAGAATAAAACTCAGAGGAGTTGGTTCTTCTACCACATGGATCTCCCAGCTTGAACTCAGGCTGTCGGGCCTGGCTGTCAGCACCTTTACCTGATAAGCCATCTCACTGACCTAAGCAAGAGTATTTTCTTATATCTTCTCAAGTGTAAGTCCATGGCATATACTTGAACTTTACTCCTCAGAGATGAAGTCTTTAGGATAGTGGAGGTTCTCTCAGCCTTCCTAATGCTGCAACCCTTATGATGTGGTGGCCTCTAACAACAAAATTATTTCATTGATACTTCATAAGAATAATTTTGCTACTGTTGTGAATAATAATATAAATATCTGATAAGCAACCCCCAAGGGATCATGACCCATAGGCTGAGAACCACTGTGCTACAGAAAGCTATACATTGCCTACATTCAAACTTGCCATTCATTCATAAATTCTTCTGTTTTGCCAATAGAATGTACCATTTTCTTCATCCTCCTATAAATATAATCAAGTGGATATTTCCATTTTATTCACTTTGTCTTGCCTCACAATTCAGTGGTGATCCCATGAATATTTGTTGGTGGTATTAAAAATAATTTTTCATCCATTTCTATACCCCAGATAATGTAGCAGTGATTTAGTTCATTTACTAGTTATGGCCCCAGGAGAATAAGCACAGGAGGCATTGCTGGAAAAACTTAGCAACACAATTAGAGACTTGGGAAAACTCGCTTGTCAAGGCAATGGTCAAGTTTTGGAAAATAGGGAGAAGAAATTCCCAGGAGAAACCAAGCCTATTTCTCTAGTACTCAGGGCTTTTCTACCACACTCCGCCTCCTTCCTTGAGCACTATGATGGGGAGGGGCAACAATTGCTTAAGTTAATTAAACTCTTAAAAAGAATTGAAAAGGGGACAACGGTAGGGAACTAATCACATGGCAACAAACTAGAAAGGAAACCAACAACAGAGCTAATGTCTCAGTATCCTGATTTTGAAAAAACCCCTCTATTTGTTGACCCATGTGTTCCTATCCTTTCTGGGAGAAATCACCCAATGTTGATTTTGAGAAAAGGGAAGAAATTAAAGTGAAAAAAATATGTGCATGCATGTGTGTATGCATGCACAGGCAAACACACACACACACACACACACACACACACACACACACACATTGAAAAGAGGCAGAGACTGAATGTTGGTTTGAGCAGTGGGAGAACGAATGTTATTTTGCTTCATCCTGGCATTTGTTCATCTTTGAAGTGAATGAGATGCTCTTGGTTCTAGTTTGGGACTTTGAAAAGCGCTCCTTTGATCACTAAACCTTTGTTGCTTCATATGCCTTACTACAAATGGGCCCAGATTCTTTCTTTTTAGGGGACGGAATTTGGTAAAAACACCTAGACAAAAATTTCCCTCTTTCCCTGATGTGGCCATTTTGTCACATGGAGCATGACATCTCTCCAGGAAGTTGCTGAGCTTCTAACTCCTCCCCATTTGGTTCCTTATAACTTCCTTGGTTATGGAATGCAAAGCTTCCCCTGGGAGCGGGATGCCCACACTTATGGCTGCGTACTCTTGGAACACCAGGTAGCAGAGCTAATGCACAGTGGTGGGGACATATCAGGGTAAGCCTGGTTGAGAAGGGATGGTGATAGCTGTAGCCACCTGCAGCCACACTAACTGGGTTCCTGAATGGGAGGCCGGAGCTGTATGGAAGGAAACTGCAAGAGAAATAATGGAGGCCAAGACATGTTTCTGTTCAAGGCCCCAAAGTTTACTAAGAGTCTGTGCTTATATAGGGGGGAGGCCCATCCCCTGCCAATCCATTCTTGATGCCTGTTGCCAGCCTGTAGGTGATTTGCAGGATGCTGTCTCCAGAATAGCTCCAGAGCCTCTCAGCAGGTAGCAGTGTCTTGGAGAAAGTCAGCAGCTGGTGACAGAACAATAGAGCCATCTAAGTCTCTGAAGGCTCCACCCCAGGTGGTCTCATACTCATTGGCTGCAAAGTCTGAATCAGCCTGCTTCAAGGGGGGGGGGGGGGGGGGAGAGGCTACAGATAGCTGGTTCAACTCCTCCATCTGTTGGAGCAGGGCAAGGCAGAGCAGGGCCAAGCAAGACTTGGGCAGAGCAAGCTTAGCCTCAGGGCATGCATGACTCCCAAACTGGTTGTCTTTGAGGCTGTTATTTATCCAAATAAGGCAAGGCAGTGGTTTTGCTGACCAGCTCAGATTTCTGAGCCACGCTCACTGGCTGGCTAACTTGATATTTGAACTGAAAACACAAAGGTATTGCTTTGAAATGGAGCACTTTTGTGAGGTTCACGGATGTCCTGGAGTCAGTGTTTCTAAGACTTTCCCAAGCATTTTTTGATGATGTGGGTATGGTCTGGTTTGTTTTGTCTCTTCTGGCTCTTGGAACAGGCAGCAGAGATGACTTTGTTCAGATATCTCTGGACTTGATTTTGCACCAAAATAATACTCAACCTCAGACAGAGCCTTCTAAGGTGAGAACCACACACTGATTTCTGGATGCTGAACTCCAAGATTGTTCAGGGATCTCATAACCTGGCATTTGCCTTTGGAAGAGACACTTGAAGTTTAGGGTCAGTTTGTTCATCTGGAACATGGATATGATAGGAATAATTAGGAATTTAACAGGATAAGTCTGGAAGGCTATGGTCAAATAAGAAATCTCTAAAAACATTACTTTCTTTTCCTTTGTGCAACCTCTCCTATTATGAATATATTTACTAATAGAGAAATCATAGGTGATTGTGATTGCTCCCCAAAGCTTAATATCAAAAGACTCACAGTCTGAGGGCTCTAAGAGGATTTCTCTATGGTACTCCTTTAAGTGGTTCTTCCTACATCCTAATTTGAATATATATATATATGTGTGCATATTTAACTTTCTCTTCTAAATTATGCCTTCCTCAAAGGTGAGGAGTGTGTCCTGTTTTGTTGTATGGTTTTAGACAGGATCTTACTATGAGGCTCTGGCTGTTCTGGAACTCATTATATAGACCAGGCTGTCCTTGAACTTACAGAGATCTGTCTGCCTGGACCTCCTAAGTACTGGGATCAAAGGCTTGTGCCACTACTATATCTGGTGACGGTTACGTCTTAATAAATTCCTTCTCCATCATCAGTTATAAACCTAGATTTACCACAGATTTTAGCTACTCAATAAACACTCCATGAATTTATAGAATCACATTTTTGAAGAGGGTATTACAGGAAATCTTATTTAAAGATTAAGAAGCGTATGTTAATTCCTGGACTAGAATGAAGATTCAGTGATTCATTCAAAAGTGATGATAGTTGGTTGTCCTCCATCATTCTACATTGATATTTATTTATTTATTTATTTATTATCATTATGGGGGTGCACACAGCACATGTGCACCTGCATACACAGGCATGTGCATGATGGGGCCTACGGGTGGAGATCAGAGGATAACTTCTGTAAGCTGCTTCACTCCTTCTATCATGAGTTCTAGGGATTGAACTCAGGTTATGAGGCTTATGGGACAAGTGTTTCTACCTGCTGAGACATCTTGCCTGACTGTCTACAATGAGTTGTTGTTTTTGTTTTTGTTTTTTAAGATTTATTTTATTTATTATATGTAAGTACACTGTAGCTGTCTTCAGACACTCCAGAAGTGGGCGCCAGATCTCGTTACGGATGGTTGTGAGCCACCATGTGGATGCTGGGATTTGAACCTATCACCTTCGGAAGAACAGTCGGCGCTCTTACCCGCTGAGCCATCTCACCAACCCTACAATGAGTTTTAAGAGACACACTTAGAGGACATTCAGGAATAATAATCTGATTCAAACACTTCTCAGGTGTTTTTGTATGTTCTGTCTTGGGCTCCAACTAAAGCCAAGGAACAAGATGGGGTTTCAATGGCATATTCATTACAAACACAAAATTGGAAATGTCTTTGAAAAACCTGAGAAAGTATCACTTTTTCCATTGTAAGGCAGCATCCACTGCCATTCTTATCTATAAGCATCCTCTACCATGGGTGACCACAGAAGTGTCTGACACTGGAAGCTACTTTTTTGTTTGTTTGTTTGTTTGTTTTGTTTTGGTTTGTTTTTCGAGACAGGGTTTCTCTGTATATCCCTGGCTGTCCTGGAACTCACTTTGTAGACCAGGCTGGCCTCGAACTCAGAAATCTGCCTGCCTCTGCCTCCCGAGTGCTGGGATTAAAGGCGTGCGCCACCACACCCGGCTGGAAGCTACTTTTAAGAACAGAGAAGGAGACCCTTTTAAACCAGAAGTAATTGCTATGAGGGAATGTTTTGGTATGAAACTCTCCTGCTGATTCACATTTATTGGCTGGGAGTTTAGATTTGGAGACTTATCAATTACTGTCTTCCATTGTTCTCTCCAGGGGCTTGTCTCTTATACAATCCTTTCCTCTTCTGACACATTAGCCAGTGGTCAGTTATGGATAAAAATGATTGCACAGCAAAGCACCTTCCATCACCCATGGCAGACTGTTTAAAATGGGCTCTGGGATGGAGCTCACCATGTGTTATGTCTGTTCAGCTAAGCAGTAATGGAACCAGCAAGCATCCCTCAAGGATGGGGCGTGGGGCTGCAAAGTGTCCATTTGGTTTCCAAGTTCTGTCATTCATCCATATAACTACCATAATTTTTCTCTAATGGGCCCTAAAAACTCTGTCTCTATAATCTATAGTTGTAGTGATTACAATTCTATATAAATCATTATGAACTCATCTGGTAAGTTTAGACTTGCCGTGTCATCATGCTGAAATATGCACGTCTTGGTTCTCACACTGTTGCAATCATCCTAACGCTATTTGCTATGGCATCTAAATTCCTTTGATCATAGCATAAAGTCCAGAGAAGTGATCTGTTCCTCTGACACTGGTTAGTGAATTTCTGAGACATACAGTGGTTAACTCTGAGTGTTATGGTCCTTCAAGAAGCACCATTAGCGCCAGGTGTGGTGGAGCACAACTTTAATCCCAGCACTCGGGAGGCAGAGGCAGGCGGATTTCTGAGTTCGAGGCCAGCCTGGTCTACAAAGTGAGTTCCAGGACAGCCAGGGCTACACAGAGAAACCCTGTCTCGAAAAACCAAAAAAAAAAAAAAAAAGAAGAAGAAGAAACACCATTAGTGAAACTAGAGTCATGATGCTCAGAGAGTTTAATCAGAAACATCCCACATATTTTAGTGCATAAATAATCTGCTGTCTCTGTATATAACATATATATGTATATCCATAGATAATATTTGTGTCCAGTTTCCCTTCCCATGATTTCAGCCCTCCTAAGATCAATCTAGGTTTATCTAAAACTAACCAATAGAAATTCAAGAAATAAGCAATTTCTAAGTTCTAAGTAGCTTTTATTACAGTTGATGGTTATAATTATCCCAAAGGTCTGACTGTTATTGATCGCTATGGGGCATGTGTAAAGGACAGTGTAGTATATATAGTGTTCTATACTATCTGCAGGTTTAGGCATCTAGTTAGGGTGTTGGAACTTATCCCCTCCAGATGAGTGTGTCGCTAGGTACTACTAGTTACTACATGGTTACTACATGCTACAAGTTATATACTTGCTACATGATATTGGACAAATTTCTTAGCTTCTCACATGTCATTCCCTAGCCAAGCGGGACAGTAGTACCTGCCCTCTGTGTCTCACCAAGTTCTGGGTCCCATAAAATAAAATCATAACTGAAAGCACTTTGTATAGTGCAAAGCTGCTAAATGATATTCATATATATCTGCTCAAGAGCACATTTAAAATTCTTTTTACAATAAAAGCATTATAAGTTAATAATGCAATATATTATACATTTAACATGTATGTTAATAATTAAATAGGCATTCCAACAGCTGATATTCAAAGAAAATAGTGGAAGCCACTGAGCTGAGCACATACTAGCAATGAATCTAGAAGTTCTAAAAGGGGTTCAAGAACAAAAGAACTTTGTCCACGCAGAAGCATGGGTGGCCTCACTGATGGGGAGGGGTTGTTTGTTCCATCTGTTGCAAATGTTGGTAAGAAGATATGATTTTTACTAACAGGGCCTATTGAAAATACAGAAGGAGTTGTCCTTGGCTTGTGATAACACAGGGAACAGCCCAGTAGATCAAGTGTCCATGAAAGAGGGGAGTTTTTCTTTTATCTGCCCTTCAGCTCTGCCCTGTCCCTGATTATGACTTGGAAGTTAGATGATGTACTTAATAGTATGTTTTTATTCTGCCCCAGCCCAAGCATCTTTAATCACTCCTGGGCACAGGGCTGGTCTCCTACATCTGGTAGTGTACGCCTCAACTAGAGTTCTTTATGTCAAACTATTTCTGGGAATAACACCCATGTTAAATATAGCCATAAACTAACCACTGACTGGATCATGTCTTTACTGAGAATCCAATAATTTTGGCAACAGCCTGTCTGTCTCATGTCTGGGAGACAGTCCATTTATGAGCAAATGAAACATTAATAGATTAATAAGACCTTACAAATGACCATCCTTGCCATTTTAACAGTGTAAGCAAGACGAATTTTTCCAGCATACTGATCATTTCCTTTTATGTCTGTAGGCACATGAGTTTCTTTTTGCATACATGTGCCTTAATTTGATAATGAATGAGAAAGAGAAATTAGGAATAAATTTTACAATACCATTGACCTTCCCAAAGAATAAACATTATTTCCTACTGGGGTAATACTGGATATTTACTGGCAAGGCTTTTCTTTTTTTTTTTTTTTTTGACAGGGTTTCTCTGTATAGCCTTGGCTGTCCTGGAGCTAACTTTGTAGACCAGGCTGGCCTCGAACTCAGAAATCCACCTGCCTCTGCCTCTGCCTCCTGAGTGCTGGGATTAAAGGCGTGTGCCACCATGCCCGGCTGGCAAGGCTTTTCTTAGTGCATTAAGTTACTCCCACCGCACTTGCGGCCCATCAAAAGCAGAGAGGATATGAATAGGAATCTGACCAAAGCTGTTTGTCCCAAGGTCAACAAGACTGGGAACAGCCTACAGATCCGACCAGAGTACAGATGCCACCAGTTGATTGTACTTGGACTAGTTGGAAGAAGTTAAGCCGTCCTCTGAAGAGGGTTACTCACTCAGTGGGCCTATGTGCAGCAAGCACTTTGTTCCAGAAATGCATGGTTCATTAACCACTTCTCTAGAGCCTTGGGTAGCAAATCCCTCTCCCCTCTCCAATCAACTTCCTGCTTACTAGAGGTCATTCAACTCATCCTGATTCACCACAGGATTGGGCTGCCAGTCAAACTCCTGACACTGAATTACTGCCCCAGTAATGAAGAAGTCTCGAATGTGCTGTGCAGAAGAGAGGGCCCTGGAGCACTTTGAAAGTGAAAGGAGATATTTCTGAGGTGACAGAGGGAGGAGACCAGAGAGGGAGGCCAGACTGCCTTTCACTGACTCACACGGTTAGCAGGGTCACCAGAAGCCACCACCTCTAAGGTGGCTGTTATGAAATAATATGTTAATTATGTCATGCTTCACTCAACCAAAGAGCTCGGGCAGGGGCAGGAGGATCACTTCTCTTTTGGGAGTGAGAATAGCATGGCCCCTGTTGCTCCGAGGACAGCCCCTTGGAACAAGAAAGACTTTGTAGAAGTCACTCAAAGAGCAGTGCTGTGCCCTATGGCATTAAACAATAGCACCAGAGGTATAGTAGGGCTGGATGTAGAAGTCACTCAAAGAGCAGTGCTGTGCCCTATGGCATTAAACAATAGCACCAGAGGTATAGTAGGGCTGGATGTAGAAGTCACTCAAAGAGCAGTGCTGTGCCCTACGGCATTAAACAATAGCACCAGAGGTATAGTAGGGCTGGATGTAGAAGTCACTCAAAGAGCAGTGCTGTGCCCTATGGCATTAAACAATAGCACCAGAGGTATAGTAGGGCTGGATGTGGCTCTCACAGACAACCAAGGCCAGCCTCTAAGTTCCCCTTCCTGGAAAGCCCTCCTGTGACCCAACAAAACCTACCAAATGTGTGTCAGATGCCTGGGAGCTGAGCATGTGCTTCCTCAGCCTGGTGAGAGATAGATAACAAATCTGTGCCGATTAGATTAAAAAATCAAAACAAGGGTTTTCAAATCCATCTTCTTCTTTCCCAGCCTCTTAGACGGCGTCTGTTACAGCCACGTCATCAAAATCGAGTTTCTAATGGGACATCTTGGGAAGGCAGTGGTGTTGGGGCGACCACTTTCCCCCTCCCTTAATAACCACAAGCAGTCGATGGTGGTAAACAGTTCTCTGGGTGAGCCTGCAATGCCGACTGCCTGTGGACTTCAGAGACGTCACAGAATTCTTTTGGTCCGCAAGAAGAACCTCTGAGAGTCTGAAAATGTTTTGTTTCGTTGTGGTGTGTTTTTCTTTAAGTGTCCGGGCAGCCATGAGTGTGGTATTGGGGTGTGGTTTAAGGCCAGCCAGTGACTGGGGTTCCTTGTTGCAGGATTCCCAGATGGCTGTTGTATTGTCCCTGGAGGCACAGAGAGCCTCTGGGAGCAAAGGGAAGCCTTGGCTTTTACTTAGCGCACCTTTTGTTAGCCAGGTGTTGACACCTGTCCTCCAGCAAGCCACTTCTGGTAGATACAAACCCTCATGTCCGGTCAGGTTGTTCCTTCCCTTCCACAGGGGAGGCCCCTGGAGAACCCTGGGCTCTCTCTTCCTTGTGCCTAGGGTGGGGCAGCCAGGAGCTGCTTGCATTTCTCAGACCTCCTCTTGCAGCCGCTGCAGCTGCAGCTGCAGCTTGCCTTGCCTTTCTCTCCTCATTTCAGCTTGGCTTGCCAGAATGAGAGCTGTTGCTACCTGCGCTGAAGAGGACAGAGAGCTCAGCCTGGTTACAGAACTGGATGGTTAATTAGTAAACTAGCTCTTTTCCCTCCCTCTTTTTCCCCCTCAGGTATTACAAACGTGGGGAAGAGAAGAGTTGCCTTTACTTGCCAATAAAGCAGACTTCAAAATTCTAGCGGAAGATGAAGTTTCTTCTCTCTCTCTCTCTCTCTCTCTCTCTCTCTCTCTCTCTCTCTCTCTCTCTCTAACAGGAAACTAATCCGAGAGTTGGACCAGGGGTAATTGGGACCCTGGGTTTTCTGTTGGTTTCCACTCCCTGGTGGCTGGCTGTTCTTCTGGTTTAGGGACCCTCTATGCTTTAAGTAGAATCTATTTGTTAATATAGTGTTTGTTGTTAATCCATTTACCCACGGCTCTCAGCAATTGAGCGGTTTCCTTACTCTCTTGCCCTGTAAGCAATTGTTGGAGGATTGAGTCACCCACGCAGTAGCCTGTGGTTGGATATGGGCTGAGGTTATTCAGTGACTAATTTCCAAGGGGAGGAGAAATTGGCTTATCATTGAGAGAGCAACTTTTTTATCCATGCCTGTGGCAGCTTCGCTCTGAAGACCGGGTCAAAACCAACTGGTTTTCATCGGGGATCATTTTAGTATCTGAGCACCCTGGTGATTTGGACTCTGAGGAGAAGGGAAGTTGTCGGCTTTGTCCCGGTGAGGGCCTGAGGATTCAGAGGAGGCTCTCAAACAAGGGAGTGCCATAGCCCCAGGCAGAACCAATGGGCAGGTTCACAGCCGCAATTACACAGGTGATTTCCTCAAACAAAAAGTAAGTGGTTTTAATTCTTTGAGGTTGGAAATGGCCTCTCAGGAAGCTTTTCTGTTTTCCCTTTTCTGTTTTCTCGGGTTACTTCATTTTGTGGTGTGATGGAGGAGGCCACGTACAGATTCTAGAGTTGGAAGGGTGGAGCTTGAAATAGAGTAAACTGAGTGTACTATTCCCTCCCCACAAAGCACGTCCGTAGGTGTTGTGAGTGCTTCAGAAAGGAACTTGATTACGTTTCCACAAAAGATGTTAAATGAACTTTTTTTTTCCACACCAGGTTTACAGTTTTATCTACCGTTCTTATCTTACTTTCAAGAAATTTCCAACTGAATAACACTTGCCTGGCCTTAGAATTCTGGGGGAAATTAAATACTGCTGTACGCCTTGCTGCCTAATTCAAGTGTAATTTGTAGCGACCTTCAGCATTTTCTGGTTTGGTGGAAGAGTGGGGCAGTTTATTGAACTGGGCGTTGTGAGGAAGAACAGCAACTTGCTATTTAGGGCCACCGTGGAGAGCCTGTGTGTGTAAAACACCTCCCTGTTTACTTGCACTAGAATGACTCAAAGTCAAGACACAATAGGGATTTGGATAATAGTGCAAAGAGGAAAAGACAAAGGCAACGCAAACCAGGGAGAATAGCCTGGCTTATACATTGCAGGGTGGTGGAGCAGTTTTTGTGCCTGAGCCTATGCAGACAAATAAAAATACTTGAAGGAAATTCTGATTAGGATCTTGTGTGTGTGTGTGTGTGTGTGTGTGTGTGTGTGTGTGTGTGTAGGTCCTCTTTTTATTTTTGTAAGACAAAGAACTGATGTTTACATAAAGATAGCAATGCTAAATTTTCAGAAGAGAAAGCTGCAATGATGTGCAGAGCTACTTTTAACTTAGCAAGTGGAATGAGAT
The DNA here is from genome assembly GCA_902729485.2 of Mus minutoides. Taxonomy (NCBI): domain Eukaryota; kingdom Metazoa; phylum Chordata; class Mammalia; order Rodentia; family Muridae; genus Mus; species Mus minutoides. Next base: position 283,097 of record LR749501.1, read on the forward strand.
ACAGGAGAAGCCTCAGAGATGGGTGGGAAAGTCAGAGGCTCAAATGGTCAACTGTTGTCCCGTGTGCACTGTTTTGTTTATCTTACCATAGATTGTTAGTCAATTTTCCTCTAGGCCTGACCATACATACAATAAGGAAAGCTTATACATATTTAACGTCAGGTCTTTGTCAGAAAGATGATTAAAAATCGCAACCAAATAAAACTGTAGGCGCCTGAAACAAGGCCGTTACAATCATAAGAAGGGCACTAGCTTGAGCAGCAAAGGCTGTTCTAAATTACACAGTATTATTGCTTAGTTGCCCTGCAGCCAATCAAACAAGCATCTTGTGAGGTCATTAAAGACTAGTTTTTACAAATTAACATGAGGCTCCTTCCGCATTTCCCAAGCCTTCTACTGTATCCTGAGTGAGGTACCTTTAGCTGAACTAAAGCATTTACTGCATAAACTGGAGTTATCTCATATTAAGGGTTTGTTCTTCTAGACCTGAAATCCATGTTTCCCCAGGGCTTAATGGGATTATCATGTCATTCTCTCTTGGGGCTCTATCTAGAGCAGAGGGTGAAATGATCAGGGAGCTTTTTTCTTTTCTTTTCTTTTCTTTTCTTTTCTTTTCTTTTCTTTTCTTTTCTTTTCTTTTCTTTGTTTTTCAAGACAGGGTTTCTCTGTATAGCCCTTGCTGTCCTAGAACTGACTCTGTAGACCAGGCTGGCCTAGAACTCAGAGATCCACCTGCCTCTGTGTACTGGCTAGTTTTGTGTCAACTTGACACAGGCTGGGGTTATCAAAGAGAAAGGAGCTTCAGTTGAGGAAATGCCTCCATGAGATCCAGCTGTAAGAAATTTTCTCAATTAGTGATCAAGGGGAAAGGCCCCTGTGGGTGGGACCATCTCTGGGCTGGTAGTCTTGGGTTCTATAAGAGAGCAGGCTGAGCAAGCCAGGGGAAGCAAGCCAGTAAAGAACATCCCTCCATGGCTTCTGCATCAGCTCCTGCTTTCTGACCTGCTTGAGTTCCAGTCCTGACTTCCTTTGGTGATGAACAGCTGTATGGAAGGAAGTGTAAGCTGAATAAACCCTTTCCTCCCCAACTTGCTTCTTGGTCATGTTTGTCCAGGAATAGAAACCCTGACTAACACTCTGCCTCCCGAGTGCTGGGATTAAAGGCATGCGCCACCACGCCCGGCTATCGGGGAGCTTTTTAAAGCCCAGTCTTGGGAAATCAGACATAGCCTGGCAAAGCAGCCTGATCATTTTGCCAGAGACTTCTGACTTCTACAACACTGGTATTAATGTACCATTTGACCTCAGATTAACTGTTCTATCATAATTTAATGTTCAGTGGCTAACTCAGTGGTTCATTCAGTGGCCCCATTGGACTATGGCAAGATTATTTTGAAATGGAAAAGGCAGGGATGATAACCAGCATGGTCAGCAGGTATGTGATGCTCATGGCTATAGCTAGGATCCATCCTCACCCGTGGAGGCTCTGTACCGATGCGCACCTGGACCAAGACAGATGTTGACTCTTCAGTATTTTACTGACATCCACATTCTTCATATGAATGCACAGCACAATGTATCAGAACTATTCTTTTTTGTTTTGTTTTTTGTTTTTTGTTTTTTGTTTTTCTTCTTTTTGTTTTTCAAGACAGGGTTTCTCTGTGTAGCTCTGGCTGTCCTGGAACTCACTTTGTAGACCAGGCTGGCCTCGAACTCAGAAATCCACCTGCCTCTGCCTCCCGGGTGCTGGGATTAAAGGCTTGCACCACTACGCCCAGCCTATTAAGCCTATTAATAGTTCAATTAAGAACTATTCTTAATTGATTTATTCTTTCAGAATATATCTGCACATGCCACCAGAAACTTTAATGATTTTTGTTTCCTAATCAGTTTTTTTGGTATTTTATTTTAAAAGATACTTGTAAAGTTTAACTCTTAACTATATGCCTTCTCATATCACAAAACATGATTTTTAAATTCTTGCTTGAATACCTCTGCTGTTTTAAAAGATATATGTCTATGTTTTTATTAATTTAAGTTAATTTCTATTTTCCTTTCATAATATGAATTTATTTAACAGTTCTCTGATGTTTAGAATCTTTTTACTCTCTTAACAGAAAGATGGATATTTCTACTGTGTCCGACTGGGCTGGGATCCCCAAAATCTAGATGTTTCCTAGAGCTTGATAAGAAAGAAAGGAAAACAGAGCTGAGATCCTGGTTAAAGCAGTTGCTGGTCCCTAGTGGCTTCTAAACAGCTTACATCTTGGTAACCTTGGTCATTTCCAGCAATAATGGCAACAGCATTTTCTGTTTGTTCATTTGTCCTGGACAATGTGTGATGTTCAGCACATAGTGGCCTGTTTGAGTCAATATGATAGGAAGAGTTTATCTTGAGATTCCTTTTAGCTGGTTATTGTATTGTACATTATGATTGTTTGGTGGCATTTGGCCAGATACTCACTGCCAGCTTAGTCAAACCCCCTCAGATTTCATGACTTATAAAGACACACGCTGAGCATGCCTTTGTTTTTATTGAGTCCTGAACTCTGCAAGATAATGGGACAGGCGTTTCTAAGGATTTGTCATGGTCTCTGCACACGCTCTGTCCCGCGGTTGTTCCCCATTCTGGAGAACTAATCAGATATACTACCCTGACAGTGACCGCCAGTGGGGCAGGCGCTTCTGGTCTATTGCCCTGCACACATGAGTCATACATGTATCAGGTGAGCAGAGAGTGGTCATATGGGCAGGAACGTTAGGGCACCCAGAATCCAGGACTAGGTATGAAGCACAAGAGTAAGAATATTGTGGGAGGTTTGAATATACCTTATTAAGAATTGGAGACGAGAGAGCAGGCTAGCCTAGCAGACTAGCCTAGAGGATCATGAACTCCATGTATGTGTTAAAGAGTAAAGACGGCAGTAAGACAAACTGTGATTGTCAAGAACCTGCTCCCTCTGTGGTCTCCAGAACTACTCAGATCCTCAGGGAACTTTGCCCTTGCAAAAGACAATAGCACAAAATTATTTGTAAAGCACACATTTATTTCCCCTTTTGCCTCACTAACTTGATTCTTCTGATTGTTTCTTTTTGAAGATGCATTTATCTTTACCTTTTCTGGTCCATGCAATGCTGAAGCCCAGATAATTAAGCTACCTGGTCCAATGTTCCAGCTTATAGTGTCTGTTAGCTGCGTCCCATTACCTCTAATGGCCCTATAGGCAGAGCCATTAGGATTTTGCACTGCGTCTCCACCGTGCTTCAGATTCCTTCCCTTCACATGGTTTACCTGCCATCTCACTGCTACCTCATTACTTCCCCTAACCTGGTGTGTTATCTTCACAGAGGCTCAAATAAATTGTTGAACTAAACATCCTTCCACACATCTTTTCTTTCTCTTTCTTTCTTTCTTTCTTCCTTCCTTCCTTCCTTCCTTCCTTCCTTCCTTCCTTCCTTCCTCCCTTCCTTCCTTCCTTCTATTTATTTATATTTATTTAATATTTATTTATTTATTTATTTGTTTATTTATTTATTTATTTATTTTTGGTTTTTCGAAACAGGGTTTCTCTGTATAGCCCTGGCTACCCTGGAACTCACTCTGTAGACCAGGCTGACCTCGAACTCAGAAATCCACCTGCCTCTGCCCCCCAAGTGCTGGGATTAAAGGCATGAGCCACCACAGGCCGGCTTCCACTTAGCTTTTATAGCCATGGTCCTACATAGCGTGAGCTTGCAAAGGTGGGAAAGTGCTTATTAGTTATTTGCCAGGGCTAACTGTAGGAAAATGTGCCCATTACAGGTTTTGGAAAACATGATTTTAGACCCATGTATATATTAGCCTTACAATTATTAAATGGCTTAAGAAGCTGTGACATCAATACTTAAACCATAGTTTAATATCCGTGTTGCTGTCATTGCGTATATGTCTATTTTTTGAGGTTTCCTCAAGGAATTACTGCAGACTTGGGGTTGTGAGATAGGATGCAGTAGGAGGGTTTGCCTGAGATATGCATCTGTAGCTTTGAATAACAATATGACAAACAAGAAAACAAAACATTTTAGGCTTTAAATGCCACAGATTTCTTCTTGTGTAGTGGTTGGGTTTCTAAAATGAGTTTCATAGACCATTATTAACCACACTTTGATGGGAGCTCTGAGGGGGACTCCATTTCCTTATTGTATGTAGTTGCTGCCCTTGGCCCCAGCTCCATCTTCATCTTCTATGTCAGCAGCGCTTAGCACCTTGTAGTCTTTCTCTCCAGGACTGTTTCTACCATCACAGCCCTCCAAGGTAGACTCCCTTGCTTCCCTGTTTCTATATAAAAATATTAGTGACTGCAATGATCCCACTTGAATAATATCTGTCACCTCAGGATCCACAACTTACTCACATCTGTAAAATCCCTTTTGACAATAAGGGGACATATTCTCAGGTTCCATTTACCTGGTGTGAGTGTCTGGTAAGAGGGTGAGATATATAGCCTGACTCCTTAATTAAGCAATTCACCTTGTCACATGAGACCCCCTAAAAACATGAATATCTAAGTATGTGTTCTGATTCCTTGCTTTATTTCCAGATGCAGAGAGAAATTGTTTATGCAAGAGGAGATGGGCTTGTTGTCCCCCGACCAGGATCTACAGCTCACCCACCTCATGTAATTCCAAACTCCCCGCCGTCAACTCCGGTGCCCCATTCCTTACCTCCCTCTCCATCCAGAATTCCTTACGGGGGCAGCCGTCCAATGGCTATTCCCGGCAATGCCACCATCCCCAGGGACAGACTCTCAAGCCTGCCAGTATCCAGATCCATCTCCCCAAGCCCCAGCGCCATTCTGGAAAGAAGAGATGTGAAACCGGATGAAGACATGAGCAGCAAAAACCTGGTTATGTTCAGAAATGAGGGTTTCTATGCCGACCCTTACCTCTATCATGAGGGACGAATGAGCATAGCCTCATCCCATGGCGGCCACCCTTTGGATGTCCCAGATCATGTCATTGCGTATCACCGCACAGCGATCCGGTCAGCGAGTGCTTACTGTAACCCTTCCTTGCAAGCAGAAATGCATATGGAGCAGTCGTTATACAGACAAAAGTCAAGGAAATACCCTGATAGCCATTTGCCTACCTTGGGCTCCAAAACGCCCCCAGCCTCTCCACACCGGGTGGGTGACTTAAGAATGATAGATCTGCACCCGCATCTTAACACACATGGGCTCCCTCACACTCTGCAGCCAGACCGGGCCTCCCCCAGTCGCCAGTCCTTTAAAAAAGAACCCGGCACCCTGGTGTACATCGAAAAGCCACGAAACACTTCAGGATTATCCAGCCTTGTAGACCTGGGGCCTCCTCTAGTTGAGAAGCAAGGTTTTGCTTACAGCACTGCTACAATCCCCAAAGACAGAGAAACCAGGTAAGACAAAGGGGAGGTGGGGTGGCTGAGGATTGTCTGTACTGGTGTGTTGCTGAAAGCTGCTTTCTAGATACCAAGCCAGAAAACACAATTCTGAGTATCAGGGAAGACTAACTTTCCCTGAAGAGTTCCTGGATGAGTGGGTTCAGGTCAACGAGGTCCACAGTGACCATGTGAAAGGAGACAGGAATAACAAAGGCTACCAGCCCTACCTGTCTCTAGACTCTGGTCCTCACAGGATTGTCATTAAGATAACTTGGAACTATTGGGAAGAAAATGGTGATTGATGGAAACCACGCAGATAGCAGATGGAAGAATCATAATTGCCTGCCATAGAAAATGAATCCTTGCCTAACTATTGGTCACCGCCATCTGTGTTTCTGCTTATACAATGCAGTTTCGATTTCTTGTCTGGTTTTGTGCGATGAAAACAATGAGTTTGCATGATCTTGGATGCTTGGGTTTAATACTCATTCAGGAGTGGAGTTGCAATAGGTAGAGTTTTTGAGTGAATAAAATACTCTGAGATGAATGGATGGAGAGAGAGAGAGAGAGAGAGAGAGAGAGAGATCTTTAAGTTTTATATCCTGAATATATTTTGAAAGCCCTCTAAAATCTGCAAAGTAATAACTGAAAGGAAAAAAAAAACAGATTTTGACAGAGGAAAGTTTCCTAGCCTAAATTCACTGAAGGGAATAAAATTAATTATAATCATAAACTTTAGCATAGAGATTGACAACTTACATGTTTCACGTGGGTTCAGAAAGGATAAAATATTAAGTTTCTCAGAACCTGCTTAGAGCTGCTGTTCCTCACTAAAAATGGATCCATCTCATACTGTTATATAACCTTATAAGAAGTTCAAACTTGTGAATGGAATGTAAACTGTCTTCCTAACTTACTGTCTTCACACACAAATCAGTCCAAAGTCCTGTCGCCTCTAGCAGAATTTTAGCATGCTAAGCTGTCCCTATTTGTTCAAGTCATAAGGAATCTCACAGCATGAAGATTTCGGGAGAATGAGACAGGAATAAGCATGAACGATTTGGAGTCATTAATGCAGGAACAAAATCCAGCTCTCACAGCTGGAAAACAGCAGCTGGATGACTGGCCTGAGGATGTACAACTAAGAAAAAAGATGGTGCTTAGGGATGGTGGTGAGCTGGTGGTGACCACTTCGTAGATAAGAGGACAGATGCATCCCCTGAAATGGTCCATGAGGTGCAAGATAGGAAATGGTATATCACACAGAAGGTGAGAACTAGAAGCATAAGGATTTAGTGCAGGAAGTTAAAAGGAGGAAGGAAGGAAGGAAGGAAGGAAGGAAGGAAGGAAGGAAGGAAGGAAGGAAGGAAGGGGAAGGGAAGGGAAGGGAAAGGAAAGGAAGGGAAGGAAAGGAAGGAAGGGAAAAGAATCTACTTCTGGGATGTAAGACTGAGAATAGGAATCCACCCTCCCTCCCTTTCCACCATACTCCCTCTGCCCCATGGGTGCCTTGGGGGAGCATAGGAGCAAGAGCTGGGTTCACCACCGCTCATGACATTGTTCCCATGCTGGGCTCTGGGTACATTTTCTCAACAGAGTGAGACATCCTCTCTAGTAAGTTATTTTTCTGTTGCTGTGAAAAAAAATACCTTGACCAAAAGCAACTTATAAAACAAAGAGCTTATTTTTGCTTGTGGGTATAAAGGGCTAAATGTCCATAATATCGGGGAAAATGTGGTAGCCAGAGGCCAGAGCAGAAGGCTTGAGAGATCACATTTTAACAGCACACAGGAAGCAATATGAAAACTGGAAGTGTACCAGACTATAAACTCTCACACCCTGTTCCCAGCTCTACCTCCTAAAGGTTCCCTAACATCCCCTAAACATTGATGCCTACTTGGGGATCAAGTGTTCAAGTACATGGGAGCGTTTCTCATTCAAACCACCACATCCTTCTCTCAGCACCATAAGTGTCCAAGCCACAGTTACTTCCCCCCCACTTGTCAAAGAGATTTGGTAACGGCTATGGTGGGGCACTGTAATCCCAGCACCCAAGATCCTGAGGTATAAGGAATGCTGCAAGGTCAAAGCCATCTTTAGAAACCCAGCCAAGCAAACAAACAGCAGCACACCCCATAGCCTTTGAGGATGTGCGAGTGTTCCCTGTGCGGGTCCCTGACCGATGTCCCAAAGGGCCTTCACCTTCCATTTGCCAGGGTCTCTGTTGGACTTGCCCTTATTTAAAAGGATTTGCCAACCTCAATGACTTCATTTTTTTCAAATCTCTAAAGAAGTCTGTAGATTTCTTCTTTACATGTTATAAAACATTTTTATAAAATTCGACTTATGTTGTATCTAAAATAGAATCTATTAGAAAAATTAACTTAAAAAGCTGAATGCTCACCTAAACCAGTGTCACTGCAGCCAGTGAGTTAGGACAGATGATTGTCATGCTGATAGCTTCACTTCACCTTTCACGGTCCACCCTCACCAACTGTAAAATAACAAAGAATTTTATTTCACACTGCCCGCCAAGTTGAACCCTTGTTTGTTAATTAACTTATCTCCTGAGATTACAGTTGGAGTGTTTGTGTTTTTGTGTGCTGGTTAGTGCTGTACTCCTTCCACAGAGTGTACATACATACATACATATACATATACACATATAAGGTATATAAACACATACATACACTCATATATACTACAGGCATATACACATATACAACAAAGACATGTATAAACACAAGCACCTGTTCACCCATACCACATAGATATAGACACACAAAAACACCACAGACATACATGCTGAAAACATACACATTCTTATGTCTGTACTGCCCTACTTAGATTTCTATTCCTACGATAAACACCAGGACCAAAGCAACTCGGGAAAGGAAGTGTTTATTTCGTCTTACACTCCCAGACACGTACACAGCTGTCATGTACAGGGGCTTCTTTGGAACAATCACTGTATTAAGTATCATCCATACATATGTAATAGAATTACCAGACCAACCACTGGATATGAGCTTGTTTTACTACATTTCGTAGATGCAGAAACTGAGGAGCAGGGAGATTACTCTGACCCCCCTAAGACCGCCATGGTGCTATGGTTCGGTCTAGTGAAGGCTCAGTACCTTTTGTTGGGCATGCTGCACACACCTGTAATTCCAAGCTCAAGATCCTGTCTTTTATAATGAGGAAATAGCTCAGTAATAGAGCCCTTGCTTAGCACGTGCACAGCTTGGGAGTCCATCCCATCTCACAAGGAAGGAAGAGGAAGGAGGAAGTGCCGTATTTACTGGGTACATGTAGGTGACTATAGTAACCATGGCTGATTGACAGCAGTGCACCCACTTTCCCATTGCAGCAAAGCAGGGAGAAGTGAATTCTGAACACTGCAGCCAGAATTCTTCAGAAATCATTTTAGGGCTGGATGCTAAGTAACTGCTCCCAAAGGACACTTACAATCATAAACATGGCAGGATTTGCATAATTATACTGCTAAATATACACATGCCATTTAAAGTATAACTGCCCTAGCTGGTGTATTAGCACAATTACCCAGAAATGGGGAAAGGAGAGAACATTCCTGGTAGAATTTATTTAAAAAAAAAAATGCATCTGAATACTATGTCAAAGGAAAAAAATGTAAAAGACAAACACTGGGAACAATTACAAAAGTGCAAAATTATATGCTATAGTCTTACTTAGCTCATGATGTTATTTTAGAAATATTTAATCTGGGTAGTATTTTTAAAAAGTCTAGCTTCATGAGTATGGGATATAAAATGCCAAACCAATTTCTGTTGCAGTTTCATAATATTAAAAGCAAATAAATGAGAGTGCTTTTTCTGTGAGAGCCTCTAAGTGAGATTTTTACATTTAAAAGGTGAGCTGACAGAACTTGGGGACAGGAACTGCTAGGAGCTGTGCTTCCTTCTGTGAGCCAGCAGGACTCCCAGAAGGTTCCTAAGAGCACTTCACTATAATAGCCCAAGTAGCTGCAGGACATTGGAAATCAGAGAGGATCTTTTCTTTCACAGGGATGCTAGGAGAGGGCCACTGGCAACCAATTGAGGAAACGTGATTCTGTACCAGCTCTGTTGACACAGCGAGAAAGTGCTGAACACTGACTCAGCCATGTGCCTCCTGCTCATGGAGTTGGCAGGTCTTTTCTTCTTTGAAGAGACTTCAGTAAATATCTAATAAAGAACAGTGTATACAATGTAATTTGGCTGCTGGTACTGCTCTCCTTCCGAGGAGCCCATGAATATTTGGCATTCTTGTACCTGAGCTTCTAGAAAGATCATCTTGCATATTTTGGTGGCTTTGCCCAGACAACTCCTTCTGCTGGGACTTAGAAAAGGAAAATGGGTTCAATCATCTGTATGCGATTGGTGAGGGAGACAGTGTAGGAGAGAGTTAGGGCACACACTTCTGCCTTCTCTTGCTTATAAAATTACTTCATTAAACAGCATCTTTATCCTTGGCCATGTCAGATAAAACAGTCCAGAAGAGCTGTGAAATTCGAGGGCATTTATGTTTTTGCTGTTTTCTATTTGTAGTTTGGGTCATATAATCGAAAGCATTTTTCTAGAAATAAAACTCAAAATTCCAAGGTACTCATTGCAGAGTCACTAATGGCCATCCTTTCAAGTGCATCACATAATCTTTCAAATAGAATATGGTTCTTCATGCTTGGTGAACTAGAACTGAGATCCTATTTTAACATTGTTCTGCAGCCAAAGCAGGTAAGTTTATCAGAGTAGTAGAGAGTCACACCAAGAAACAAAGTCTATACAAAGAGAAACCACGTGGCACCCGATTCATGGACACCCTAACCCTGGCCATTCATGAAGAAGAACAAAGAAAACGTGTGTATGTGTGTGTGTGTGTGTGTGTGTGTGTGTGTGTGTGTGTATGTGTGTGTGTGTGTGCGCATGTGTGTGTGTGTTTGCGTGTGTGTGTGCACGTGTGTGTGTGCACGTGTGCGTGTGTGTGAAGCCTGCATGATAGCTGGTAGCTTGGGTCTGTTCCTGACAGCTTGCCATCACTCTCTCACTGTATAAAAGCTAAGTGTTGCTGTGCTGGTAGCTTTGAGGGATTGTGTGGATTCCTACTTTAGGAACTGATAGAATGAAAACTTAAATCTGACTTTGTGGCATTTAAAAGTGTTCATTTCGCTGGCAGTCTTTCGAAGTGTCTCTAAACAGTGCTTTCTCCTGCTAGAGCGCAGTGAACCATGTAGGGTTATTCTTTTACTTCCCCTTGGGGTAGTCAAGGTGAGCCACCTCAGAAACTCTATACCCTATGGTGCCCTCTGAGGACAACCAAGCTGTCTTTGAACATGGTCAAGTGCACACCCCACCCCTAGAATGGAAACCTCCATCACGAAGGAGTGTCCCCAGGGAAATATAGAGCCTTTTCTGAAACACAGTAAGCCTGACAAATAGCTGTGTGGTGAGCATAAAATACAGGTTATGACATCATCATGTCCTTTCTGTCATTTACAGATAAAGCAGTGTTGCAGTTTACTTGTTTAGATTGGTTTGGGGCATTCATTTCTAAAACATCTTTTTATATACCTAGGCTGGCCTCAAACTCTAGACCCCCTTGCCTCAGGCTCCCAGAAACTACCATGCCCAGCCAACAGAGCATTATGATAGAGTTCACTGGAACTCCCATTGGTGCAGGGTTTGCTTATGGTGAGGACTTTAAAACCTGCCTAGGTTCAAACATTACTTGTCACACTTGTTGGCAGTGAGTTCATGGATGCAATGATGGAGTTAATGAGCCTCCATTTGCCATTTGCTTGCTGAGAGTGGAGAAAATAACAACTGCATACGAGTGTCTAAGAGTTCCTCCTTTGAGCAAATCTACCACACACATACAGAGAGAGAGTGACTGACAGAGAGACAAAGAGACAGAGAAAGAGAGGCAGGGACAAAGACAGACATAGAAACAGCTGCCTGAAGATGCAGACAGACTTTTTTTTTTTTAGTATAATAGTAGACAACACCAAAAGGTATGATTGGGAGGGGTGAGAGAATAAAATCAAAAGATAGACTGGGGAAGGCTGAGAGTGGAAATGCAGAATGGAATTTGCTTACTCACAGATTCAGATCAGAATATATAAAGTAACAAAGTCACTAGCAGGTCTGTTTCAGGAAAGTCTGCAAGATGTTGCATTCTGAAGTTTGGGGACAGAAAGACAAGCAGACTCTGGGCATTCTTTTAAGATGACCCTGGACCTGCACAGTCTAGGCGGAGGTCTTGATGGACCTGCACAGTCTAGGAGGAGGTCTTGATGGACCTGCACAGTCTAGGAGGAGGTCTTGATGGCAAAGCCCCCTCTGCAGGTGTGGTTGGCTTACCTGGATTTCCATCTGTCGTGATGCTCGCGGGTGCCTGGCTAACTGGGCATTTGTCTGAATTGTTTTCCCACAGAGCTGTAATTGTGGATTAATGGGTGTTTATTGAGGTCCTCTCTCACACACTTGGCTGTGAACTGGTTGCTTTGCCCTGACAAAAAGGAGCTTAGATGTGGTTCTCATACACAAGGACCATAAACTTTGAAAACAACCATAAAACATTCAGAGCTTAATATATACATCTGAGCTGTGCTCTGGTTAAGTGCGTCAGGTCTCTGGCCCCAAGTGCTATACTCTTAACCCATCTGACAAGAACACCTACTGTGGCATTTTGGTTTGGTTTTGGTTGTGGGGGTGCTTGGGAGATGTTTTCCTGTCTTCAAGTGTCAGTCTCCCTGCAAACGAAGGGACAGGGAAGACATGCCAAGCCCAGTGGCTCTCTGAGTCTTGAGCTGCTTGGGGGAAGATCTCTTCATGGTGTTTCAGAGTCCAGCTGGGAAGTTAGTACACATTTTTTTTCCTTGCAAACAATGTGGAGCTAAAGGACTAATAATACACTTTAGGGTAAAGAGGCTTCTGTGGGCCAGCTGGAAATCCAACCACCATTTATTCCAAGTCCTAAACAATGAAAGTACAAGTAAACTTTCCAATTACAACCCTACCATAATTGGTTGGGGGTGGGGGAGAATGCTTGTACATAATTAATTCCAAAGCAGTGATACAGACTGTAATTGCTAAGAATTCAGAAACGGGAGCACTTTCCTAAGTCAGGCCCATCTGGGAGCTCCGTGATAATCCTCCGATGCTCTGGGATTTATGGTCTGCACATAATGAAAGAAGAAGAAGGCCAACTGGTTTTTATCCAAAACTGGCTATATTTCTACCATTACAGTACCTATAAAATGACATCATGAAAGGGTGTTTTGCCAGTCTGAGAAATCAAGTAGGTGCTTATATGTTGAATTATTACTACATTTCCCAGGAATATAACCTCATGGGTAAAGAATATTTGGTAGGTATGCAATAGACCACTAAGCTCATGCAACAGATGTCTAATAAATATTTTAGCCATCTATCAGATATATGAAGATAGTTCTCCCTATACTTGCTCCAAAGATACCCTGTCCAAAATACCAGGGAATGACCACTATAAAGTCTGAGCTACTGTAAAGCAAACCAGCTTCTCCAGAGAAACAGATGCTCCCTGTCACCAGCTTCTCCAGAGAAATGGATGCTCCCTGTCACGACTTAGGTCCAATTAAAGCATGACTGTTTCTCCAGAGGTGCTGTCAATCAGAAGCCTTGAGTCTGGCTCAAGGAAAATGGAGTCGCCCAAGCAATTTAACATTCAGACAACTCTTTTTCCAAGCAGAACCTCTCCAAAGAAAAGAATCAAGGCATAGGGACAGATCCAGCCTCCAGGAAGCTGTAGAAATCAGTGTGATGGCCCTGGGCCTGAAAACAAGGCTCTTCTAAGTAACTCAGGCTCTCGTGATACCCACACCACGTCTTAGCTGTGTTAGGATTCATTGTCTCTCCAATTGACGGTCAGGTAGATGACATTTATCCTTACTTAAACTCTAGGCCTTATTTTTCATGAATGATGTGATTCAAAATAACAGCTAACTGTAAGCATCAATTCCTGCTTTCCAAAGCTGTAGGTCTTTTTAAAAGAAAAAAAACCCTAATATTACTTACTGTACTGCTGTGAAAGAAGTCATGCCCTCCTTGTCTACCCTCAGAGCCAAAAGGGGTTTGAAGGCCACTTGTCCTGAAGCCTGATTTTACAGAAAATAAAAAGGAGAGACAGTCCAGAATGTGATAACTGGAGCCATTTGAGTAAACTGGGGTCTCGACACGATGCTGCCTCTATACTGTTTGTAATAAAGGTAATAAATAGGTCCCTATTTCCTCTATCACACACAAGCCACTAGAAAGGTGACAGGCAATAAGAATATTAGGGCGGGATCAGATAAGACATGTCTTCCTTCTCTTTCTGAGTCATTCTTTTTGGATTGGTTTGGTTTGGTTTGGTTTGATCTGGTTTGACTTGGTTTGGTTTGGTTTGGTATGGTATGGTATGGTATGGTATGGTATGGTATGGTATGGTATGGTGTGGAGTTTTGAGACCAGTTTTCTTTGTGTAGCCCTGGGCGTCCTGGAACTTACTCTGTAGATCAGGCTTACTAAAATCTCAAGAGATTTGCCTACTACTACCTCCTGAGTGCTGAGATTAAAGCCATGTGCTACCACTACCACAACCCAGCTTTGAGTCATTTTATTTATCTGGACTTCATGCTAGAATTTTATAGCTAAAGTAGGTAGGAGACACACACGTAATTCCCAGAAGCTCAGGAGGCTGAGGTAGGAAGATCAGGAGTTGAGAACAATGCAGACAATGATGAGAAATCCTGTCAAAGAAAAGGTTGACTCCTATGAGGATGTTCCTCCACTCGCCCATCCACTCCAGAAAAGGCTGGCATGGTGGACCTTGTTTTCACAAGCACCGGAGGGCCTTTCTCCATAGTGCTGTCAGTTGCAGATAAATCATAATCTGTAACAGAAATGAACAACTGTTTCTACAAGTTTGTACCTGCACTTAACAAAAGAAAAAAGAAATGCCATTCCAGAGCATGAATATTGAAGCGCACCCTCAGGGGAGAGAAAGAAACTTCAAAATTGATTTTGTGTTGGCTCATTCTGGGGTGTGGTAGCTAGAGTCACCACCTGGCAGAGCCAACAGGAAATGAAAGGCTTTATCCTGGGCTGTGTGTCACCATAGCCAGAAAGCCATGGTCCCTGTACTCTGCAGGCAAACTAGTGATGTTTCCTAAGAAACCTTCCTTTGCTGATAGTCAGTGTCTGTTGTAATATTAAGGGATCACCTGTCATGGGTTCTGTGCAGTGCTAGGGAAATAAATAGGTTCCAAACCCATTGTGTGACTCAGAAAGTTCTGTAATCAAGAAAAGTCTCTTGGATATAAAACCAGAAAGCTATCACATTATGCTGCCATCCAGATCCAGAAAACAACTAAGTCTTGTCACTTGACTTGGGGCTATTTTCAGGTCCCAACTAGTACAGTCTGCTCACAGAAAGTAAACTGTGAAGTAGATTAACTACTGGGAGTGTTTCCTGACTGCATTTACTGTGCTGGGAAGAGCCTCATAAGGCTTCAGTAGACCTTAGGAGCCCTGGCCTGGGTGTGTCTGAGCTTTGATCCACTTGCCTGACTTGGCACACCCTTCTTTTCCCTCTTCAGTCAGGATCTCTGAACCAGAATGGGAAGAATTATGAGGGCCAAATAGTTCCTCCTAAATGCAACTCTAGGATCCCAATTCCTGCTGGATTTTAGACATGATCTTTCTAGGAGACCAAGGGCATCTCTATTAACAATGGCAGAGTCTTTTGACCCTGTGACCTCTCAGTATTGAGACTTGAGATGTGTGTGTCTTTGCCATCTTTGTAACAAAATATCTAAGGCTAAGGGGAAGGGCCCATGGATCATGGGTTCAGAGATTCCAGTACATGTTGACTTAACCCTGTCACCTTGAGCCTGAGCTGTACTTTTATCAAAGTGAGGTATGTGTCAGGTATTACGTCTCTGTAATTCATGGCAGCCAGGAAGCAAAGCAAGGCAAAATGAGTCAAGGTCACGTATTTCTGTCAAGGGCATACTCACCCACTTCCTAAAGCTCCCACTCCCCCAGTCCTACCACAAACTAGGAATAAATCCTTTACCACACCAGCCTTTGGGAGGCACTGAAGATCCAGACGCTAGCAGACCTTTGACATCCCCAGCCATAATCTCCACTGCATGTGTGCTAGCCTCTGGGTCTCAACTTGGCAGGGACTCACCTGTTTGGAAGACTGCATTTGGGGTTGCACCTGCATGGTGCTTTCAGGAGTGGTATCTTAGTTGCTTAGCTTGTCCCCAGTCGGGTAACTTAGAGCAGAAATGGAAAATGAATAGATTAGTTACTTGCAAGGCTTCAAGCATAGCAAGAGGACCTGGATTCTGGTGTTCTGTTGACTTCATCCCTTAACAGCATCTTTAGTTAATTAGGGAGTGTTTCCTCTCATACTGTAGAAACAGAGCATGAACAAGCAAGGGCTTGAAACCTGTTCACTATCCAATTGTGAAAAGTACCTTCAGTACTTGTAAGAATGAGTTTAATTCTATCAGTGTTCTACCTTCAGGGACACTGATCTTGTGGAAGGCCCTGTGCAAATACAATGAACCCTCATGTTGGTAGTCCTCACAACCATTTCTCACTTTCTTCAGAGAGAGAGAGAGAATAACCTGTGTTGTGAAGATTTCCATTGCTGTAACTAAATGCCTGAGTTAAAACATCTTAAAAATCATAATGATGTATTTTGGATTATGATTTCAGGCTGCAGTTGTTTGGGTTGATTATTAGCACAGTGCTTGTGGTGAGGCAGTACAGCATGGCTTGGGTGCTTTGGATTATGATTCCGGCTGCAGTTGTTTGGGTTGATTATTAGCACAGTGCTTGTGGTGAGGCAGTACAGCATGGCTTGGGTGCTTTGGGTAGACTGAAGCTGCTTACCTCATGGCAGACAGGAAACTCAGGGATAAGTCGTCCCAACGTCTCCTTCAATAGTACTCTCCAAAGATAGCTTTCTTTTGCTAGGCCCCAGTAGCTCCTAACAATGCCGTTGGCTAGAAACCAAGCTTTTAGCAAATAAGCATTGACCCCGGTGATAGCGCGGAGGAAAAACAAATCGAAATCTAATCTAAAATATTAGACCCAGAAGTGAATTTAGGGATCACTTAGTATTCTTTTTGTGTATATGTATGTATGTGTGTACACACACACACACACACACACACACACACTTTGGCTGTCTTCAAACACACCAGTAGAAGGCATCTGATCCCATTACAGATGGTTGTGAGCCACCATGTGGTAGCTGGGAATTGAACTCAGGACCTCTGGAAGAGCAGTCAGTGCTCTTAACCACTGAGCCATCTCTCCAGCTGTTTTTAAAGACAGGGAACTGGCTAAGGAAGGCTGAGTTTCCAATGCACATCAGCTTGACTGGTTTCAGCCAGCTCCTCTGTATCCTTCTCGTATCTTGAAAAAGTATTCTTTGGGGGCTGTGGAGATGACTCAGTTCATCTGTTACTCAAACATGTAGACCTAAGTTCAGAACCCCGCACACACATAAGAACAAGCAGTGTGCCTCTGTAACCCTACCAATGGGGATGCAGAGACAGGTGGGTCCTTGAAGCTCATTGGCTACCCAGCCTAACTGAATTAATGAGCTCCCAGGTCACTGAGAAACTCAAGAATAAGGTGGAAGGTGACTCTAAAAGATATTCAGCATCTACCGTGGGCTTCCATATGCATGTATACACATGTACACTTGTACAGGCTCATCATGCATGCTTGCACATTCCCTTTAGGATTTACCATAAAGAATTAATGGTCTTCACTCAGTCTGATGCTAGCTTGATTCCTAATTGATATAAATTTGCTTAACTATACAAAGATAAAAAAGCATATTCAGGCTCAAGGAGGCTTCCTTCAGGACAAAGACATGTCTGTAATCAAAAGAGGTGGTTAAAGGTGAAACTTGAATCAAAAATCACATAAATGAACTTGCTGGCTAAAAGTATTTCCTCAAACATAAAAGGTTTTCTTCCCTCTGTTCCAAAGACAGAAAGGGCAGCCCTCTAACGGTATGTGTGCTTCCCCTGCACACACAGACGGGGGCAGCAAGGGATGACGTCAGGCAGGAGCTGATTGATGTGGGACCACACTTGCCCTGAATTTTCCATGAATTTCCTTTATTCACGTCATATCTGGGCCTCAAACAGATTTTTACAGCCAAGCTGACTTGTAGCATTAAATGACTGGTTAACTGTTTCTACTCATCACATAAATACAGTTTATGGAATAATATAAAATGGTTTATGAAATCATTTTTGAGCCATCTTTTTGACAGTAATTATACCAACCCATAATACCTTAAACCAAGTGAAATTCGCAAGAGTTAGCCTAAGCGTCCTTAATATTCTGATGGCTATCATGCAGAATTGTCACTGCAGTAAAATGACAGGCTCATGTTTAATTTCTCTTCTTCCATACGTTTCTCTTATATATTTTCCCCTTTCACATTAAACACACACATCATAACATTTCATCAAGGGAGAAGGCTGCATAAGTTTCCAGTTGCTGTAATTTAGTTAAACCATAAAATTGTTTCCAGATTACCAACCATGAAATGGAAAGACAATCTTATTTATGAACTTATAAATCAGATAATCTCCCTCAAATGAATCCTGAAACCAGAAACACTTTGATGATTAAATAGGAAGGAAGAAGTCTCATTACCGTGTGTCAAAAGAATTGTATTTTCAGGAAGTGGTTTTGGCTGAGACATCGGTGCACACATTTGTGGTCACTGCGCTGTCTGTCCATCACTGCCTCAACCACACTGAGACTCACATGGGACTGGGAGAGAATTGTGACCCTTCTGTTGTCAGGTTCAAGTGTCTATAAGCTGCAGGGAAGATGCCAAAGAGATACCAGCAATATCTTGGTGTCTCCTCCCTAGTGTTCCTGTTGATGCCATAGCCTGGAAGAGGCCACCCAGGGAGTATTCATGCTCTAACTTATTGTTACTATGTACAGAACCAAGCATGTGGCCACCTAGATAATACGTAGGGCTTTTGCTCCAAGCATCTAAACTCTCATGCCAGATATTTCTACATGTGTGTTGGTGTCAGCCCTAAAGAGTCAGTCAGTGGAATGCAATTGAAGAATTGTCTTTCTCCATCTGCACTCAAAAAGCATAGTGGAGAAGTCCAACTCCCACTAAGCTAAAGAAAATTCAAGGAAGTCCTGTTGGCCATCATGGTCAAGGAATCCTTGTGGGGTCACCACGGTCACACCAACCTCTGCCAGGATCTGTAATTCTGTCCTTGATGATGATCCAGTTAAAGATAAGGCCCTGTGTCCAGGGTGGTCGGTTTGGTTTTTAATGTGCTGCCACCCACTCTTGGAAGACAAGGTGATGAATGCTCTTGACCAACAACAGACTGACTAAAACGTTGATTTAGTCCTGATCTGCAGTGTGTTCATGGCCGATGTCACAGGGCCAGTGGATCTGGATTGCATCCATAGCCAGTGATTTCTTCTTCCCCTTTTCCCTCTTAGCAGATTCTTGGTTATTCCTTGTAGCTGTGCCCCTGTCTGTCCTTGCATTTCTCCTCATCTTCCATGCAGTGAGTGACGGGGTGAACCAACTTTCACTCAGTACTGGCATATCCCCCTAAGCAAGTCATTCCCCTGGTCTTGGTGTGCACCCGTGTCTCCTACATGGCAGATACAATGACCAATGGCTGCTCTTGTCACTTCTGAGATGCTACTATGACTTACCAATAAATGTGGGACTTCTGGCAGGTTTTTACTAACCTGATTTCCTTATTTCAAATGTTTATACTTTTTCCTTGACCCGTTGACCCTTTTATGGTAAAGAGGAGTCCGAGCACACAATGATGCCTGAGATTAGTACCCACTGCCTGATGATATCTGTAGCCAGTCTGTAGAGATGTGCATCCATACTTGGCATTTGAGATTATTTCTATCCCAATAGAACAGAGGTCATACTGTTCAGACTTATATGGCTTGGTGGGGGTGCTTGCTTTTTGCAACCATTATCTATGCACACTGCGTGACATATATACAAGAACCCTCATGCCATAACTGCACCATCAGGGTAAACTGAAGAAAGCACATGGCCTTGTCAAGTCCGAAGCTGACAGTTGCAAAGTTAAACTCAGGGATTAAAAAGACATTAAAGATTTTAGTCCAAAGGCAAGACTCAAGGCCTCAAAGCTCATGGATACTCTTGATTGCCACAAAATTCGGAACCAAGATTTCTTGTCTCTCCATGAGCCCAAACTCCCCCAGTTGCTTATCTGTAGTGAAAGGATGGCTTGCTATTCTATCTCCATAAAGTATCAGTTGGCTTGCACTGAAGAGCCACATTGTATGAGTGTGCTGTTTGTAGAATTCCTATTCTACACTATTTGTCAACATCACATGTTCCCACAAGGCACCCATTGTCAAAGATGCAGAAATGTGAGCCTGTTTCAAATACCTGACCGTAGCATCAGATAGCCTGGAAGAGAAAGGCGCAGTACCTGGCCATAGGTAGTAACCAAGAGGGTTTTTATTAGTGCTCATGATTGAGTTGTTGAGTATATTTTTCTTCCTTGATCCTGTGAAATTCTCCAGGCTAAGGCTTCTACCACATTAGACTGAGCTTCACCTACTCGCCAACTCAAATTGATTTCCATTGTATTCTCCGTGGTGTTGACAAGAGACACTTGTTTATCTGCCCTTGGGCTATGAAACAAGTTAACAAGTACAACAGATATATCCATCATTCACCCCAAAACCAGCCTGTAGCTTCCCAGCTGCAAAGAGCAGCTTAGAGGCATATAGGAGTGCAGGGCCTGGCCCAGGGAATCACCAGTCCCACTGAGGTCTGCTCTCATGCAAAGCAAAAGACAAAACAGGGCAAGAAAGCTGCCGAAGAAGGGGATACCATTCTCCAGGAGGCCTCTGATGGCCTGTGCATTGTCTTTTTTGTGGGGTCACTATCTCCTCTCTCAACTCTTACCAGTCAATCTTGGTCTCCACTGAGGATCTACAGTCTCTGGGTTTGAGTGAACTTTGGCCACCTGCTAGGTGGTGCCTTTTATAACCCTCACCTACAAGAACCAGTCTGAAAGTCAACAGAGCTTTAACAAACAATTCTCTTGTTTTGCAGAGAGAGGATGCAAGCCATGGAGAAGCAGATTGCCAGTCTAACTGGCCTTGTTCAGTCTGCACTTTTTAAAGGGCCCATTACAAGTAGTAGCAAAGAGGCGTCTAGGTAAAAAAAAAAAAAAAAAAAAAAAAAAGCCATGCAGCAATAGTAATAATAATTCAAGCTGCTTCTCTTTAATCATTGCGGCCATTCATTCAATGAAATTTGTTTCTTCGTGATCATTTTAGGGCTGACATGTTTACATCTTTATAAATCATGGTGTGGAGGTTGGTTTTGTTTTGTTTTGTTTTGTTTTGTTTTGTTTTGTTTTCCTTTCTGGTAATTCTTGGACAAAGGTAACACTTTGGCCCAAGAAAGGTTGGAGGGCTTCCCAGTGCATGTGGCTTCCTGGACCCACTTGCTGAGCCGTGCCTGTTACTTCCATTCATGCGTGTCCACAGCCACCATCATCTGAAAAATCACTGTATGTCCAGCTGCATCCTGCCTGTGTCAGCACACACCTGGGAAGCCTCCATCTCGGCCAGTCATGGAGCTGATGTCAAACACCCTCATTGCTTAATCCATCACCGCTAAGTCTTAAGAATAGAATGGTCAAAGAAAGATGGTAGCACTTTGAAAACTGTAGAGTTGACTTTTTTTTATTGTTTTCTTTTATTTAGTGAGAAAACGGTGAAAGCCACAGCCAGCAGGAACCAAGCAGATGGTACAGGTGAGTGCTTCCAGAAGCTCTAGAGGCCATGAGTTTCAGTTAGCTTTGGCTGGCTTCACAAGTACTCAGTGTTTCTCTAAGTTGATTGGTATGATTTCAGAGGAAATCACCATAGCGACTGCAGCTTCCTGCAGTGTAGAAATTAACTTTATTGGCCATTCATCCATTCTACTCACATGACCTTACTTCTGTACCTGATACTTGTGTGCAGAGTGAATATGGCGAATGTAAAACATTTCTCTGACTGCTTAGAACTTAGAATCCACAGAAAAGCTGAAAATGTATGTGTGTTGAGTATCAAGAATTAGGGGATACAAGTTTACCCAACAGGGCTTGCATCTCCCTGGAAAGGTGACTAAGGGGTACCCAGGGTAACTAGCAGAGGGAAAGGGGTACGGATCCTTCTAGGTAGAGGCAACTCAGATGTCCCTTAAGTGTACTGTGAAGCCATTGGGAGATTCCAGTCTGGGGAAGGATGTTAGCCTGGGTGTAAAATGGGAATAAGTAACCACTTATAGAAACCTAGACAGGAAAAGAGAGTGAATGTGAGTTAGGGCTTTCCTTTTCAATGCTAGCACTCTCCTGAAGGAGGACTGACTCTTGTTACTAGCAGACCTTCCTGGTGGCATCACGCCTCTGTGTGGTGACAGCTGGGTCCCGTGGTCCCCAGGCCTCTCTGCCGACTGTGCTGTCTTTCTGCCTGCTCGGATAGAAACAAATCATGGCAGGAGTGTGCTCACAAGTTGAGGCTCTACAGAAGAAAACAGCCAGCCGTATGAAACCTCTAATTTGGGGGATGCCACATGTTCTAGTTTCACGAGGCACAGGAATGTGGATAAGATTAGGAACGCAGGTTTAACCCCCACCACTGCCACCCCTGGCTCCACTCAGGCTGAGCAAAGCGTAGTCCTCTTTTATGGGATGTTTCTCCAGCATTTGACTTTGAAATCAATCCGTGGCCTGAGCTGAACCCTGGCAGCTATTTTATAGAAATCACTAAACTTATCTTCAGAGCAATTGCCAGTTTGCTTTAGGGATATTAATTTACTCGTTTCCTTATTTATTATGAACTTAAGAGGATAAAGTGAAACTAAAGACTTCAATCCCTCTGAAACCCACTCTGGAAATGACGAGCATCCCGTGTGTCATCCTGATCCATGTGTACATGCGGGTTTGTAAGACTTGACACCTTCTAGATGTCTGTAGAGTAGTAAATAAGGAAATGTTTGAGAATGTCTCCTGTGTGCCTGGCACTGGTCATGCATTAACTCGTTGCTGTCTATCCCCATGGTAGGTATCATTTTATTTCCTTGTTGCAGATAAGGAAACAGAACACACCGCCATGCACATGTGACACACAGGTCATAGCCTTCTGTCTCATTATTTTGTGCTATGATGTCCCAGCCTCTTGAAAGACAACACCAGTTGTTTGATTTCCTCACTTTGCAATGGTCATAAATGCCATTATTGAGCAAAGCAGAAGAAGCAAGTGTAGTTTCTTTGGCTCTGTTTCCAAGTGTGTGATCACTAATTCTGGGGACAGACAGTGGTAGTGGCCACATGTTTTCTGAGAAGCTAGGAGACTGGCAAGGCCATTGGCAATGTGAATGATTTTCGCTCCTGTATCTCTGCCCAGTTTGGTCTTTCTCCTTCTAATGAATGTATCAAGGCTAGACATTGCCCGCTGGGTTTTAGTTTCCATAGCAGCCTGCACAGTGCACAAAGTATATTAATTCTTCCATAATCCTACGTCACCCCTTCCTAGAATTAAGAACAAAGCACACATTGAAAGAGTTACAGAGATCATGTGTGAAGCTGAATCCAAAGGATGGACCCAATGACCAAAAAAAAAAAGAAAGCAAACTATAAGAAAACCAGTGTTATCCCTGTGTACAGACAGATAACAGACTTATATAGAAGCCCAGGAACTCATTTGGCAAAGGTCAACTAAAACAAATGAAATCCAGACTTTCTGGTTACATTAGAAATGTGTAATTTAAGTTAGATATAAGGAAGCAGGAAGCATCTCCTACTTTGAGGCATACGGTGTATGCTACAGTGTTTATTATCTCAACTACCACACCTAGCCCTATGAGAATGATGCTGCTATTTGTATCTTATATGGAGAGAAATAGACTCACAGTAAGTCAAGATGCTCAGAGTCCCCCAGCTAATGGCAGTCAGTCTCCCTAACTTCTTCACTACAGTATTAGTTCTATCACAACAAGGTACATTAAGTTCACATCATACACACACTTGTTAAGATTCCTACTGAGATCTAACTAAGGGCCCGTGAGAGCTCTCAGTGGGTAAAGTTACTTGGACAACCCTGTCGATTACAATCCTCGGGCCGCACATAAAGCTAGAAAGAGAGAACTGACTTCAGAGTGTGCTGTGACCTGCAACTGCATGCTAAGTCATATGCACTCCTCGAGTTCCCAACACATACATGATGATGATGATGATGATGAGTTTAAGATATAACTAACCAAGCTGGGCGTGGTGGCGCACACCTTTAATCCCAGCACTCGGGAGGCAGAGGCAGGAGGATTTCTGAGTTCGAAGCCAGCCTGGTCTACAAAGTGAGTTCCAGGACAGCCAGGGCTATACAGAGAAACCCTGTCTCAAAAAAACAAAAATAAAACAAAACAAAACAAAAAGATATAACTAACCAAGATGAATTACCTAGAGTAGACTCAGTATACAGAAAGGAGAAAGATTTGGAGGACAAATTGTATGTTGTCTCTTATTGCTAGGCTCAGCAATAAACTGAATCTGGGTGTGAGCCTACCCGGTTTCCAGGTCTTGTGTTTCTAGTGTGAATGAGGACCTACCTGGAGTCCCCAGCACTACATCATCTCCATCTTGAGTCTGCATCTCAGGGCCTTTACTTTAGATCCTTGCGAGCTTTTAGGTCACCCCTGGTGCTGTGTACTTGCTGAGACTCTAGATGGAGGCAGAAAAGATGGTCCTTTATACCATTCATCTCAGAGAACTAATTCAGCTGAGGACTGTAAGGCTTACTCTTCACCAGACAGTGGGCTAAGCAGTTACAGGTGCTGACTTCCTGTGGAATAGACTGCCGGGTAGCACCAATACCCATTTAAGCAAGTACAGGGAGAACACAGTTAAGTTACTTGCTTGCTTGAGGTCATACGTGAAGAAATGAATCATGAAAATGGCTTCCAGGTTCTGGCCTAAATAATGAAGTGACCTTGGCTAAAATCAAATGGAGAAAGACAGAAAGCAGTGTGCGGAGTTGAGTGGAAATACAATTGGGTCTGGTGGTGATGTGAGGCCAATTGGTATGTGGCTGGGGGAGGGCGGAGGCTAGGCAGGTGGTAGAGGAGGATGGGATTGCCCGAGACTGTACAAGAACAGGCTTAGGACAGAAGGTACCCAGGTTTCAAAGGCTGGATTTAGAGAAGAGACTGATGACCAGGGAATGGCAGAGAGGGAAAGAAGCCAAGGGGTGGACATTTCAGTGTGACAGGAAAGGAGAGACGTGACTGACAGACAACACGGACCAATGGTGTGCTGAGTGAAGTCATGTTCCCCAGAGAGTCCCCATTGATTGCTCCATCACTGGCCACTTCTTGAGCAACCGCTTCAGTGTATCGGAAGGACTAAAATGGTGGAACCAGAGGTTATTGATAAAGGTGTATTTATAAGCAGCTTTAGATTCCGTTAAGAAATTGATTTTTGAAAATGTTTTCTGAAAGCCTGTTGTCAGCATTCATCTGTAACAAAAAGCATGTGGACTGGAGTCAGCAGCCTTTAAGAGTTGGCTGAGCAGGTAAAGGTGCTTGCTGTACAAATCAGGCAACAAAAATTGGATCCCAGCATCCACTGAAACTTGGAAGGAGGAAACTCACACACACGCGTGCACACACACACACACACACACACACACACACACACACACACACACACGTGCACGCATGCGCGCACACAGGCACACAAACATACATACATACATACATACATACATACATACATACATAAATAGGATTAGTGATGTAAGCCCAGGAATGTGCAAGGACCATAAGATATGTAAAAGGACTGGACCTTCATTTAGGTGAGGGTCTGGCAGAGCAGGCTGACTAGCAGGGTGTCCTTTTCACCAGAGAGAGACCTCCATGACTCCATTTAATGTCCGGCTGATATATAGTGTAATATCGGGAATATTGTCATGCTTCTACATGTGCATCCATACAGGGCAGACATTGTCTGATTCTAAAGCCACAAGTTGACACTGATAGCTGCTCCCTATGAGATCACCTGACCTTGGAAGACACTAAGTTAGTTGTGACATGCTGCCATAGTGAGAGATATCACTGGGTATCCTTTTCCTTCACACCCTCACTGTGGAAAATAGTCTCAAGAGCTGTCCAGATGGCAGCTGCTGACTTTCTGATGGTGACTTTCTATGTGCATCAGGGAAAGGGATACATACAAGTCTTGACTGCTGGCAGTGTCCATAACCATTAAGGCTCATAGGACTAGCTAGAAGTGCTGACCTTCTGAGGTTCCTTGGAGGCAGTGGAACAGCTGGCTTTGGACGGTCACCCTAGTATGAAGAACTTGGTGTGCCACCAGCTCTGTGTCCCAGTCGCTGAGCCACAACAGAAAGACAGGCCCCCTAATAACTAATAACCACGGCAGGGTGTATAAATCAAGGCCAGCCTGGGTTGTCACAAAACTCCCAAAAGAGGGAGAGAGAAAAAGAGGGAGGGTAGGAGAAAGAGACTGTCTGTTGTATGTGTGTTTGTAGATGTGTGTGTATATCTGTGTGTGTCTGTCTTCATATGTGTTTGTGTGTGTATATTTGTCTCTGGCTCATATGTATCTATCTGTGTGTGGTATGTGTTGGTATGTGTGTGTGCAAGAGTATACTTGTAAATGGTTCTGTTTTGTGAGTGTGTATTTGTAGGTGTGTATGTATATCTATGTGTCTCTTACACACAGGTGTCATTCTCTGTCTGTGTGAGAGAGACAGAGACAGATTCAGCATTTACTCTAGGGGCCTGTTTCATATCCTTACATTCTCCTAAAAGGTCAAAACATATAGCACACAGTCTTTAAAACTTGCTCATCTCGGGCTCCTCCTGAATGGGCCCATGAAATGTGTGATCCTTACATAAAGTGACTTGAAGACTGAGGCTGTGGCAGCTAGGGGACAATTGAGAGCTTTTCCTTTCTACATTTTTTTTTGGGGGGGGGGGTTCAAGACAGGGTTTCTCTGTGTAGCTCTGGCTGTCCTGGAACTCACTTTATAGACCAGGCTGGCCTCGAACTCAGAAATCCGCCTGCCTCTGCCTCCCGAGTGCTGGGATCAAAGGCATGCACCACCATTGCCCAGCGAGCTTTCTTAAGTGCTACAGAGAGCCCAGTGTCCCAGAGCGACTCCACCACTCAGCTTCCTCCACTGCCTGCCTATACATTTCTTTCTCCACTGCCTGCCTGCACGTTTCTTCCTCCACTGCGAGCCTACATGTTTCTTCCCATTGCCTTTTTTTTTCCTTTCCTAAAAAATTCTTAAGTCAAGCCACGTTTTCTTACTAAGGGTGATAATGTACAGAACTCTTACTTCTTTTGGTTTTAGAAACCTGTGAAGATTTAGCAAAAAATAAGCTTTTTTTATTATTTTGCCATCTCTGTGTCTAATGTGTTCTATGTCTGTCTGCCAGCAGGGGCTGGTCACATGCCCTATGAAGGCCCAGAAATTAAATTCTCCCCTACTCTAGAAGGACAGATATATACTGCACAGATTTTAAAAATCTAAAACTTAGTGGTAAAAATACTGGAATACCAGCGTCCAGAAATACTGTTAATTCTTTGTTCCGTATACTTTTCAGCTTTTTAAACCTCTGTGTGTTTAAAGAGAGAGGGGGGAGAAGGTGGAGAAGTCTGCCCTGGAGATTGGAGAGGGATGAGGAGGGGGTGAAAGAGGAAGCGGACGGCTAGGGGAGCCGGCAGCAGCACAGACATTTAGCTTCTTGACATGGCATCACGCTGTGAATACCATACCCCATGGCAGTGAAACTTCTAGAATGTGAGGTTACAGGCTGCATTCCTTAGCACTCTGTGGACTACTGTTTTTATGACATTTTTCTTAGTTTCCAGTCTTCTGTGTAGAGGTAGGCCTCATACTCAGCTGCTATCTGCATTCTAAGGCTTCTGCTGTTCTTTGTGTGGTTTTGTTGGTTGGTTTGTTTGTTTGTTTTTCCCTCATAGGAACGGCCCATGTTTCTGCAGGGAAGACTCTGGGCTCTGTGGAGTTCTCACTGCCGCCCAGCCAACCCCTGCCTGCGGGAACCTCGGCCATCCACACCAGCCTGCTTGACATGAGGCGGAACGTGGCTGAACTCAGGCTCCAACTCCAGCAGATGAGGCAGCTCCAGGTACTCTTCACAGACAATGTCCCCTGTCCTAGTGGCTCTAGGTCTGATTTCTCTTCATGCCCATCCCCCATCTCCACCCATGCTTCGGCTTCCCTGGGCTCCTTTACTATACTTTCTGTAGGAGCTAATTGAAGGAACGACACATATGACCAGAATGACACAGGTTCCTTGTTTATCTACAAGCCTGGTCTAGAACCTTCTTCTATAACTAAAGCCAGTGAATGACAACTTCCTTTAACAGTAAGTGTGAGCATCCTACCAGGCAAGGCTGCTAGCTCTCAGTGTGGTAGAGGTCCATCCCTCCTCTGTAAGCAACTGTGGTGTCTTTAGAACTCGGGTTTAGCATAGAAGAAGAGTCATGTGGGTGAACAAAGCT
Organism: Mus minutoides; assembly: GCA_902729485.2. Classification (NCBI taxonomy): domain Eukaryota; kingdom Metazoa; phylum Chordata; class Mammalia; order Rodentia; family Muridae; genus Mus; species Mus minutoides. The sequence goes on from LR749501.1 coordinate 311,164, forward strand.
ACTTGGGATGATTTTCTTAGAAAAAAACATCTGCATTTTATTTGGGTGCTATGTTCCAGGTTTCCCTTATCCTTTTCATTACTGAGGAGTAAATGAGCTTAGGGAAATCAAAGGGAAGGCAAAACTAACACTTCCTGACCCCATCTCAGTCAGCAAATGCTGTCACTAGGGCAGAATAGAATATCCCATCTCTAGCCTGAGTCCTAAGGAGCCTGGGGGGGGGGGGGGGGGGGGGGGGGGTGGTACCCAGCAAAGCATGAGGTCACATGTTTGCCCGCCTCACCTTCCCTGCCTTTAACTGGGGCTTGGACATTGAGGACATAGTCCGAGCTTGGCCTTCAGGGAGGCATCTCCCTGAGCTCCTTTAAGAAGTTCATAATCCATATATTGTTAAAAGTTGAACACACCCTGGAGCCCAGGCAGCCACTTGGGCCGAGATCCTCTGTGGCTAGTGGAAGCAGTGCCCACAGGGTGAGATACAGGCAGGAAAGGACTTGGAACCACAGTTTCTTCTGCATCCCAGTGGTGTGGACCCAACATGTTTCACCACCTAATTGAAGCTAAGAATGTGCTTTCCTGCCACTGGTGCCTAGAGGTGGGAAGTGGGAGGGCAGCTAGATCCAGAGTCATAAACCCAGCCCTGGGAGGCTAGGCCAGAAGATCATGAGTTTGAGGCTAACCTATTCTGCATAATGAGATACTGTCTTAAAAATCACCTCTTGGGGGGAAGGGGAATTAAAGTGTAAAATAAGGGCAACTGGTTTGGAAGACCTCCTCTGAGGCCCCAGCGTACATGGTGAAGGCTGACAAAACTGTCCACACTGCTTAATGCTCAGAACCCACCATCCACCCACGCTTTGTCTCTCTCTCCTAGATACCTGGGACATTTGGTGCATATTTATTTAAATCACCCCTGTATTGTAGCATCCGTGAAAGTCCATCTTGGAGGGACTTCTTGACTTGCCTTTTTTTTTATGTATATGTAGAGGTGTGTGCGTGTGGGTGTGTGTAGTGTACGCAGGTGAGTGTGCAGGCATGTGGCCGTGCACCTGTGCATGCAGAGACCAGAAGGGGACCTTGGGTTTCTTCCTCTATTGATCTTCAACATAACACTTGAGCAGAATCCCTCACTGACCTAGAAGCCTGCTGTTTCAGCTGGGCTGACTGGCCCCTTAGCTCCTGGAAGCCACCATCTCTGTCCTTCAATGCTGAGACTACAGGCCTGTGCAGCCACACCCTGTTTTACTTGTGGGTGCTAAAGATTCAAATTCAGGTCCGAGTGCTTGAAGACATGCAAGTACTCTTACCCATTATTGAGCTAACTCTCTGCAAAGAAGGAAAAGGGGGATGGGGACAGGAAGGAGAGAGAGAGGGAAGAGGCAAAGGGGGAAAGAAATAGAGAAAGGAGAAGGGGGTGGTGGGAATGAAAAAGAGTGAATTGATTTTGCAATGAAATGAATTGTCTCTGTTGGTGGCTATATTGACAAAGTAGAATGTCTTTAGTCCTCAGAGTCCTAGTAACAAAGGGACAAATGAGAACCTTCCCTCTTCAAAAGCAGTTCATCCCCACTCAATTCCAGCTGGCTCTGCCCTGTAGACTTAGACTTCATGTTTCTAAATGTTCTCAGGACTCACATAAAAATCTGGACATACAGGTCTGATATAAACCAGCTCCAGTATCAAGAGTTAGAAAGAATTAAACCTAACTGTTTGGGATCCCAAGGCCAAAGGACGTGTCTTTAGGTCAGACACCACCTGTCACCTCCCAGTTTCTTTCCTAGTTTGTTCCTGAGTCTGCCCTTTAACGCCACCTGCTGGCCATTTGGAAATTGTGCTCCTCGCTGGACTCCACCCCCCACCCCCCCCCCCACCCCCAAATTGAATCTATCATTTCTATAGTAGGTCCTAACTGCTCTCCAAAGTGAGCAGCTAGCTATTGGGGTTCTGTTACTTTATCCTGAGCATAATAGTTGTGTCAGCAGTTTCATAAGCATTTGAAACATTGTTACTGTGGATATGCTATTCATTTCTCTGCAACAGCGCCTTGGGTGGTACATCCCATTGTTTGGTTCTGGGACAGCTGGGAGAGATGCCTATCACCTGCTGCCCCTGTCAACCTTGAATCTACGCCAGCACACTGTAAAACTGTTACTTGCTTACCAAGGAAGTTGTTGGCCAAGGTTTAGTAGCCCTACCGAGTTTCTTGATCCCTACAGAACTGTTCCACCTCATTCATCGGCTCTCAGTAAGATTCACAGCAATGTGCAACACCATGCTGAGCTTAGAAATGTTAGTATTTCCACAGCAGTCACCAAGAGTGAGCACTTTGTTTCTTAACCTGGCTGCTGTGAGCCTCCCATCTCCACTCCAATCTTTGTATTTCCTATGTTCCAGGTTTCTCTCCTTCTCAAATGTCTATTTAATACCAGAACAATTGAGAATAATTAAGCTGGGGCAGCAACAGTTCTCCTTCAGCACCTGAATTATCCTACAGTGAATATGAAATGCAGCCCCAGAGTGATTATAAGTCCATTGATAGAGCTATCATTAGAGAGACATACAGAACTCTCTCAAAGAGCCTCTAAAGGACAAGAATTGAATTAGAAATTCAAATGTTCTTGGAGCTGAGTTATAAAATAGTAAAATGGAATGAACTCCTTTGTGTTTGGCAGCCTGCTCCAGTAATTAGATAATTAAATTATTGGAAAGCCCTAGACTATAGCAGATCATTGTATGTGAACATTTTATTTCCAGAGTGCTGGATTCTTCAAAGGAATAAAAATGTGAAGCAGATACAAGGGATGCTTAGATGGGGTCCCTGATGTCAAGGAGGCCATTGAGACAAGTCTCTACCATATGAGTCTCTGTCCTGTTTCACATAAATTATCAGTAGACAAGACATGACCATAGTTAGTGTTTTATTGCTATGAAGAGGCACCATGACCACAGCAACTCTTAGTAAGGAAAACATTTACTTGGAGCTGGCTTACATCTCAGAGGTTTAGTCCATTATTATCATGTCAAGAAGCATGGTGGCATGCAGGCAGACATGGTGCTGGAGAGATAGCTACATCTGGACCAGCAGGCAGCAAGAAGAAAGTGAGACCCTGGGCATGGCTTGAGCATCTGAGACCTTGAAGCCCAACCAAGTGAAACAAGTTCTCCAGCAAGGCCACAACTCCTGATAGTGCCACTCCCTATGAGCCAATGGGGCCATTTTCATTCAAACCAGCATAGACGTGTTCCATCCACACTGCCCATTAGAGACACCTTGGGTCCTTCACAAGAGTACATGTACTGAGTCACCCTGGCAGGTAAGCTGGGGATTCTAGACTGTTCCAGGGTAAGAAGTACTGCTCTCAGGTTATAGTGAATGCTCAATCCAGAAGACAAGGTGGGATGAGTCAGCTGTCACAAATGCCAACGTGAATGGGAATGAGTACGCTACCACTCTGTAAGCCCAGCCCGGAAGGAGATGATAAACCACCCCAAACCCTGTACCCTCCTCTCGCCGGATGGTCAGCCGTGCCCTCTCGCCGGATGGTCAGCCGGGCCCTCTGCACCATCAGATTTGCTATAAGCCACAAGTCAATGGGATAGTTACACTGTTGTGTTCTCATTCCTGGGTAACCTGGCAACAAAGAACTTTGCAACTCAATAGATGTTTTCAAAAGATGATGTACTTCATCCGTTACTTTTCCTGAGATGGAGTATAAAATAAAAATCCACTTTTTCTGAAGGTGAATAGTTTCTTTCCTGCAGAATGTTCCAATACATAGACTGTTTTTTTTCCTAAGAGAATAACAGACCCACAGATGTGACTGTGTATCAGTCCCTTTCTGAGTTGGGGGAGAGAAGTGTATTTCTGGAGGAAAAAAACAACTACTATAAAGATCACAGTTAGGACTTCACCAAAATCAAAAAAATGGATAGATTCTACCGTTCCAATTCAAACATTTTTCCTTGGACCTTTATCTCTTTATTGGGCTTTGTGATAAGTAAAAAAAATCAGGTTATTCTAAACTTAGTGTTACATTTTTAAGATTTTTGAGGGTTTGCTATTGTTCTCCTAGTGAGGGAGGATTAGCACTGAAGAAGGGTCAGTAATACACAGAGCTCTAGGATCAGCTCTTATGTAATTCAACAGTTGTCTTAATATGTTGTGCTAGAGTCTTTTATTTCATGATATCCAAATTTATAGCCAGAGGACTATATGCCAGAGGAAAGCACAACAAAATCTGGCCTCTGTAGGACAGAGCTATTTTCTTCAGCAAAGCAATGGTAAATAAAACAGACACAGAAGTTGACAGTTAAGTTACTGAACAATCCACCAAGGTACCGTCAGATCTCAGACAAAGGACTGCCTGAGACGGTGAGGCAGCCCCCCAGACGACATTTGGCCATGACCAGGCATCGTTTGCTTTGTTCCCTGAAGCCTTGGGGAGGTCTTACATGGGTGGTTAGGAGTCATTCTGGGGTCTGGTTTTCATTCCCAAACTGCCTGGTTTGTGGTCTAACCACTGCTCAGTGTTCCTGGAAGACTGAAGCAGCATCTGGCCCATTTTGCTCTCAAGCCATGTTGCCAAGACTGGTTTCACCTAGTAAGTCAGGGCTGAGCATGGGAGATGTGGGCTAGTTTGAGGTAGTTAGATTTAGATTTAAACAGTTTCCACAGTATTCATATAGTTGACCTGGATAACTCACTTGGCCCAATTAAAGACTTAAGTGGCCAAGAACATTCTAACTACACTTATAAAAATGTCAAGGGTATTTCCCATAAATTGGGTGCGCAGCTAAGAGGGAGTGGTTGCAGTTGCACTCCCCGTCCTGTCGTTGACAGCTAGAGAACTGGAAGCTAACATGAACACGACTTGCAAACAATGCACAACACACAGCATGGGCCTGGGTTGCTCAGAAAAAAATGAAGACATAGGAGGTGAATCCTACCATTGAGTTTGCATCTGCCCAGAGGTACTTTCCAGATGTAATGCAGAAACTCAAGCAGTCCCGGGATCATCTCAAGTTCAGAGAGCTGAAGCATCTAGCATTAATGGAATGGAGTGCCATAGAGAAGAAGTCTCCATATAGAAAGAACTAAGTTAATCTGAGGACCAGATATTGAGTAATAAGCCAAGTGTGTGTGACATGAACAGCCCTCTGAGTCAGGCAAAGACCATGTGGGTAACCAGCAAGCCAAAATCTTCTAGAAATCACCCAGACCTGGAGAAGTTCGAGTTTTGGCTAGCAAGAGTGAAGAGGCCATATTAGATACCTCAGGATTAAGTACAGACTAGAACAGTCTCCAGTGTTGGAACTAAACTAGCCCAAGTGTAAATTACCCTAGATTCTCCCTGCAAAAGCTTAAAAATAATTATCTCAATAACAAAATGAACCTCACATAACTGGCCTGTCAGGGAATATCTAAAATCTGTAAGAAGAAGAATAAAATCTAATAGTCTATGCCTAACATGCAATCAAAAACTGCTAGACACAAATAATGGTAAAAAGTACAATCTATGAAAACTCAGCCAATGGAAGCCTACTGGAAGTGATGGAGATAATTACATTAGTAGCAAAGACTTCAAAAGGCACTCAGATTATTCTCAAATGTTTCGAAAAAGGCATGAACCAATGCTACAAGAGATTACGGGTAGAAAAATATGTAAGTGGAGCTTTTGATAGTTAAAACACACACACACAGTAGGGCTGGAGTGATGGTTCAGTGGTTAAGAACACTGTTTCAGTGGTTAAGAGCACTGGATGCTCTTCCAGTGGGTGTACATCTTACTGCTTGTGTACTCTCTCTCAACAACTGAAACTCGGACCTTATCAATCCTCTCAGGTTCCGACAGCAGCTTAGGAGAGAGCTGTGGACCCTCATCTCGCCCTCTGCTTTTCTTTTTGCCCTTTGCTGGGATGAACAGGGCAGTCTTATGGCCAAGACATAATAGCAGTAACAGGACAGGATAAATGGAGTAGGGAAGTGGACTGAAAACTAACTAGCTAAGCATTTCTTCCTTTAGGAATCCCTCCTCACATGTTCCCCTCAGCTGAATCCCACAATGCCTCCTGTCTGGAAAGGAGACAAAGCCTAGCCCTCAGGAATAGCTGCTCCTTTTCTACTCTGCTAACACAGTAACTCTAATATTATGTACAAATGTCTTCTTCCAAGATATCCATAGCTGTGTCAGAAATGTTACATTAGATGTATCCCCTATGTGCCAGAAAGTGTGCTCATAGCCTAGAACAAGACTCTTGTCTAGATAGAAGAACAATTTGAGCTGGGCGTGGTAGTGCACGCCTTTAATCCCAACAGAAGCTGGCAGATTTCTGAGTTCCAGGACAGCCAGGGCTACACAGAGAAACCCTGTCTCCAAAAACAAACAAACAAACAAACAAACAAAAAGAACAATAATTTGGGAGTCATAGTAAAATGACCTCTCTCTAAGCTGGATTGAGCCTACACTACCAAATAAGCCCAAACAAGTCACACAGCCTCTCAGGGGGATTTCTACTTCCTACCTCTCAAATTTCAATTTGAAGGCCCTCCCAGCAATACTTGATATTTTGGATAGACATACTGCTCCACGATTGTCTGAGCTTATTTCATTGTGGAGTGTAAGCAGGAGGGTGTAGCAGAGAGTGTGTACTAGCTCATGGAACAGTGATACCAATCCTCCTTTCATGAATGCTTTGGACCATGATGCTGGCCTTGCTGGTAAAACACGTTCACCCAGGAAGTTTGAAAAAAAACATCCTGATGCTCAGTTTGCATCCAAAAGCAGTTAAATCAGTTGCTTCTCTCACAGGCACCTTAACCTCATCCATAACCTTTACAGCTATTTAATCATGTACCGCTCTGTGTCTTACATATCCACCTCCAGTCACTGTGCCCCCACATCACAGCAGAGTCCTGTGGCATTTGCTCCACAGCCCTGAACAAAGCCCAACTTTTCACAGAAGGCAGTGCTGTTTATGTTTCGTTGACCTCCGTATACAGTGTCAGCCATAGACCTGCCACAGCCTCTGCAGCACAGCTAGGCTGAGTTCAAGGCTCATCCAAGCTGGTGGCTCACTCCCTAACCCAACCACTTAGAGAACAATTCTGGATTTTCCACTGCTTTCTGTTAACAGTATGGCTGCTTAGGTTCATTTATTCAAAAGATGTTTTTGGATCCTCTTTCAAGAGCAGAAATTTGCCAAGTGGGAGGGAAGGCCATTTCAGGAAGTAGAAGTAGCAGGCTCAAGGTCACTGTGACAGAAAGGAGCTCAGTGAGTCAGAAAGACCAAAGGATATTGATGTGACCATGGGAAATGTGGGAAGCATATCCGAAAAGAAAGTAGACAGGAAAGTATAGACAGCAGAGGAGGTGCATGTCTGCTATGTACTGACTGATCCTAGAAGCACAATGAAGGGACCTTAGCCAAGCCGGGAGAACAGGACTCTAGGTCACAGAGGTCACCAAGAACCAGTACACACACTTCCTTATCAACACTCATGGAAACCAATAACCATAACCCATAGCCATAATCTCTTTGGCCAGTAATCGCCATGCACTGAGAGTGGAACCCAGTAGTGCCTTTGTACGTGACCTAGATCACTCTTATCTCATAAAGAAGTTCACAATGGGACTTTGAAAGAGTTGTCCCATGGTCAAAAGTGTTCTTCTTCTCTGTGAAGAGATAATGGGGCAGATGACAACAGCATCCCCAGTCCTCTGAGGCGATGCCTTGTAATGGAAAGGGATCAAGAAACCAGTGCAAACAACTGAATGTTGCTCTGGTGTTTCGGGGCGGGGGGTGTCTTAGGGACAGTGGAATGAATAAAATACAATTGCTGCTGAAGCTGATCAAGGGTGTTCACTTTGTGGACATATGAGAACCTAGCAACCATTGGTAAGCGTCTTCTGAAGAGTAGCTGCAAACTTGCACGCTCTTTGCTCCATGTGTTGAAGGACCAGTGAATCCTGGAAACCGTATGGAAATTATGGACTTAGATAGGAATGCAGCTTTGGTCAAATCCAGTGAAATTAGTCAACTCCCAAGAGCCTTTGTCTCCTCTGGACTCATTATCATTGCCCCATCAATGCTTAGTGCCACACGGCAAGGAGCTGTGATTCTACACTGCGGAGACACAAAGCCAAACAAACCAGAGCGCTCAGAATCCGCTTTTTTAAGACATTCTGGAAAATTCCTGTCAACCCAATGGTTGTTGAGGATCCACAAGAACCTCAGAGTAGCTCAGCCAAGGAGAGCAGATTCTACATCAGGAGAGAAAAGCAAGAAACAGAGAGCAAGAAAGCCTATCCAAGTGTCTGGTGGGTGACAAGGACTGAAGGCCTGGTTGATCACTTGGCTTCCAATGCTAGTACTCTTGATTCCTCTCTATGAAATCATTTCCGTGAGAGTTTGTGGTGTGTGTGTTTGTGTGTGTGTGTAACAGTAGCCAAAGACTAGAAAAAACTCTACCTTTTTTATAGGCATAGAAACCGAAGTTCAGCTGTTAGTTGCCTGATAAAACTTAGCTGTTCTTTGAGGAAGCAATCCTGTATACAGTCCTTGCTCTCTTCTCTTTTTTACTGAAATAAAGATTCAGCTGTGGGTTTTCTCTGCGCCCACTTCTGAAGACTGCAGGGCATTCAGGCTTCATGATAGCAGATAGATGAAGCCAATGGAGGCTGATTTCTTTTGTTCAACAGCTGCAGAACCAGGAGATTCTGAGGGCGATGATGAAGAAGGCTGAGCTGGAAATCAGTAGCAAAGTGAAGGAGACCATGAAGAGACTAGAGGATCCGGTACAGCGCCAGCGCACCCTGGTGGAGCAAGAGAGACAGAAGTACCTCCACGAAGAAGAGCGGATTGTCAAAAAGTTATGGTGAGTCACCCTGAGGGGAAAACCTGTCTTCATTCACAGGGTGCCCTTCTTAGCTGGTATTTCTCTCCCTCTATTTAATGAGCACCTATTGTGTACGCTAGAGATCTGCTGAGCCTGGTATCTGCTGTCCCAACTGCCCCTCCTTTAAGGTCTGGGAAACTCAGCAGTCCCCATGACAGTATGTCTCTGGGCCAGGAAAATGTGGTACATCCTTAGAGAACCATAGGGCTGGGGATTGGCAGGAGAATTGGGTCCATGGTCCTGATCACATCTCACAGTTGAACGGTATCATTCTCCTTGGCTTGGTGCCTTCTATGGCTGATACTACTGCTTTGGAGACCTGCTTGGTACCTGTCTAGGCTGTGCTTGCAAAGACTGTAAGATCATGGGAGCCCACAGTAGACCCTGAAAACCAACTCTAGAAAGTTGTCTTCTGCCCTCTGCATGCACAGTCACACATCATCATATACACACAACACTAATTTAAAAGTTACGGAACATAGCCTTAATATTATCATATGTGTTTCTTATACCTTAAATAGACATAGACTAGGATAACTGGGTGGATCAGTATGACAGGAGAGCGGGGTTAGATAAGATGATCTGGAAACTGGCTCAGGGCTACTGAGAAGCAACACCTGCTTTTGCTGACCTTTCCCTGTCCCTGTCCCTTTCCTTCTAAGTTCCAGAAAAGAAATACTCTGGTAGAACCTGTTAGGCTCGGGTCCTCCGAACATGAGGACAGAGGAGTGAAAGTGGGGCTTAAAGAACAGAAAAAAATTGAGTCAAGATCTTTCATGGTTTTCTACTTGGAAATAATTGGCTTCTCATAAGAGTTAGACGAAGTTCAGTTTAACAAACAATGTGCTTCTTTTCAACAAAGGCAGAATAAAAAGCAGCTTAAGGCCATGCTGAAATCTGGAGCCCTCATGAATGTCTGATGTCTTGTTGAGCAAAGCCTACATATTTCAAAAGCCCATTGATGACTTTCGAAAGACCATCCGCATTCATCTTCAGCTGCACTGTCTCTTTTTTCAACTTCTGAATTAATAAAAGTGGCCTTCAGAGCTCGAAATAGGAATCACGAGCATATGAATTGGCAGAATAATGGTGTCAAAGGTTCCCCTGCTGCCCAGCAAAGGGAAGCAGAGTTTGGGGATCTTTGGGTTATAGGGATATGGTTCACAGGAGGCAGACTGGGTAAGAGAAACTAAAATAGGATTTTATCTGGATGGAGTGGCTTTGGGTCATAGAACATCTCCTTGGAGGAGTATTTGCATATTGACCAGTTTGTGGGTGGTTGAAGGAACCGGGGGCCCTAGAGTCTTAGCTTGGAAGGGGTTCATCAAAGCCTGAAAGTATGCAGGAGACTGCTTGGTCTACAAGGGAATCTCCTTCGCCAGTGAACCATTTAGAGGTCTGATGAGTATTGGCCCAGCTCCACCCCAACGAGTAGCAGCAGCATGTGCCCTGTGGATATGCTCACCTAACACCAGGTGTGTTTAACAGATGCAGACCCTAACAGGTCAGCCTTTCATCTGAGATTTCTGTATCAGAATGGCTGGCATCACCAAATATTTCATTCCCCTGCTCAGAAGAAGTCAGGTGTATCCCCACGTGTGGCTTCATCCTTGTTGAATGTATGTCCTGCCCTGCCGGACTCCCTCCTGTGGCTGCATTAGCTCCCTTCCACTCACTCACCTAGAGGAAAGGGCCCATGTCTCCTCTTCAGTGGCCATGCTCTACTCCACTAAGGCTCCAGGATGTACAACCACCATTCACTTACTGCCACCTAGTGGTCTTGCATTTCTTAGCACCCTCGTCCTTTAAGAGCTTTCTCTTGAATTTGCAGGCAACTTGAAAGGATATAAACACATCTGGGCACATTGTTTTTGTTGTTTCAAGTGGAAGAATATAACTTGGCTGTGTTGGAGTTGATATCTGTTCTCTCTCTCTCCATCCCTACTCCTCCATCTGTCCCTCCCTCCCTCCAGAAATCAGATCTCTAAGTACTTAGTTGTGAGAGAAGAGAGACAGTCATTATTGATGGGACAATTAGATATACTAGAGAGAGGTCATCCATTAGGGAATTTTGAGGGCAGTTTTGCTCTCTCTTTCCCAGGGACATCTGACCATGTCAAGGGACATTCACATGTGTCACAAATTATTGGAATTTGCAATTGTTTGCTACTGGTACTCAGCAGGAAAGGGCCAGGGATGCACATCCTTTATTGCGTAAGACAGCCTTGCACTAAAAATGAAGTTATCTGGTTCAAAATGTCAGGTCCTAAAATTGAGAAACCTGGCTGTCCAAAGTGAGCCAACACACTTCACTGTAGTACTGGGTCACGCCCCCTTCCATGCTACCTCCAGCCCCGTCTTCTGCCTCCATCTCTAATCTGTCAGGACTTTCTTCCCTCTGTCTTTCTCTCCCTCCATTCCTGGTCACCAAGTGTGCACATTGTTCTCTTGGCTGGCATGAATACAACTGAAAGTTAAGATTGTCTCAAGTGCCCACTCCACCCCCACCCGTGACCAACCTGAACCGCAAATGACAGACCCAGGAGAGCTCTCCTGTTGCTATCTTACATATCCATGCAATATTCCAAAGCAAACTACTATCGACTGTGCTCCTACCTCCTCCTTGGAAGCTTAAGATAGGGCTGGGACACAGCAGAAAATGGGCGAGCCCCTGCTCCTGCATCTGTCCTTTCTGAGACCCCTCCATGCTCAGTTCCATCTGCTCTCTGCCTCCCCACAGTGAGCTGGAGGACTTTGTTGAGGACTTAAAGAAGGAATCTTCCTCCACTGGCCGAGTGGTGACCCTGAAAGATGTGGAAGACGGGGCTTTCCTCCTGCGACAAGTGGGAGAAGCTGTGGCTACTCTCAAAGGTGAGCATTCCACTGGAGGGGTGTTGTTTGGAATGTTTAAGAAACTTTCAGCTGGGCAGTGGGGTGACCCACCCCTTTAATTGCAGCACTTGGGAGGCAAAGGCAGGCAGATTTCTGAGTTCGGGGCCAGCCTGGTCTACAGAGTGAGTTCCAGGATAGCCAGGGCTACACAGAGAAACCCTGTCTTGAAAAACCAAAGGAAAAAGAAGAAGGAGAAGGAGAAGGAGAAGGAGAAGGAGAAGGAGAAGGAGAAGGAGAAGGAGAAGGAGAAGGAGAAGGAGAAGAAGAAGAAGAAGAAGAAGAAGAAGAAGAAGAAGAAGAAGAAGAAGAAGAAGAAGAAGAAGAAGAAGAAGAAGAAGAAGCAGCAGCAGCAGCAGCTGCTTTCAAATCTGGACCTGTCATCCCATTCTACTTGGGACGCTGAGGCAGGAGGATCCCTTAAACTCAGTTGAGACCAGACTAGGGAAACAGTGAGACTTGGTTTTAAATAAACATGTAAATAAATAAACAATCCTTCAAACAGTAAAAGATTCATTCAAGACTTCTTAGAGGACCTTTATAAAGGATGCTGAAGATGGAAACTAAACGATACAACTAAAACTTTCCCTTTCACTGAAGCTTACAGACCTACCAAACTCGTTGAAGACAACGCTAACTTTTTAGCCTTATCCATAATACCCAGGGAATGGACCCAGAGGGGCTGTGCCCTTGTCTAAGGTCACTCAGTTTGACCATAAGGTTTCACCCCATTGCTTCCCGACTTGATATTTCTCTGTGCTACCCTAGGTCACAGGAGTGGGGTGGGTATGGTCATTCTGCCTTCCTATTCTATAAACCACTGCTGGTTTGGCCTGTAGGAGAATTTCCAACCTTGCAAAATAAGATGCGTGCTGTCCTGCGCATAGAAGTTGAGGCGGTGAGGTTCCTGAAGGAAGAGCCACACAAGCTGGACAGTCTCCTGAAGCGTGTGAGGAGCATGACAGATGTCTTGACGATGTTGCGGAGGTAATGTCCCTGTCATGGTCCTGACGGGGTGGTTTGTGGGGAGGGGTTGCTGGTGTACAGGTCATAGGCTTCAAGAGCCTCCTCTTAGTATCATCATGACTTATCACTCTTTATTTATGGCATCGTGAGGAGTACCCTCAACTGTTTCAGCTCCCAGATGTTTGTTGCAATATGGCTTGAGGGTCTAATTCCTCAGCACAGACTTTTTTTTTTTTTTTTTTTGTATTTTTTGAGACAGGGTTTCTCTGTGTAGCCCTTGCTGTCCTGGAACTCACTTTGTAGACCAGGCTGGCCTCGAACTCAGAAATCCGCCTGCCTCTGCCTCCTGAGTGCTGGGATTACAGGCGTGCGCCACCATGCCCGGCCTCAGCATAGACTTTTGCATTGGCTCCATCCTAGGCTTTTAAATTACTAGTCATATGTTGAGCTTTAATGATAGTGTATGCACCTGGATTTGATCCCCACTATTATGAAGACTTAACAATAAATTTAAAGATAAAATTCAATACATAAATAAGTTTTTTATCTGTTTTGTCATAGTTTATGGATGAAGCACAAACTAAGGCACTATTAGCCTCCTTCACCTTGAGGGCAAGGAGACTTCAAATTGAGAATCTGAGCCAAGTGTTTATCTACTGGAAGGGTATCTGAGAGCATACTGGTCCCACCCAGGAGAGAAGCTGAACACCCCTAAGTGGACCTGCTCATCAAAGATCATTCCTGTAAAGAAAGATCTGGAGAAAACACTGTCTGATCTGTAGCTTTCAATGAATAATGAATCTCAAACCCAGCATAAACATGCTTACAAAGGCTGTGGTGAGCTCAGTGGTAGAACACCTGCCTAAGATGTCCTCAGCCATGAACACCAACACACACACACACACACACACACACACACACACACACATGAGAGGGGGGAAAGATGGGGGGGGGAGAGAGAGAGCGAGATAGAGAGAAAGAGAGAGATTGATTTCCTTCCAGGCAGAAGTAATATGTCAGATATGTCAGAAACTTTTGTAAGCATTTTGTTTCCTGGCTATAATTGCCCTGGCACAGTGGTTCTCAACCTTTGGGAGTCAACCAACCCTTTCACGGGAGTCACATTATCAGATGTCCTACATATCAGTTATTTACATAACATTTCATTACAATATCAAAACAATTTTATGTTTGGGGACTCACCATAACATGAGGAACTATATTAAAGGGCCACAGCATTAGGAAGGTTGAGAAACACGGCTCTATCAAATTTAGAAGAGAATTAATTGGCCTAACACGGCTCTATCAAATTTAGAAGAGAATTAATTGGCCTGCAATTAACTTTAAGGTAGATAAAATGGATTACTAATCATAGGAAGCGTAGTTGACTTTTCTAGCAATAACCAACCCCAACTAATAACCCCACAAAGCAGGTTTATAGTCAACTGCAGAAAACCCAGATGCCGAAAGGGGTTCTAAGTCCACATGGACCATCCAGGGTCCCAAAAGGTCATTCATTTTCACGTATGAAGTGAATTTTTTACTCCACAACAATAAAAATGGGTTAAAATACTTTTTTGAAGCCGGGCATGGTGGCGCATGCCTTTAATCCCAGCACTTGGGAGGCAGAGGCAGGCGGATTTCTGAGTTCGAGGACAGCCAGGGCTACACAGAGAAACCCTGACTCGAAAAACAAACAAACAAAACAAAAAACAAACAAAAAACAAAAATAAAATACTTCTTTGTTAAGCTATTGCCCAAATGTTATAGTCCTTGAATTCTAAAATAAGCCAGCCTCATTAAAGGAGCACAGTGGGCCAGACGGAGCAGCATCTCTTCTCTCTGGAAAACAGTTACAGGATGCTCTTATACCCAACACTGCACTTGTCAGGATTTGTCTTAGAACCATTGATATCAGAGCTTGAAGAAGACAGGATCACATGATTAAGCTCTTCAAAGACTCAGAGATTGAAGCACTCAAGAGGGGCTATCTTGTTTGTTTGTTTGTTTGTTTGTTTGTTTGTTTGTTTGTTTTTCCAAAAAGGGTTTCTCTGTGCAGCCCTGGCTGTCCTGGAACTCACTCTATAGACCAGGTCAGCCTGGTCTACAGAACTCAGAGATTGGCCTGCTTCTCCCTTCCTAGTGCTAGGATTAAAGTTGTCCTCCACCAAGGCCCAGCTATAAGAAGGTGCCATCTTTACTGCCACCAATACATTCTATGGAAGTACCTGAGGCTCAAAAATGGCAATATCTCTTGAGTTCCAGAACATGCTATAGCTGATACACACACGGGGTGTGGCCACTTCCAAAGATCTACTGTATTTTCTACTACAGCCTGTGTAGGAATGGACACATTGCTTTGAATGTCTCCCAAAGAGTCAGGCAAGGTAGTACATACTTATAATCCCAGCCCCCAGGAGGGATCACAAATTCAGGGTCAGCATGAGCTATACAGACTGTCTCAAAAGCACTGCAAAAAAAGAAAAATGAGACCAACAAAACAAAGGAGGGTGGGGGTCTAAACATACCTCAATTTAGAGTCACAGTTGGTCTTGAATTTGAAGGACTTGATTGAGCCCACTTAAAGGGAAAGATAGCCACAAGGTGATAATACAGACTGACAAGTCTCATAGTCCAAGAAGAGTGAGAAGGCTTGTAGAAGCTTCTGAGTGAGAACTGAGTGCATTTGGGGCCATCACAGGCAAGGTCTCATGGAGGAGTAATTATTTCTAGATGGGTGTTCACTTCTACTTACCAAAACCAGTAAGGGGCTAGTACCAGTCTGGACACAATACCATTACCATAATAGAGACTATCTCTTGGGGCCGATAGCATGGCTCAGTGGGTGAGAGCACTTGCCACAAAACATGAGGACTCCAGTTCAGATCCCTAGAATCTATGTAGGACCAGGTACCAATAGCATGAGTCCATCTATGACAAGATGGGAGATAGTGTCTGACTCCATACACACATGAACAAAGACACACACACACACACACACACACACACAAACACACACATATACTCTACCATCTTTTGAAGGAAGAACTACATAGCTTTGGAAGGTTGTCAAGGCAACCCTCACCCCTGAACTGCTCCTGAGTTTTTAAATGTTTTCATCTGAAGCATGGCACTTAGATATATCACAGAGAGGACACGGAGGGAGAGTCAGCACTGTTTAACACTGCTATGCGTGGTTTTTCCTAGGCATGTCACTGATGGGCTCCTGAAAGGCACAGATGCATCCCAGGCTGCCCAGTATGTTGCCATGGAGAAGGCCACGGCTGCAGAGGTCCTGAAGCATCAGGAAGAGACAGCTCATGCTCCTGGACAACCCCTCCACTGTAGCACCGGAAGCCCGGGCGATGTGAAGTCAGAAGTGGTGCCCCTATCCACCATGACTGTTCACCATGTACAGAGCTCGCCTGTGGTCATGCAACCTTCCCAGCATTCCTTAGCCTTGATGAACCCAGCCCAGAACGTGCCTGGAGGAACCAGACCCCACACAGCCAGCCCTACAGCAATCACACAGGAAGTAACCTCTGCACAGTCGGCTCCAGCCCCTCAGTCCCCTCAGACCCCAGTGAATGGTTCCTCCATGCAGAGCTTGTTCATTGAGGAAATTCACAGTGTGAGTGCCAAGAACAGGGCAGTGTCCATCGAGGTAGAGTCCTATTTCCATTTCTCACAATCCTATAAGCATAAATTCCTGTAAGGAATTTATGTTCTGCTTGTTATGTATTTAAATACCAATGAATGTATATGCAGTGTGTGTGTGTGTGTGTGTGTAAAATAGGACTGTGTATTCACATGAATACACTATGAATCAAACATATAGTTTGACTAAAGATAGCTTTTTATCGATATTTACGGTTTTGTTGTTTGTTTTGAGATTTTTGTAGAAAAAAGCATATAGTTTACGGTGGGAGAGAAAGGTCACCAGGTGTGAGAAGATGACCTCTAATCTGGAGAGCTGGTAAATGTTGTACAGCCAGCTCTCATGGAGAAAGACCTAACAGGAAGAATCTGCCAGCACCCATGGGCGCAGATCTGGGATCTGGTATGCTCATCTGAGGTGGCTGAGTGAGGGCTTACAGAGAAATGGAGCAGTGAGTTTTCTGAGCCAGTGTATCCTCAGCCACCATGCTAGAGGCAAGCTTGGAGAGGGCTTGCCTCTGTCCTGATAGTCACTAGAATCTGCATAAGCAAGGAAAGTGCTGTCTTAGGGTACGTTCTGCTGCCGTATGACTAAAGCATGTCCTTGTATGACTAAAGCATGTCCTTGTATGACTAAAGCATGTCCTTGTATGACTTAAAGCAACTTGGGGAGAAGAGGGTTTATTTAGCTTCCAGGTCACAGTCTACTGAGGGAACTCAAGGAAAGAGCTCAAAGCAAAATCCTGGAGGCAGGAGCCGATGCAGAAAGCACGGAGTAAAGCTACTGGCTTGGACGAGCACCCCTTCCTGGTTTGCTCTACCTACTTTTTTATACACCCCAGAACCATCTTCCCAAGGATGGCACAGCCCCCAGTGGTCTGAGCCTTCCCACATCAATGATTAATTAAGAAAATGTCCTACAGATTTACCTACAGGCAATCTTATGAAGAAATTTTCTCAACTGAGGGTCCTCTTTCCAGAGAACTCTAGCTTCTGTCAAATTGACCAAAACAAAACAAAACAAAATAAAACAAAACAAAACCAAAAAACCCTAACCAGGACGGGTGTTGAGGAGAACAGCAACCTTGTCATACCTGACTTTCCCTGTCTTACACGTGCTTTCCTGTCTCACGCATCACCAGGATAACTCAGGGTGTGTTTGGATGACATATTAAAACTGCTATGGCCACACTCATGTAGCCTCTAGACGTAGAGTAGTTTTCAATCCACATGTAGTGTCTGCATCCTGATAGATGTCACCTGTGTCAACATTGCTTATTGAGGAAGGGATGGAAGGCAGTTGGTGGACCATGACTCTGTCCCCAGCACTGGATAGGGCTGAGGGGTAGAAAGGTTGCATTCTCTTACTTAAAGGATGTCAATGTGACATTTTTATTTCATAAACATCTACTAATGAGCCTGATGGGCATAATTATCAATAAGATGTGTATATTTCAAGTTGTGAAGGGATACTTAGGAATTCTCTATGAAGATGCCGAGGGCCCTCCTTATCCCTGGGTCACTGACAAATCGGGTATGTTTTATTCATTCACTGTTCCCTGCTATTCATCATAGGGTGTGGGTCGTCAGTGAGCCAGGCTAACCTGTTTATGGCTCACCAAGTCCATGTCAGGTGGTCAGTGCTGGGAGGAAAACACAGGAGACTGACAGTGTAGGAGAGGGAGCTTCTTTCTGTATAGTGTAAACCGGAGCAAATGCCCCCGTCTCACGAGCCCACAAGATCTACTAGGACACAATGTTTCCAGCAGTCTTATTTTCTTATGTCATGAGTAAACACTACTCATGGAGTGGAATTCAGCTTTCTGTGAAAACGAGAGGATAATATGCTTTTAATAATATAAGGGTGTTTTAAAATACTTACATGCATCTTTATCATGAAACTTGACTATAAATGGTCTAAGCAAATACCATTTTATACGCAGGGATGACCCAGATGTCACATAGTAAATATTGATCAGAATTAGAATTGAGACAAAGGATTTTTCTTAACCTCAATTTATTTTTGCAACTGATATTTAAAAACATAAAAGTGTACATATTAATAGAGTACCATATGATATTTCAGTACTTGAGTGCATTGTAAAATCAAGACATAGGTTTATACTGTGGTTCTTAGTGAGTGAGTGGGCTTGTGTCTCTGTTTTTTAAACACTCCTCTTGCAATGAAAGTTGAATTTAGAAAACAAAGTTTTATAGTAGAAAACACCTTTGAAAAGCAACATTCATACCCATTTTAATTTAGCATTGGCAGAAGTGTGTGGGAACTGCTGAGTGGCTACCAGTGGCAGTTTTGAGCTTCTGAGATCGCTTTTCTGTGGATGAGTGTCACCTCGGCAATGTGATAGAAATGAGGTGACAGGCAGACTCAGATGGACAAGGGCATCACCCACCCCTTCAGCACTTCGGTATGAAATCTCTCACCTAAATCTTCTCTCCAGTTTTTTCAGCAGTCTGTCCTTGTTGTTCTCCTTCAGAAGGCAGAAAAGAAATGGGAAGAAAAAAGGCAAAATCTGGAATACTATAACGGAAAAGAGTTTGAGAAGCTCCTGGAAGAAGCTCAGGCCAACATCATGAAGTCAATTCCAAACCTGGAGATGCCCCCAGCTTCCAGCCCAGTGTCAAAGGGAGATGCGGCTGTGGATAAGCTGGAGCTGTCAGGTGAGAACCAGCCCGCAGAAGGCCTTGTAGACATGTTCATACTCACTGTCCTCAATTCAGAGTCTGTTACCACAGAAGTTCCTGTGGGGCAAGAGGACCATGTCTTACTTTCTGACGGATATCCCTGGCTCAGGAGACAAAGTCACTTGCCACCAAACCTGATGACCCAATTTCATCCCCAGAACCAATGTAATAGAAGGAAGAACCAACTCCTCCAAGTTGTCTTCTGACTTCTATATGTAGGCCATAGATCTCTCTCTCTCTCTCTCTCTCTCTCTCTCTCTCTCTCTCTCACACACACACACACACACACACACACACACACACACCAATCTCTTTACAAATAAACTTCCTGAAGAAATCGAGACACTGGAGGGGTGTTAATTCTAAGCCAGCTCATCATGCTTCTACCTTGTATAACTGCCCTCCCTGTTAGTAATCTTTTCTCAATCTGTCAATCAATGTCTCATATTCTCATAATTGTTCCTTATCTACATAATTCAAATATACCACACATTTTGTGATAATGTCTTAATTTTCCTTTTCACCTTCATATTAAAAACTTCCTGCATAAATTATTCAGTTACCAGCATGAATGTTTTTATTCAGTATATTGCTTTTTCCTCCTTTTTAAAAATATATTCTTAGAAGTAGTTCACTGATGCATTGGCCACCCAGAATATGTAGCAGTCACCTGTAGCTGTTATTGCTGGTTTCTATCTGTGTGTGTGTGTGTGTGTGTGTGTGTGAGAGAGAGAGAGAGAGAGAGAGAGAGAGAGAGAGAGAGAGAGAAAGAGAGAGAAATATCATTGTACAGTCTTATAAAATCCTAGTAGGTATATTGTTAAACTACATAGATAGTGAGAAGAATGGGTAGATATGAAGTACTGTTTGAACATCGAATCCTCAATCATTGTTAAATAGAAATCATTCAGTATGTAGTTCTTTAAAATAGCAGGGAAAGATCCATTGAAGAGTATTACAATAAATAAGAGAGAAGTCTCTGGGGTGGAGAGATCCTTGCTAAGCCAACACCAAGAGTGTCTACTAAAACTATGTTCAGTGACCAGGTCAGGGTGCAGCCAAGAAAGAGGCTAAATGGGGCCTGACTGAAGCTTAGTCAAGGTAGACATTTTGCTCTCACAGAGCAGTGGGAAGACAGGCCTGTCCTAGGCTTCTCAGCCAAAAGACAGACCTCTGTTGTCAGCCTTCACAATCCATCCATCGCTGGATGGATGCTCAAAGCCAAGACAGTCCTCCCAGTTAGGCAGGGTCCATCTGGATCATGGGCAGCCTTGAAGCCATACCCCCTTTGGAGACCCACTTGCTCTTCACACCCGATGCCTTACTTGGGTCTTCATTACAACATGAAGAGGAAACTGAAGAATCTCCTTCAAATAAGTCTCAGTCTCCCAGAAAAGCAGAATATGCCCTGGGAAATCCAGGCCAAGACCCAGAAGAGAAGCAAGAGAAAACTCCAGAAACTGGGTTATGAATTTGGGTATGGTGAGCCTGTGGCTGTCAGGTAGAAGAAAGGCAGGCTTTTTCATTAACCTTTGAATTAGTGAGAAATGATTTTTCCTGCACATGAGGTAGAACTGAGAGAAACTCATATACCCTAATTTTGCTGTTAACTCTAATTTATAATTCTCCCATTTACCCCATGCGGTCTCCTATTGCCAGCAAGGCATCTTTCCTAACCATCCACCATGGCCTTCTCCCCAGAGTCCCACTTCTTATGTGTCTGTTGTGTGTAACTTTGCTACCCTGCCTAAGCTCTGGGAATGGGCCATGCTACCAGCCCCCACTCAGGTTCCCTTGAATACACAGATAAAAGACACAGATATACACTTTGTTCATTTTCAACTTGCCTTCTTGGCACAATTGCTGGGTGCTACTATTTCCTGCCTGGAAAAGTATGCCCTTATCAATATTCCTATCTCAGCATCTTCCACCTGCCCTAAACTTTAGTTGCTCAGTTACAGCTAGTCCCTGCTAGACACCCCTGACCATTTGCCTGTGTGGTCAAAATCTACACTCTGGGGAGCAAGTGAGAGAGCCATCTTGCATCCTGGATCCCTCAGAGACAAGTCTGTGCAGGAGAGCCTGCGGACTGCAGAAGCAACATAGCTTCTGGGACAAGCTCTGTTTCAGGCCTTCATCTTCAGCCAGGAAGCATATCTGAGCTCCACACATCTGTGCTCCTCCCCCATCAGAGGAGAGGTGCCCTTCAGAGAGTACTCTGACCACTGAGACTCAGGAGAGAGTTGGACTCCCAGGAGTGCTGACAACGGCTAACAGAATCACAGGAGGAACAAGCTCCAGCCAGAGACATCTAGAGCAATGAACACCAGAGATTACCAGATGGCGAAAGGCAAACATAAGAATCTTACTAACAGAAACCAAGACCACTCAGCATCATCAGAACCCAGCACTCCCATCACAGTGAGTCCTGGATACCCCAACACACCCTAAAAGCAAGATTCAGATTTAAAATCATATCTCATGATGCTGGTTGAGGATTTTAAGAAGCACATTAATAATTCACTTAAAGAGATACATGAGAACACAGCTAAACAGGTAGAAAGCCTTAAAAGGAAGCACAAAAATCCCTTAAAGAATTAGAGGAAAACACTGCTAAACAGGTAGAAATCCTTAAAGAAGAAACACAAAACCCCTTTAAAGAATTACAGGAAAACACAACCAAACAGGTGATGGAATTGAACAAAACAATCCAAGATCTAAAATTGGAAGTAGAAACAATAAAGAAATAACAAAGGGAGACAATTCTGGAGATAGAAAACCTAGGAAAGAAATCAGGAACCATAGAATACAAGAGGTGGAAGAGAAAATCTCAGGTACAGAAGATTCTATAGGGAACATGGACACAACAATCAAAAAAATGCAAAATGCAAAAAGATTCTAACTCAAAACATCCATGAAATCTAGGACGCAATGAGAAGACTAAACTGAAGAATAATAGGAGTAGATGAGAATGAAGGTTTTCAACTTAAAGGGCCAGCAAATATCTTCAACAAAATTATAGGAGAAAACTTGCCTAACCTAAAGAAAGAGATGCTCATGAACATACAAGAAGCCTACAGAACTCCAAATAGACTGGACCAGAAAAGAAATTCCTCCCGACACATAATAATCAGAACAACAAATGCACTAAATAAAGATAGAATATTAAAAGCAGTAAGAGAAAAAGGTCAAGTAATATATAAAGGCAGGCCTATTGGAATTACACCCGACTTCTCACCAGAGACTATGAAAGCCAGAAGATCCTGGACAGAGGTTATACAGATACTAAGAGAACACAAGTGCCAGCCCAGGCTACTATACCTAGCAAAACTCTCAATTACCATAGATGGAGAAATCAAAGTATTCCATGACAAAATCAAATTCACACAATATCTTTCCACGAATCCAGCCCTTCAAAAGATAATAAAGGGAAAACACCAACATAAGGATGGAAACTACACCCTAAAAAGAGCAAGAAAATAATACTTCAACAAACCGAAGAGAAGACAGCCTCAAGAACAGAATCCCAACCTCAACAACAAGAATAACAGGAAGCAACAATTACTTTTCTTGAATTTCTCTTAACATTAATGAACTCAATTCCCCAATTTAAAAAAAAAAAACATAGACTAACAGACTGTCTACACAAATAGGACCCAACATTTTGCTACATACAGGAAACCCACCTCAAGGAAAAAGACAGACACTACCTCAGAGTGAAAGACTGGAAAGTAATTTTCCAAGCAAATGATCCAAAGAAACAAGCTGGAGTAGCCATTCTAATAATGAATAAAATTGACTTCCAACCCAAAGTTATCAAAAAAGACAAGGAGAGGCACTTCATACTCATCAAAGGTAAAATCTACCAAGATAAACTCTCAATCCTGAATATCTATGCTCCAAATGCAAGGGGACCCACATTTATTAAAGAATCATTAGTAAAGCTACAAGCACACATTGCACCTCACACAATAATAGGGGGAGACTTCAACACTCCACTCTCATCAATGGACAGGTCCTGGAAACAAAAACTAAACAGAGACACATTGAAACTAAAAGAAATTATGAAAGAAATGAATTTAACAGATATCTACAGAACATTTTATCCTAAAACAAAAGGATATATCTTCTCAGCACCTCATGGTATCTCCTCCAAAATTGACTATATTATTGGTCACAAAACAGGACTCAACAGATATAAAAATATTGAAATTATCCCATGCATCCTATCAGATCATCATGGACAAATTAAGGCTGATCTTCATTAACAGCATAAATAATAGAAAGCCAACATTCTCGGGGAAAGTGAACAACACTCTACTCAATGATACCTTGGTCCAGGAAGAAATAAAGAGAGAAATTAAGGACTTTTTAGAGTTTAATAAAAATGAAGTCACAACATACCCAATCTTTTGGGACACAATGAAGGCAGTCCTAAGAGGAAAACTCATATCCCTGAATGCCACCCAAAAGAAACTAGAGAGAGCATACACTAGCAGCCTGACAGCACAACTAGAAGCTCTAGGAAAAAAGGAAGCAAATTCACAAAGAGGAGTAGACAGTAGGAAATAATCAAACTTAGGGCCAAAATCAAAAAGAACAATTTAAAGAATCAACCAAACCAGGAGCTGGTTCTTTGAGAAAATCAACAAGATAGATAAACCCTTAGCCAGACTAATTAGAGGGCACAGGGACAGTATCCTAAGTAACAAAATCAGAAAATTTTGAAAAAGACATACCAACAGAACCTGAGGAAATCCAAAACATCATCAGATCCTACTACAAAAGGTTATACTTAACAAAACTGGAAAACCTGGATGAAATGGACAAATTCCTAGGCAGATACCAGACACCAAAGTTAAATCAGGATCAGATTAACCATCTAAACAGTCCCATTTCCCCCAAAGAAATAGAAGCAGTCATTAATAGTCTCCCAACCAAAAAAAAAAGCCCAGGACCAGATGGGTTTAGTGCAGAGTTCTATCAGACCTTCAATGAAGACATAATTCCAACTCTCCCCAAACTATTCCAAAAAATAGAAACAGAAGGTACCCAATTCATTCTATGAAGCCACAATTACTCTGATACCTAAACCACACAAAGATCCAACAAAGAAAGAGAACTTCAGACCAATTTCCCTCATGAATATCGATGCAAAAATACTCAATAAAATCCTCGCAAACCGCATCCAAAAACACATCAAAACGATCATCCATTATGACCAAGTAGGCTTCATCCCAGGAATGCAGGGATGGTTTAATATAAGGAAATCCATCAATGTAATCCACTATATAAACAAACTCAAAGACAAAAACCGAATGATCATCTCGTTAGATGCTGAGAAAGCATTTGACAAAATCCAACACCCTTTCATGATAAAAGTCTTGGAAAGATCAGGAATTCAAGGCCCATACCTAAACATAATAAAAGCAATCTACAGCAAACCAGTAGCCAACATCAAAGTGAATGGAGAGAAACTTGAAGCAATCCCATTAAAAGCAGGGATTAGACAAGGCTGCTCACTTTCTCCCTACCTATTCAATATAGTACTTGAAGTCCTAACCAGAGCAATTGGACAACAAAAGGAGATCAAGAGGATATAAATTGGAAAGGAAGAAGTTAAAATATCACTGTTTGCAGATGATATGGTAGTATCTATTCGGGACCCAAAAAATTCCACCAGAGAACTCCTAAACACCTTCAGTGCAGTAGCTGGATATAAAATTAACTCAAACTAATCAGTGGCCTTTCTCTACACAAAGGATAAACAGGATGAGAAAGAAATTAGGGAGACAACACCCTTCACAATAGTCACAAATAAGATAAAATATCTTGGTGTGACCCTAACCAAGGAAATGAAAGGTCTGTATGATAAGAACTTCAAGTCTCTGAAAAAAGAAATTAATGAAGATCTCAGAAGATGGAAAGATCTCCCATTCTCATGGGTTGGCAGAATTAATATAATCAAAATGCCTATCTTGCTGAAAGCAATTTATAGATTCAATACAATCCCCATCAAAATTACAACTCAACTCTTCACTGTGTTAGAAAAATTTGCAAATTCATCTGGAACAATAAAAAACCTAGGATAGCAAAAACTATTCTCAACAATAAAAGAACCTCTGGAGGAATCACCATGCCTGACCTCAAACTGTACTACAGAGCAATTGTGATAAAAACTTCATGGTACTGGTACAGTGACACAGGTAGATCAATGTACTAGAATTGAAAATCCAGAAATAAATCCACACACCTATGGTCTCTTGATCTTTGACAAAGGAGCTAAAACCATCCAGTGGAAAAAAGACAGCATTTTCAACAAATGGTGCTGGCACAACTGGCAGTTCATGTAGAAGACTTCGATTTGATCAATTCTTATCTCCTTGTATAAAGCTCAAGTCTAAGTGAATCAAAGAACTCCACATAAAACCAGAGACACTGGGGCTGGTGAGATGGCTCAGCGGGTAAGAGCACCCGACTGCTCTTCCGAAGGTGATAAGTTCAAATCCCAGCAACCACATGGTGGCTCACAACCATCCGTAACAAGATCTGGCTCCCTCTTCTGGAGTGTCTGAAGATAGCTACAGTGTACTTACATATAATAAATAAAATAAATCTTTAAAAAAAAAAAAAAAAAAAAAACCAGAGACACTGAAATTTATAGAGGAGAAAGTGGAAAACCCTCCAAGATTTGGGCACAGGGGAAAGATTCTTGAACAGAACAGCAATGGCTTGTGTTGTAAGATCAAGAATCAACAAATGGGACCTCATAAAATTGCAAAGCTTCTGTAAGACAAAACATACTGTCAATAAGACAAAAAGGCCACCAACAGATTGAGAAAGGATTTTTACCAATCCTCAATCTGATAGGGAACTAATATCCAATATATATAAAGAGCTCAAGAAACTGGACTCCAGCTGGGCGTGGTGGCACACACCTTTAATCCCAGCACTCCAGAGGCAGAGGCAGACGGATTTCTGAGTTCGAGGCCAGCCTGGTCTACTGAGTGAGTTCCAGGACAGCCAGGGCTATACAGAGAAACCCTGACTCAGAAAAAGATAGAAAGAAAGAAAGAAAGAAAGAAAGAAAGAAAGAAAGAAAGAAAGAAAGAAAGAAAGAAAGAGAAAGAAGCAAGCCTGGACTCCAGAAATTCAAATAACCCCATTAGAAACTGGGGTACAGAGCTAAACAAAGAATTCTCACCTGACGAATACCGAATGGCTGAGAACCACCAGAAAAAAATGTTCAACATCCTTAGTCATCAGGGAAATGCAAATCAAAACAACCTTGAGATTCCACCTCACACCAGTCAAAATGGCTAAGATCAAAAATTCAAATGACAGCATCTGCTGGTGAGGATGTGGAGAAAGAAGAACACTCCTCCATTGCTGGTGGGATTGCAACAACCACTCTGGAACTCAGTCTGGCGGTTCCTCAGAAAATTGGACACAGTACTACCAGAAGGATCCAGCAATACTTCTCCTGGGCATATACCCAGAAGATGTTCCAACTGGTAATAAGGACACATGCTCCACTATGTTCATAGCAGCCTTATTTATAGTAGCCAGAAGCTGGAAAGAACCCAGATGTCCCTCAACAGAGGAATGGATACAGAAAATGTGGTACATTTACACAATGGAGTACTACTAAGCTATTAAAAACATTGAATTTATGTAATACTTAGGCATATGGATGTATCAGGAGGATATCATCCTGAGTGAGGTAACCCAATCACAAAAGAAGTAACTTGATATGCACTTACTGATAAATGGGTATTAGTCCAGAAACTTAGAATACCCAAGGTACAATTTTCAAAACACAAGAAAATTTAGAAGGAAGACCAATGTGTGGATATTTCATTTCTTCTTAGAATAAGGTACAAAATACCCATGGAAGAAGTTACAGAGAAAAAGTTTGGAGCTGAGATGAAAGGATAGACCATCCACAGACTGCCCCACCCGAGGATCCATCCCATAATCAGCCACCAAACCCAGACACTATTGCACATGCCAGCAAGATTTTGCTGAAAGGATCCTGATATAGCTGTCTCTTGTGAGACTATGCCAGTGCCTGGCAAATACAGAAGTGGATGCTCACGGTCATCTATTGGATGGAACACAGGCCCCCAATGGAGGAGCTAGAGAAACTACCCAAGGAGCTGAAGGGGTCTGCAACCCTATAGGTGGAACAACAACATGAACTAACTGGTACCCCCAGAGCTCATGTCTCTAGCTGCATATGTAGCAGAAGATGGCCAAGTCAGCCATCATTGAGAATAGAGCCCCCTTGGTCTTGATACTTTATATGCCCCAGTACAGGTGAATGCAAGGGCCAAGAAATGGGAGTGAGTGGGTAGGGGAGCAGAGCGGGGGATGGGGGAGGGTATAGGAGACTTTCGGGATAGCATTTGAAATGTAAATGAAGTAAATATCTAATTTTAGAAAATTGAAAAAAAATCTACACTCTGTACAAAATCTCACATGGCTGATCAACTTTTCTCCATCAGAAACATGGCAAACTCTCCTCTCTTCCCTTATGTATGACTCTTGCCTCCAGAGACCCCGAAGTCCCACCTATTCTTTTCGCCCAGCAAGCCATGGCTTCTTTCTTTACTGAAAGATCGAGAACCAATTGGGGAACAGGCCCTTAGCATCAGAACCACCCCTACATGTGTCTTTGATCTTTGTCCCCATTTCTTTCTACCTCTCCCCTTGGGCCTCTTTGATTGAGTCTGTCCTTATAGCTACATAAATTCCTATGATAATACTGTTTCAGGCTGAGATTAGAGGCTTCAGAAGCCTCAGGAAAGGTGTCTTAGTCAGGGTTTCTATTCCTGCACAAACATCATGACCAAAACCAAGTTGGGAAGGAAAGGGTTTATTCAGCTTAAACTTTCCACATTGCTGTTCATCACCAAAGGAAGTCAGGACTAGAACTCAAGCAGGTCAGGAAGCAGGAGCTGATGCAGAGGCCATGGAGGGATGTTCTTTACTGGCTTGCTTCCCTGGCTTGCTCAGCCTGCTCTCTTATAGAACCCAAGACTACCAGCCCAGAGATGGTACCACCCACAAGGGGCCTTTCCCCCTTGATCACTAATTAAGAAAATGCCCCACAGCTGGATCTCATGGAGGCACTTCCCCAACTGAAGCTCCTTTCTCTGTGATAACTCCAGCCTGTGTCACGTTCACACACAAAACCAGCCAGTACAAAAGGTTTGGAGCTTACTTTTAGTTCCCCAATGCTTTCACTTTTCCAGTGCCCCTCAATTTTTGTGTATATCAATAAATGTAATAACGAACCAAATAGTTTGCATTGCATTGACAATAAACCAATGACTGTGTATAAGTATTTTAACCCAGAACTCCCCAGTGGAGAGTCTATTGTTGTAGTATGTTGTATGCAGTTTGTAAGAGATGAGAAAACTGAGTCAGTGGAAGGCAGGTCATGTATGCAGGACTTTCTGGGTGTTGCGTTCAGTTTGTCATCAAGGATGTCTCCTTAATCATCGGCCTATCGTGAGACTAGAGTTTGTAAGTGAAATTGTATTGTGTTTGTATACACCAGATATATCTTGAGACTGTCTCTGAAGTGGCATATTCTTTTCCAGAAGATTCTCCAAACTCAGAGCAGGAATTGGACAAGATAGGGGGAAAGTCACCCCCTCCTCCACCCCCACCCCCTCGGAGAAGCTACCTTCCTGGATCAGGACTTACCACCACGAGATCTGGCGATGTGGTCTACACTGGCAGGAGCATGTCTAAGGTCTGATGGGTTGAGTCGTGGCAAAATGGTTTCTGGGTAAAGACAGTTCTATCCATGCAAACATTCAACAAATAAACAAACAAAAGGTAGTAATTCAGCTTATCCAGATGCCCAGAAAGTGCCTAAGAAGAGAATGTCATCCAGTGTTGTTGGAATAGCCTGGCCTTGTGTGACTTCTAATATGACAATGTGAAGGCAGATCGACTACTTGCCCTGGTACATCATTAGACTGACATGAGGGTGGGAAGGTAATAGACCAGTAGATATAGTAGTGGGTGTTTGTGTAAAAAAGTGTTAAGTGAGCTTAGCTTACACTTAATTTGGAAGGTTTTATCCCTTGTGTTAAATTAAAAAATACAATTTCCAATTGGAAATGCAATGAGGGGAAGGCCCTTTATAAATGTGGGGGATTTAGGATTATATAATTCTTCAAACAATTTACCAACATGACAACTTATGCAAACACACTTAAATGAAATGCAAGGAAATAAAGGAGTTTTTTTGGCTAGAAGAGCCAGAGCCAAAGAGGCATTGAGAAGCCACATGGTCTGACCTTACGGTCTGACACCAATATCTGTGGTTCAAATTCCCTCTAGGTGAGCAGTGAAGACCCTGGGCCAACACCACAGACAAGAGCCACAAAATGTCCCCCGGAGGAACCTGCCTCAGCCTGGGCCCCATCCCCACCACCAGTCCCTGCCCCTTCTTCCAAGGAGGAAGAGGAGGAAGAAGAAGAAGAAGGAGACAAAATCATGGCAGAACTCCAGGTACGTAGCTGAGGTGATGCTTGGCCACTGGCTCTTTGCCTTCTCGTCTGGGCTTCTCTGGCCATGGAGCCCACAGGTTTGCTAACAGCTAACCCAGGGCACTGAGCTAGCCTTCATTAGGTGTGTCTTTTAACCCTAGCCTCCATTTACCAAGATGAGAACTAATGAACTCTCTGAACACCCAGAAAAATGTGTCAATAGTGACCATTTTAAAACAAATCCATAAAATGTACATAGAAAAATCATCCTCAAGCCTCCCTAGTCTCCTCCCCTCTCGCTCACACTCTCCCCCCTCCTCCCATTCTCCCAGACCTATTAGAGAATATTTTATTAAAATTTTTTAATGTTTAGTGACAACACAGCTCTCTGCGAGGAGTGAGTATGGATTGCAGGGTATATACCCAAACTCATCCCACATTCCTGCATGAATGTGACTCTGCCCTACAGTATATCCTGAGAACTCAGCTCATTATATACATACATAATTCCTAGACCAAACTCTGGTTTTTTGTTTTTTTGGGTTTTTTTTTGACTTGTACTTTTTATGGGACATTTTTACTTTTCAAAGACTGTACCCTTTGTGGAACCCCAAAACATTCTGTCTTTTCCCCACTGTCCATGTGGTTTAGTGTAGCCCAGAAAAAGCTAATCCTTCATGTGACATGGAGAAAACTTTAAACCATGACAGTTTTGTGATACTGGGTCTTCTCTGGTTTCATGGTATCTGGTAATAGCTGCCAAAATTGAGCTTCTTGCATTTTATGAGGAAAATGAGACTTCTGGGTGTTCTGTTGAGTGGTGAACCCTTTGAATATTCCACCAAATTCACAGATTGTCCTGGATCAAGTCCCCCACCAAGCGCACTCCACAGGTTCTTTACATGACCAAAAACTTACTGATAGAAAACATATTTATAGTTAGTAACCATTAGACTTTTGAATGTTCCAATCAGCACACCAATAGAAACCATACGTTTATCATAGATGCTTCTAGCTACCATTTGAGATGACCTCTTCTGCATTCAGTCTTATATCTTCAATGCCTGTGACAATCCCTCTCCAAGGAGTAGAATATCTGGCATCTGGCTTCTTGCTCTGTGATTAGTGGCTATTTATAACAGTAACTGAAATTCTCCAGCTTCATTGGCATTCTTGCTGTGGGTCCAGCAGGCCCCTGTTAGGGTAGTGCTCATGAGACAGTGTCCTGTATTCGGGTGACAGAGCATCAGAAGAAATTCCAGGCTGGGGAATCCAACATCTAACAGCCAAAGGGCATGGCTCGGTGTCAACGGGCAGGCCTGTAGATAAGACAAACATATCTAAGACAAGCCCGGATTGGCCGCAGAGATATACAGCAGGGAGGGCAAAGATGACCAAAACAGAAGCACAACCAATGAGAGCAGAGGAGGGAGGGACCCTGTTGTTAGCTATGTTCAGATATTAGGACAGATGCTGTAATGTCCATTTGGCAAAGTCATAGATTCTTTCTGCCTACTGAGTTGTTTCCAGATATCAACATTTGACATAAAGAAACTATGAGGCAATTATTTAAGATCATTCATTTCAGTAAGTGCTTTTTAATACTAACTGCACATTAGAGTTACTGGAGCATTTATGTGGGGAAATGCTCTACAGCCCAGAGACTCCTATTTACTAATTCTCTTGAGGGAGATCTGGAAGCACTGTGATTGGTTGTGTGGACTGCTTGCTGGATAGCCTTGGAGGACTGCTGGTGCCCAGCAGCATTGGAGTGACCAAGTGACAATTACCATTACCCCAGTGTCAGAGGACTCTCCTGGCATCCCCATCCCCATCAGCTGGTAGATAGAAGCCAGACTTCTGATCTTCATCTAAGAACTAGTCCCCCTAACCCTGTTTACCTGATGCAGCTGCCAGCCCCACCGTTATGTCCAGAGCGCAGCAACTCCTTAGCCATTCAGGACTGTGTGGTGCTAAAGAACATAACTGCTTGTAAATGAAGAACAGAGCAGGCTGAGATCTGCGACTGTGACTGAGAGAATGGACAGGTGTACATTAGTTCTTTTTAAGTTTAAAATATCTTGTGAGTTTTCTTCATATACATAATTTCAATAAAGCCAGTAAGAAATGAAGAATACAAAGATGTCTTTTCATCTTTAATTTGTGTGTCTATTTCCCAACATGAAAAGGTTCAAGGGATTGAGGCCAGAGTTTCACGCCTGCTAAGCATGTGCCTGTCATGGAACTTCACATCCATCCTAAGGATATTAGTAGTTTTAAGGGCTCTTTATAGGGAATCTTTTGCTTAGAGCTCATCCTGGAGCCAGCTTGAGGCCCTGTGGGATACAGGATTTCAGGATGCTGCCTCCTAGCAGGAGTCTGCGTGTCAACCCAGGGCTGGGGGCTTTGTCTCTGGATCCCTGACTCTTTTCTGCTCCATACAGCTGAATCCCTGTTAACCTCGGTATTTTAATTCCTTAGGCATTCCAGAAGTGTTCCTTTATGGATGTAAATCCAAACAGTCATGCTGAGCAGTCCCGAGCTAACAGCCACCTTAAAGACACTAGGGCAGGCGCCACAGCCCCAGCCAAGGAGAAGAAGGTAACATGTGGTAGCTATACATTTACCATACAGTGAGACAGCCCCACCCCCACCCCTGCTCTGCTACTAACGTGGCTGGCGCTCTTGCACCTGATCGCTGGCCCTTGGCTTTTCTGTTTTATTCTCTCCCCTTTCTTCTTAAACTAACGGAGATGCAGGCTTAGAGTGAGATTAGAAATACCTGCCTTAGCTTTCCAGAGTGAGCACTATGTCCCTGTGAGCGGCACACAATAGTATTTGCAAAAGCAAGACAACAATTTCCCAAAATAAAGAAGCCACACCTTCCTAGAGTTTCTGGGAAGTTTGCATTAAAAGCAAAAACAAGCAAGCAAAAGCCGGAACTAACAACTAAGTGAATACAACTATTTCTTATTTTCAACGTATCTCGTGAAAGTCTGGAAGCCCAGAAACATACCTGCATACACACTGAAGCATGCAAACCAGAATCCCTGCAAATTACTGCCATTTTTGTAAATCTATCTTCCAAAATAGTAAGTCTAGTTTTAATGCTAAAATAATTTCCTTTTGACTTCAGAGAGGCCTCTGGGCTGTGTAGCAGAGCCTGCATGGTGAGAAGGTTGTTGGCGTCAGTGTTAGAGCTTCACTGTGAAGCTGAGTCTATAGAGCATTTGGGATTTGGGAATTCAGAGCCATCTTACCTTAGTTAAGGACAACAAGTTTAACCTACTCCAGTTCAAACATTTCTCACTAGAAACTTACATTTCAGACCTGAGCGGCACTCATTTATTTTAAATAAAGAGAAACAATATTAGCCAAAAGAAACTGCAAAGTGGCCTAACACATACCCCATTGATTCCTTGGCTGTTACCTAAGCAAGCTCAGTGAGGTAGATGCGTCAGACTGCAGAGGGCAAACCTAACGCAGCCTTCAGGGGACATGCTCAGCTCTGGCCCACAGCATCACAAAGCCGGGTAAAGTAACCCGCCCTCAGTAGACAGATGAAGGTCTCAGCAGGCAGAGGGTGCCTTTATGCACTGGGAAGTTATTAGACAGTGACGTACAAAGCTGTCTCACACAGGAAACTAAACCCATGAAATAGTCCAGAAATATGTTGCTTGTTCAGTATGTGAAATTTATGTGAAATTTCCTCATATAACCTTTTTACTACTAATTTGTAGAAGGCCCCTAGCAGGGCCTAGTTTGTCATATTTAGACCATTCTAGAACACTGACTGGGAACTTGTACCTCCCAAGGGTAACCTGTGATGATCAATGTCTCACTGTAGACTTTTGAGTTGGCTCAGATGTTGCAAGGCGTTCTTGTCTCACAGTTTGAAGCTCACACCGTCAATAGCACTGATTAGAAGCAAGTTGCTATGGGTTTTTGTTGAGTGCCCAACAGTAGGTTGGTCTGTAGGGTAGGTAGTCATTCTGGATCATTAAACTCAGTAGATGAAGCCCTTCATAATAACCACAACTATCAGACTTATCCCCCAATTTTGTCATTATTAACCTCTGTGGCCTATTCATCTGTCCTTCTGTAACTCGGTTTCTGTGGGTTTTCCTCCTACCTTTATGAAGCTCCAGCCTGGCACTTCACATCTACAGTTTTCTTCTGACTGTGTCTCTAATTTCTGTTAATTACCCGTGTACATGGAGCAAGCTTCCCTGACTGTTTATGTAATCCACATCATGGGACAGATATTAAAGTGGCTGGGTTGTCTTTCATGTGGCCATCTAAGACTAAGAATGACTGTCAATTTCCAGGGCAGTTATGACTAAATTTCCATGAACTCCAAGTGCTTGCTTTGATGCATTCACCCCCTTTGTCTATGCTTAGTGATTAAAAAAATACATATATCCCTGTGAAATCTAAACTGAATTTCACTTAGTCTCTGCTGGATTAATTCTGCTGCTGAATTGTGTTTAAATATGCAAGTAAGACTGGAAATATTTAACAGTAGATAATGGTGAGCAACCAGCACAGATGCCAGCCCCACCCCACCCTTACCTCTCCCTCCAGCCTCCAGGAAATGGGCCTGGCAGGGGTCTTGAGTTTAGACATGCCCATTCCTTCCTTGCAATCAGTTAACTTTTACTTGGGTCCTAGTGATATATACTAACCCCACGTTTGGAATTGAAACCTTGGGCCAGATCCTAATTTAACATCGTTCTTAAAGACTTTTGTGTGCTACATTAGTTGCTTTATAATCTGAATTTCAAATACCACAGAAGAATTTACATTCTGTTGCAGCAACCCCTATTTGGGGGAGCCTCTTGAGGAATGGACAAGCTAACAGTGGTGCCTGGTGACGAGTGAATCTTATAATTTGTGATTAATGGTGTTCCATGTGGTTGATACTGACTTCGTTGTTTATGTGTTATTACTTGAAGGTGTGCAACTATTCCTTCCACTTGTAAACTGAGGCAGCAGTATTAACCTCGGCACAGCCCGGGTTACTCTGCTTTTCGATGTTGTCATTGCCTTAACCAAAGAAACATCACTGGGATTATATTTCTCCTTGTGACAGACAGCACTTCCTCTTGGTGTTCTGCAGCTAGAAGAGTCAGTAGTGGTACCCTGAGAGGAGAAGGTATCTTAGTATTAGGGATGGGCAGGGCCTGTAGCTACTCATACACCAGGCTAGAACACTGTGCCCTTGGGTAAAATGTTCTGATTACCTGGATCCTCACTGCTGTTCTGTCCTTCAATCCTAAATCTTCACCTGATCTTAGCCAAAAGGACGAGAAGCAATCGATCCTAAATCTTCGTGTGACCCCCACCCCCATAAACATCTTCACACCTTAAAATATAGAGAATAAAAGCTGCATCATAAAATGCAGAGAATAAACCCAGCCTATGGCATCATGGCCACTATCATGGCTTCAGATGCTTGCTTTGTTTTTAGATTACAATGATGCACTGTGCAGCGTAATATTTTGGTCAGCAATGAACCACATCTACAGTGGGGATGCAGTAAGATCCTAACTGGCGTCAGTCATCGGCATCACATTGTTGTACTGAGATGGTTTGTGGTGTCTGAGCACGTCTACTGTGCTGCTCGTGTAGCACAGCTGCCTATCCTGCCTGATGGAAGATGGATAATCAAAGCTGTCACTGGGTTATGTAATTTTCCACACTTTCGTCAGAGCCTTAGAGTTCTGTGAAAACCGTAAGTTCACTGTAACACAGTAGGCTGTGCTATGCAGCCAGCAGCTGTGAGTGCTAGTTGGTCAAATCTGTCAAGAGCATCCTGAGGCCACACGCAATGGCAGCCTAGACATCTGGTAGGCATAAGGACACGCTAAGATGCTTGCACACAGGATCACCTCATGACACATTTGTCACGACACAGCCCTGTTGTTGAGGACTGCAGAGCTGCACACCATGGAGCATTCTCACTACAAACTTAGATGTGATCATTAAAGTTATTACCAATTTGAAGGTTATTTGGACATGGTGAGAACCTGCAAAGACATTTTTTCAATCTGTCACTGGACCACAGAAGAAAAACCGCTCTTTATCCCAGAGTATGACAAACCAAACTAACTCCCTGTGGGCTGATTTCAGTAAAAGATTGGAAGGGACATTTTAAAAATATGCTCTTGTTCCTAAATTTGTAGGCAAATACCTGAGATATAGAGACAAGAAATAAAGGATTTGTTCAAAGCCACATAGTTAACAGGCAGGTGTGTGTCAGAATCCCCTCACCTTCCAGGGTGTTTCTTGGAGTTAAGATCAGAGATAGTCAGGTGTTGAAAAGTTAATGGCTCCATTTATTCTCTTACCTGCTTGCCCACAACATTTGAAACACTTGCAATATTCTGCTAATGAAGACTTTTGTCTTGTGCAAACACAGGGCAGTTTTGGAAGCTGGCGATCAGAGCAGCTCCAGGTAAAAAGAGCTGTAGGCTTCGGGTTGGTGTCTGACACATGTGCTTGGACCGTCCACATGTTTGGAAAAGTAATTAAATGATAGTTATAGTCCAGTTTGGGGGGGCATGTGGTTTTGTGGAGTAACATGTCGTACACTGTCCTACCAGAATTTGGAATTTTACCACGAAGATGTACGAAAATCTGATGTTGAATGTGAAAATGGCCCCCAAGTGGAATCTCAAAAGGTGAGTTTGCCACATGTGGGTTCCAATTCGTATCATTCAGTTTAATTACATCCCCTTGTAGAGCCTTTCTGGATTAATGTGTGTGGTTTCCTTTCTCCACTTTGCCTCTCAGGTTACTGCAGGGGCTCTGAGACCTAGTAGCCCCCCCAAATGGGAAAGAGCCATGGTGGATAGTATGTCTGACACCTCAAGAACATCAGAATGTAGAGCTGACACCTTCATAGAGGAAAATGCCACACCCAATAAGAGCTTATTCAGAGACAGTAGAAATTATTCCCAGAAAAATGTGCCTAAGGTCAGTTTTACTTCCCCTGGCCCGAACTCATTAGAAGGTGAAATCAACAAAGGGTCTAACGTCTCGGGACTACAGTGTGCTATTCCTGACTCAGAAAATCAGAAGTTGAATTTTGGAAAGACAAAAGAGATAGGCCAACAAGGACAAGTAAATGCAGATAAGAGTCACATTCCTCTCCCAACTCGATCAGCAGAATTCAGTGCTCATGATGTCAAAACACAAGATCAAGATGTTCTCATGACAGGTTATGGCCAAGTTGTCCTGAGATCTAAGGTGGGTAGGCACACTAATATGAACATGAATGAGGATGGAGAATCAACTCCAAGTTCTCCCAGTGAGGAACACACAGCCACTGATAACATCGCCTTTATGATCACCAAAACTGCTGTTCAGGTTCTGTCCAGCGGGGAGGTCCATGACATAGTGACTCAAAAGGGACAAGATGTCCAGACAGTTAATATTGATGGAAGGAAAGACACAGCCTCTCAGCAGGAAGGGACAGAAGGGGAAGAGCCGGTTGTGTGCCTGGACAAGAAACCAGTTATTATCATTTTTGATGAACCCATGGACATCCGATCTGCATATAAAAGACTCTCAACCATCTTTGAGGAATGTGATGAGGAGCTAGAGAGAATGCTGACAGAGGAAAAGATAGAGGAAGAGGATGAAAATGAAGACACTGGAGTCCAAACCTCATCCCAAATGTCGCATGAACAGGTCAACTCGAGAAGTGATAGGATGGGACAAAAGGCAGAGACACAATCACAGCCACACGTCCTGTCAGCAGAGTTGCTAACTCCAGGAGGGCAGGAAGTTCATAAAGCCGAGCAGAGAAAGCTTAGCTCAGCTGATTCTCCAGACTCAGGAAACAAGTGTGACATGGTTGATGACCAGTTTGAAAGTCCCAAGAAAAAGTTTAAGTTCAAATTCCCTAAAAAGCAGCTTGCTGCTCTTACACAGGCAATTCGCACAGGCACCAAAACGGGAAAGAAAACCCTGCAGGTGGTTGTCTATGAGGAAGAGGAAGAGGACGGTACTTTGAAACAGCACAAAGAAGCTAAGCGGTTTGAAATCACCAGGTCACAGCCTGAAGATGCCCCCAAAATCATGGCTAGGAGGCAAGAGCAGCTCAGCCATGAGGGCACAGTTCCAACATCAAGGACTGATGAAATTAGGAAAAATACGTACAGAACACTGGACAGCCTGGAGCAGACCATAAAGCAACTTGAAAATACAATCAGTGAAATGAGCCCCAGGGCCCTAGTTGACACCTCATGTTCTTCCAACAGAGATTGTGGTGCAAGCTTGCCCCACATAGCCCAAGAGGTCTCTCCCCGGTCCTTGCTAGTTCTGGATGAAGTACCCCCTGCCCCAGAGCCCCCCACATCCATATCTCCAGCTTCACGTAAGGTATCTTGGTCTGTGAAAAATAGAAAGCTGCAGCTGCTTCTTAAGCCTGTCATAATCACAGTAGCAAAAGGTGTCTTGTGATGTAATCGCTTCCCCGCAGGTGGCTCGCAGTTGTTTTGTTTTGGGTTTGTTTTTTTTTGGTTTTTTTGTTTGTTTGTTTGTTTTTGTCTATTTGTCATGTACCCGTCTCTTCTCCTTTCTCCGTCGCCTTCCATAAACAACAGCAACTAGGTGTCTAACAGCTAATCAATTCTGTTTGTGCCTCTGTTGCTGATTGGTGTTGGGTCGGTATAAAGCAGCTGGGCCAGTCATATTCTGTTGGTACTCACATTAAAATCCAATTGATCAGTAGTGAGCTGTTGACTCTGTTTGATTCCTCTGATTAACCCAGTTGGTGTTTCCTGGGTCTATCCTGCATGTAGGGCACTAGATTCTCACTTGACCTTCTCTGCACACAGTAGGGCGGTCTTAAACCCAATCCACTTACCTTCTTCTCTCTGTCTCCCCTCTCACTGGTTCTCCCACAGGGCTCCAGCACCACCCCACAGACAAGCCGGATGCCAGTCCCCATGACTTCTAAGAACAGACCCGGAAGCCTGGATAAGGCCAGCAAGCAGTCCAAACTACAGGATCCCCGCCAATACCGTCAGGTAGTTTTACCTTAAACCCAATTTTGGATGGACATTATTGCAGTTAAGAAGCCAGTCACTGACTTAGTTTCTACCAAATACTGTGTTTCCTTTGTGAGAGATTGTTTATGTAAACATCCTGGATCTGGGGGCATGGAGAACCTGTCTAAAAGAACCTGTGTTAAACTTCTCACCACCCTCTTGCATGCTTACAATAAAACATCTTTTACTTTGTGACTTCAGATTTTAACTGTTAACACACGGTGCCAGGCCAGTGGTGGCTTCTGTGGTGAATGTAGTGTGTCGTCAAATCCTCTTGGGAAACAAGAGACAGACCAACCTGTCGCTGATGACTACTCTTAAGTCGTCGCTACTAACATCTGTGTTGACTGCATTGCATCCAGTCACATTAACTCTCCCACACTCACACTCCCCACCCCGATGACAATCCCCGTGCATGGCCGGCTGGCAGTGGGGTGGGCTGTGGAATGGTGTGTCTTCTTCCTTTCTGTCGTTTCTGAACCTCCATTGCTATGTGCATGGGGTGGTTTCAGCCCCGTCCAGATAAAACTTAGCTCAGGCCTCCTCCCACTGTACGTTGCTTTTCTTTGACTGAATGATGCTCAGAAGGGCTGCGTTGCCAGGCCCTATGGGTTGATCGTGTTGCTGGCTTTCTGACAGAGTGTCTCCCACCATCTTTGTTTGCAGGCTAATGGAAGTGCTAAGAAAGCTGGTGGGGACTGTAAGCCTACTTCCCCCTCCTTACCTGCTTCTAAGATTCCAGCCCTTTCTCCCAGCTCTGGGAAAAGCAGTTCTCTGCCTTCCGCTAGTGGGGACAGCTCTAACCTCCCCAATGCACCTGCTACTAAATCATCGATTGCTTCTACCCCTCTCAGCCCCCAAGCAGGACGGTCCGCTCACTCTGCTTCCCTCATCCCTTCTGTCTCTAATGGCTCCTTAAAGTTTCAGAGCCCG
Organism: Mus minutoides; assembly: GCA_902729485.2. NCBI lineage: Eukaryota > Metazoa > Chordata > Mammalia > Rodentia > Muridae > Mus > Mus minutoides. Next base: position 350,775 of record LR749501.1, read on the forward strand.
CCTCATGCAGGTAAAGGCCATCACCTTTCGTTCGCATTGCAGACTCACAATGGCCGAGCTGCTCCTACTTCCTCTTCCTCCTCCTCCCCTCCTTCCCCTGCCTCGCCCACCTCCCTGAATCAAGGTGCCAGGGGCATCAGGACCATCCACACTCCTAGCCTCGCCAGCTACAAAGCACAGAATGGAAGTTCAAGCAAAGCCACACCATCCACAGCAAAAGAAACGTCTTAAAGGCCAGATCCCACTAGGCACCAGGAGCAATTACATTCTTGTTTTTAATTTTCAGCAATCTGGAACAAGTGTTTTCACAAGAGAATGTATCATATTGCTGTATTGTTCAAGGCTTCATGCAGAGTATGTGTGCTAAGTACTGAGTTGATAGCTGCAGTAAAGCTTGTTTTTTCTACTCTGTTGCTGTTGTAAGTGCATAGTGTTTACTGTCTAGATTCGATACCTATTACATGAAGAAAGCATGTGCTATAAGAAGAGAGAGTCTGATGAGAGTGAAGACATGTGTGAGACAAGCTGACTGTACTATGCATGTAAAACATGTATGATTCCAGAATTTTAGTATGTTTTGTATAAAAATATTTTTCATTACGGAGACTAGAGGCAAACAGAGAAATACACAAGCGTGACTATATAAATTGTAAAGCATATATTATGATATTTTCTTTTATTTTAGTGTTATTTAGCTTTATTACAGATTTCTATTTTTGTCAAAACTTCATGGTTCCTTTCAAAATCTTTTTTGCCAAAACATTTTGATACTACAGCATTGTACATTTGAAAGTAGTGTGCTAGCCTCTAAGCCAATGAGCTTCTACAGCCGTAGAAAGAAATTCAGCAAAACTCCTGCACTGCCAGCAAAAGTTTGTATGATAATTTGCTAGTGCAAGCCAGCTCATTTTTTTTGTTGTTTTCTTTTCATTTTCTTCTTCCTTTTTTTTTTCTTAAAGACAAAAATCTGAGTATTCTGTAGCTGTTTTCTTTGCACTGTCTGAGCCCCTTTTATGTTTTCTTAGACCTGGTAATTCATACCATTGCATTGTGGATTTTAAAATGTACACTTCTGTATGGTTCTGTACACTGAGGAACTTTTGTAAATATACAAATATAAATAAACACCAAAACACTATCTGTAACAGCACATAGAGTAGTTTTCCCACACCAAAGTTAATTTGTATGCATGCTTAAGAGTCTATATTGGAATGGGCAGAAATGGGACTATCCATACATTTTTAAAAAGCAACAAGTTTGCACAGTTAGGGTGGTTTTGTAAATAACTGTATTTGTATAACACAGCCATGTAACATATGGAACTGTAAGCAGAGACTTGGCAAAACAAAATAAAGGGCTGCATGCTTATTATTTTTTTGTACCTTGTCACTATAAAGTCTTTCAGTCAACGAATATGTAACTATTGCCACAGGGTTTCAGCTTTGAGGGCATTCTAAGTAATGTGTAATCACATCCACTCATACAGTGTTGCTTCCTCGAAAGGGAAGGATGAATTCCTAATAAACTAATCAACA